>CM056509.1:41286429-41886429 GCA_029783415.1 Anisodus acutangulus | reverse complement strand
AATAAATTTCTCCTCCTCACTTCTCCTCTTTCATTCTGCAGATTCGCAAGCTTCATCTGGTTGTTTGAAGCTCAATTTCCTTAACTGTTTATTTCTTTTTCAGTTTAATTACCTTTGTAGTTTGGTGTTCTCTTTGTTTTTTATTTTTTAATATGGTACCTACATCTACCAATCCCAACCCCACTCCTTAGGAGTCAATAGTGGCCCACTCCACTTTGCTCCCTTGGTGACTGACCCTAACCCCCAACCTCAAGGTTGGAGGTGGAGGTAAGCTTTCCACTTGAGCTACCTTTTCTAGTCTCTTTATAGCTTAAAGTTTTACTTTCATCAATGAAATCCCAGAAAATTGAGCCCCAATTTCATTGCATTTCGTATAGTGTGTTATACACGGTACCAAAACTCGACTCTTCAACCTGTTGGAAGTGGAAATGACTGAGAAAATATGGTTTTACGATCAATGATTTGAGGCTGAGCAATTGGGAAAAGCTCTTTAACAAGCACAGTGTAGGCTAGATAGATTAACCAGTTCACGGGTAGATATGTGGGATAAATTGGAGAAGATTGCAGAGAAGTTAGGAATTAAATCAAAGACTGAGGCTTTGCAGGTTAAGGGTTAGATCGAAGATTAAGGCTTTTCAGGGAAAGGTTGCAAGAAAATGCTATTGACGCTCACCTAAAAAGGAGCAAAGTGGCCTTTAAAACTTCAACCTCCCAGCTACATTCTCAACCCATTCATAAGCCTAGTACACTACAAATGCTGGAAAATAGTGCAAAGATAGCCTAGTTGACAAAAATGTGTCTACTGGTGCTGCACTTTCACATGGTTTAACTGCTTGGGCTGATGTAAATGTGTATGTGGCAGACAACTATATTGCTCAATCTGTATAGATATGTCTGGCAACGTTGCTATTGCAGCAGGAAATGAAAGTAGTAATGGCTTTATCTCTCATGGCCAGGGTGCAGCTCACATGGTTGAGATCAAAGAGGAAGTTGTAGGTCTTCCTAAAGTCTATGGTGGTAGTACTGAAGAGCATGCTGGAACAACTCCAGATCACAGGGAGATATCTTATTCGCAAACAGAAATCGTAAAATTAAGAGCTTTGGGATTAGAAATTTAGGAAGAATTGTGTGCAAAGATGATGAGACTGACAAGACAGAAAAGCTAAGACCTTCGGACTCCAAGGAGACTCATGATATTCCGGAAGATATATTGAAAAGGGAAGTACACCCAACCATCTATACTTGTAATGCTTTGCTTCGCGGCATGTGGGAAGAAGTGAATGGTTCTTCTGATAAGTTGCTAAATACGAAGCTACAAGGCAGCTTCTAACTTACTATGTTGGTTACAAAATTCATGTTCTCTATTATGCACATGACCCCAGGGTGCTCTCCGTTCAGGCTCTCTGTCTTCCAATGGAAAAGGGACCTCCAGCTGAAGGTGAAAGGAAGCATTGGGTATTTGTTGAGGAACTGTTTCTGAACTCATCACTTTTAATGTGGCTTCGCAACCTTAATTCTTCACTTGTCTCGATCAGAAATGCAGGTGCAGTGTTACATATTATGGCTAACATGCATAACCATCCGACTGTTAGACACTTAGCTATTAGCAAATTCAGACTACGCAATTGATTTCTTTTTTGTAAGGGTCAATTTAACTGTAGTAAAAGACAATGCAATTGATTTAGTATGCAGCAATTACATCTCCTAGAGCTTAACCATGAAGTGTCAAAAATCCTTAGGTATGAACAGATATGTAAATGGGGAACATGGAAGAAGGGTTGCTTATTGCATCATCTTGCCCTCTTGGTTCCAATGTCCTAGTTTCTACAGTTGGGTACTCCTGGATCCATACATGGTCGTAGAAATGAGAATGGAAATTTCCATCTAAAAGATCTTGGAGCTTCCCATAACCAGGACATGGAACTCAAGATTTTGAAACATTAGGGGGACACGTGCATCCCATGTAAATGGGTATAGACTTTTTAAAATGATAGAGATAGTATTAAAACATGGGTGTAATGGTTCATTGAAAATTTAAAAGGTAAAATTACAAGCTCAATTGAGGAATAATCAAACTATTCGATACGTTGACTATCGATTAAGAAGTGATTAGATGTCGTCTGAACCTGAAAAGTGAAACCATTTAATTTAGTTAGTTATTCACGATTCGTCAACGAATATTAGTTGTCAACGAACACCCTTGTCATTTTCATTTTTGTACTCCTTTAGTAAGGCTCTGCAAATGATTAAAACTTTTATCACCCATTTTTTTTGCACATTTCTTCAATTGGCTAATAAGTATGCATTGGTTGCCATATTTTGAACTTCTTGTATCTTAGAGTAATACAACAACAATAAACCCAGTGTGGTCCCACAAGGTGGGGGTTCTGGGGAGGATAGGACGTACGCAGACCTTACCTCACAAAGGTAGAGAGGTTGTTTCCGGTAGACCCTCGGGTCAGAAGTATCTTAGAGTAATAGAATAACTAAAATTTTCATATGTGCTAGTCTAAAAAGTTAGAACAAGAATGAAATTTAAGAAACAACATATAAGAATTCCTTCATGTGGATAGACAATAAATGTGTCCAGATGTCACATCGTATCTAAAATATGCTAATACTATAAACAGAGAAAGACTATAAACTTAATTTCAAGTCTTAAAGTTTGATCAGGATAAGTTCAAATCTTCCAAATTGACAAGCAAAGTTGCAGTACAACATATAAAATATTTTCCTAGGCAAAATTACCAATTAGAAAATTTATCAATTAATTGCTAAGCGTGCCATTTAAGTCAGAAAAGTTATACCCAATAAACCACGTACACATATAGACAGTGCATCAAAACTTCAAAGCTGATATCTTTACTCACATTTACATATAAACAACAGATATATCACGTTTTTTTAGATAAAGGTAGCACAACAGATTTATCACATAAACATATATCTGTTGCAGAAATTCTGAGTGAAGTAAACTCTGGTGAAAAAAGTAAAATTTTGGGAGGAAGAAGACAAATAGGATAATGGAACAAATACATCTTATTGTTCACTTTTATAGTGTTGAAAAAAAATGTTCAAAGATTATGCAAAAAGTATATTACCATGAAAGATGATAGATACGAACAATCAGTAATAACTGAGGAAATTTACATTGCTATAAATGAAGAATGCAAAAAGGCTATGAAAAGAGGATAGCAAGGAAGATGAAAGGAACAAAATAATAATGAAAGAAATAATTACAGGTAATAACTAAGGAATTTACACATCTGATATGAATGTCCTATCCCTAATCGGATTCATTGAATTGAGTGTGAAGCATTAAAGTATTAATTGCTTCTAATCACACGGTTCACTTGCAAGGTAATGCAAAAAATCATTTAATTGAAGGACTTTTTTACTTCGGGGCAAAATGGTAACTCAACTTTGAAGGTAGGATCCTCCTATTTTAAGTATAATATAATATGATTAATGGTTGATGATTGGATGCGAAGTACTGCTTTCCAGGATGAAACAATAACGAGCATAACATACTTATATATGTTGCATGAATCAACGAACACATCCATTGATGACGTTTTTTGTGCTGCAACAACATTACTCAAGTGTTTTCCCGAGGACTCTTGTGATGAACATTGGAGAAGTGATAGTACTAATAAGAGGTATAAACAATATAAAAACTGTTGTTTGCCATCACATTTTGTCTGGCCTAACTAATGGACATGCAGGAACATGCCCAAATACAATTTGTCTATCAGTAGTACTTGAATTGCCCCGTTGATGACATATTCCCTATGCACATCAGATGTGGTGGGGACATCTATGAGGTAATTGCTACTGTGCTAAATTTTGGGGCAATGACTAGAATTTGACGAGCAAGCAGCTATGTTAGTTTCATCGTTTAAGAATTCGTTATCAACTAGCGGACAGTCTTTGCAGATAAAAGACTGTCTTTCCTATTAGGGATCTTCTTCTGTTGATATGCTACCAAAAGAGGTCGACTGAGCTTGATATTGCAAAGGAGTTTTACACTTCAGAAATGAGCTTGAGAATTTTTTTACCAATACATAGCTTTGTGTATGAAGAGCAACAGAAATCTCAGAGCATTGTGGAGAGCTAGTATCAAAGACCTATAATGGAGCTTTACTGAATCTTCAATTTGAGTCTTGCTCAGTAAATGGAAATATAGTTTATAGGAGTATGGAACATGTGTTTGAGAAAATTTTTTGCTGCAATTCTAGATTTGGAAGGCAACCTGAGACAACCTCATTTTGGCAGCTCACTCATTTGTGTTACTGTCATTGCCATTGGCAATTTTCTGGGTGTTCAATCTCACCAGCCATTGACTAGTAAACAGCAGTTAACATCAAAGCCATGTGGCCTTGAGGACAAGGGCAATTTCAAGTGGGAACTGGGAAGTATTATCATGACCAAGATTAAATTAAATGGGGTCACATGGGAGGCACGGGCAAGGGATTAGACCACGCCCCTCATATAAACACATTGAAATTATTGTGAAGAGGCGTGAAATATTTTGGAAACGTTGTCTCTCTCTCTATCTCTCTTCAGTTCCTCTGCAATTCCTCTTCTCTATTCAGGCGTTCTTCATCATCCTCTTCACATTTTCGTAGCATCTGTTCGTTCCTAGATGATCGCCATAGCTGAGTTTTCTTCTTATACGCAAGTATGAGGTCGTGCGTCAAATTAGTGCTGATGTTCTAGTGATGTTCTTAGATTGAGTTTGTTTCTTAGTTCTATTTTCTGCACTTCCATTATAGTTTCTTCTTTCTATTGAGCTGTAATTCAAGTTTAATGATCAGTACTAATAGAGTACTAAATCGTTGAGCGCTAATTCTGTATATCTCCATTTGAATTCTGAATTACTATTGTAGAATTAAATTTAGGCAGTAGCAAGGTTGTTACACCACATCTCAATAAAAAATCCAAATATACTAATCACGCACCAGCAATTGATCATTTCACTCATAAAAACTAAAAGTAAAAAGCCTATAATTAACGTACAGTAGCTTTCTAGTGTTTTAGTGATGTTCTTAGATTGAGTTTGCTTCTTAGTTCTATTTTCTGCACTTCCATTATAGTTTCTTCTTTCTATTGAGATGTAATTCTAGTTTATTGATCAGCACTAACGGAGTACATAATCGTTGAGCGCTAATTATGTATCTCCATTTGAATTCTGAATTATCACTGTGCAATTAAATTTAGACAGTAGCAAGGTTGTTACACCATATTTCATTAAAAAAAAGTCCAAATATACTAATAACACGCACCAGCAATTGATCATCTCACTCATAAAAACTCAGTAAAAAGCCGATAATTAACATACCATAGTTTTCTAGTGTTTTAGTGATGTTCTTAGATTGAGTTTACTTCTTAGTTCTATTTTCTGCACTTCCATTATAGCTTCTTCTTTCTATTTGAGCTATAATTTGAGTTCGCAAATCAGTACTAACGGAGTATTAAATCATTGGCCGCTAATTCTCTCATCTAAATTTGAATTCTGAATTAAATTTAGGCAGTAGCAAGGTTGTTACACCACGATTCAATAAAAATTCCAATTATACTAATCATGCACCAGCAATTCATCATTTCACGCATAAAAATCAAAGTTAAACGCCTATAATTAATGTAAAGTAACTTTCTAGTGCAGTAGCAAGGTTATTACACCATATTTCAATAAAAATTCCAAGCATACTAATAACGCACCAGCAATTGATCATTTCACACATAAAAAATCAAAGTAAAAAGCCTATAATTAACGTAACGTAACTTTCTAATGTTTGTTCAATTATTGTTGTGGAATTAAAAATTTTGGTTAGTAACAAAATTTGATTTCTGTTACTATCTTTTGTTGTTTGCTTAGCGTACTATTTTATTGTAGTTACTGTTTTTCCTTTTTGACCTGCTTTGTTTTTGCTATATCTTGAGCCGAGGTCAACCTTTCTACCTCCCAAGTAACAAGGTTGTTACACTATATCTCAATTAAAATTCCAAACATACTAATAACGCACCAATAATTGATCAAAAAATCAAAGTAATAAGCGTATAATTAAGTAATTAACGTACCGTAACTTTCTAGTGTTTGTTCGTCCTTTAAGATCCGACCTTTATAGATCAATCTCTGTTGTTCAACAGCAATGTTTGCGTGTTGTGCAAGTTTCGACTTAAACGATCTAACGGTCGAATCGAGCCTAACATGAACGGAAAATTTCGAACCTCTAGAACATCGGATGTTGATCGTAACACCTTCGCCGTCACCGGCGCCGCCGTCGCTCGCCGTAGCACTAGCATCTCCGCCGCCCATACTCATACTCCTCCCGTTATGTAATTTTGGGAGGTGTATTGTGTATAAATTTAATTGTCTTTTGAATCGAAGAAAGTAAAATGTGAAAAATTGAAGCCCTTATTTGGGAAATTTTTGACAATTCAAAGGAAGCGACATATACAAGAGGGATGCAAATTGCAATAGCTTTTAATTTATTACTATTTGTTTTATTTAATTATAATGTGTTACAAACACCACGTAAGACTAGTGTTCAAATTTCTAAAAAAAAACGTAAGCAATAATGTTTTTCCTATTTTTGGTTAGGACTTGGTGGAAAATCGGCTCGTGGATGATATCAAATACTCATTCACTACTTATAAGGCAAAAATATTTATTGGGTAACCCAAGGATATCCCATGTGTTTAAAAGAGGGAGGATCTAGATGTGCTTGGGTTCAAGGATAAGCCCACACACGCGCCGCCGCCGCCCGTCCGGTCCGATCCGGTCCGATCGTGGGCCGTGGGGACTTTCTGATATTATTTTTTGGACCCCAAATTGCTTAATATTTACAGTTTGGTCCTTAAAATTTCTGAAAAGTTAATTTTGGGAGTGACGGATGGCAGAAACTTTCTGCCTACCATTTGGACTATTTTTGGAGCATTAACCAGCCATTACTTGGTTGTTAACTACTCCATAAACAGCCCTCTTTCAATGACCATCATCAACCTCCTTCATGACCATAAATCAGTCTCTCTAATGCCATTAACAATCATGTTTGTGGCAGTTGAGGAGTCCCTCCTCCATGCTATATATTGATGCCTCTTTTGGCTCAATACAGTGACTGAAAATCATCACATACGTGACAGAAAAATAGCACAAAACAATGAACAAAACCACTGCAAAACATTCACGAAAATATACACCAAACATTGACGAAAAACAGTGAGCATATACACAAGATGTACACAACAGAGACACACTATATACACGGAGACAAAACAGAAGATAAAACAAAAACTCTTCCTTCTTTTTTCATATCTTCAGCAAGTCGATTCATATTTATTTTCTTCGTCAGGCTCAACCTATTGGCTTTGTAGCGTTGAGATTAAAGTGTTGTTTTATCTTGGGAGACTATTGTCCGCTAACGTAAAGCATATATACGGGGCAATCTTGTCTTAAGGACAGAGGGCAATCACTCGACTCAACACACAACGTTGTAACCATCCAGATTTAGTTGTTTATTGATTTCAGGTTATCAAGATTCAAGACACAACAAACTTGAACAGTTTTGAAGATTTACCATTTATTTAGCCTTTCGAACACTTGTAATAGCTATTTACTTCTCGTACTGCTTTTTAAAGTGCAATAGAGTAACAACAATTTATATATACGGGGATCTTATCACTTCTGCGAACTCTTACGAGATGGAAGAAATATCATGATCCTATATGCTGACCTATTTCTGAAAGTGAATGCATGTCATCCAATCATATAAAAAAGTTGATGAAATCCTAAAATTGTTGCATTGATTGAATGAGATTCTAGAAAACTTATTGTGACTTAATCATACGTTCATCTTTCTCACATTATTTCAACTATTTTCCAATAGTTCGGAATAACTAATTAAGCAAATGTATTTAAATTGAGGAGATTTGTTAAAGTTGATATGAGATGAAGGCAATTTATAATTATACTTTTTCATCGATAAAATTTTGAATCATTACAGACGTATCAAGTTCGTGTATATATGCATCATGGTAATGTATTAACAAAAGAGGGTAGGGGAATTTGATTTATGAGGGTAGTGATTGATGTTTTAGGAGTGTGGTTATAAATATAATTTTTTTCAATTTGTTTTTTAAATCAATATGTGTAATACATTTATGTGTGACATCTTAGAATGATACTTATAAGTCGTATATTCTAAGTTAAATAGTATTTATAAGGTGTTGCAAGTGACAGACTAGTGATGTAATAATTAAGGTGAATTAGTTTTTTCTTATATGATGGAATGTGTTAAGGGTGAGGCATGAATGGATCTTTCAAGTAGTTTTAAATGTGTACGGACAAATGTGATGATTATACATTTATCTTTTTGTAGAAAACGATAGAGTAGTGTAGTTATGATGGATATTTGCATGGTGAAGAATAATGGTAGAAATTATAAGGGTGATTTGAATAGTAAGAAGTGTATTGTTGTTTTTAATCATAGATTATACTGTCTGCTACAAGAAATATTCTTAAATTGTGAAATAGATTTACCAAATGAAATAATATGAAAATAAATAAATAATGGAAAATAGAGGAATTTTCGTTAATGGTTTAATATACGTGTCAATCGTGTATTACTTATATACCCAAATTATCTTGTGTTTTGCAGTTGTGAGACTCTTGTTTTCTCCACGAGTGGCTTTGATACCTTATGTAACAGTAATGCTTGCTAGTGATGTTGTCCACTTTGGACCTTGGCTCGTACGTCTTTAAAATGTGTCACTAAAATGTAAAGTTTGCTTACTTATATATCCAACATCTCTTTTATATTTTGCCGATGTGGGACTTTTATTCTAAGTTAGGGTGTCATAGTTACACCACCTAATATCATTAATTTATTAAAAATGCAATTTATGTCGATGCTCAGAGAATTTGTTCTCGAACATTATATTGTTGGTTCAATTGTCATACTAAATCATTTTCTAATAGATAACTAGGTTAACCTTACTTTTATATAGTGAGTCGTTAAGATCAAATGATTCTCAATTGGACTATTGTATTTGTTTCAAAATCAATCATCCCCAAAATTGCACGTACCGAAACGACTTGTAAATTTTGGGACAAATTGGTCATGGTTTGTGTTATAGTGTCCAAACCAAAGATTCGTGGATTAAAGTCTCGAGTAGATAATCTTCAATTCGACACTGATAGTATTGAGACTTATATGCATAAAGCAAAATACATTACAGATAAATTAGAAGTGTTGTAAAGTTCGATGTAAGCAGACGATGTTGTCAAATTTATCAAGACTGGTTTAAACCTTTACATCGTCTTTTTACGAGAACTCTGGTGGCTAGTCGCGAAGATGTCACATATGATATGTTGTGAATGAAGAATGTTATGCTTGGTGAATCAGTCATTATTGTCCCAACGACAATATTTGGCCTAACCAATCATGCTAAACGAGGTCAAGACAAAGGTTGAAACAACAAGAGTCACAATCGAAGATCCTTTTTTTTGTCGGACCCATGAAATCACACTTACAATTCATAGGCACCATTAGCTCGTCACGAACATCATACCACATAATAGGCTCCTCCAGACACGTCTAACAATAATTGCTATAACTACGGAGGCTCGTGATATATATCTCGTGTATGTTCCTCACTGAAGATAGGGAATGCAAATCACATGAACCACACAGTTTCACATCTTGTCAGCACTTATTTACATGCATATTAGTCGTTGTTAATTTTTAGGATTCGTTGCCTAAATTGAAAGATTGATTTTCTAGAGAAAAAATAGTGAATTAACGAAAAATAATAAAACTTAAAAAATGAATTGAAAAAATAATATATGGGTTAGGTTTATGTTGGATGAGTCGGTTTAATATGAATCAAAATAGGATGATAAGAATAGATATATTAAAAAAATATAATATTTTTCTCAACGTACAAGGCAAATATGACCCCCTAAAATTTGTTCAATTCGAGGACCGTAGCCTAATCAACGCCAACTATAAACTTGTTTTAAGATTTAATGGGCGCGATATCAAAGCTAACAAGAGACAATGCCTTACTCTCTCGCCTCAAATCCATTCTACCTTTACAGGTGCTACGCGGAGTAACTTGTCCTTTTGTATTTTTTTTTCTTCCAGGCATATTGTCGAACAGTTGGTAACATTTTATAGAATTATGCGTTTTCAGAAATTTAAACACACTTTTTCTGAATGCGAAGGTCAGTCTCAGTTTGGTGATACAGGTACTAGTTCCGTGATCGAAGCAGGTATATATATAAGCTTAGTACATTATGAAGCATTTTGGCTTTTTTGCCCAGTTTTGTTTGTTACTTGGTGGAACTTTGGACATAAAAATTGTGAAATTTGAAAAAAACGTAGTACGTATTTGTTTTCAAGTTGAAAATGGTATTCGGAAATTGGAGTTGTGTTTGGAAATGAATACAAATTGGAGTTGTTTTTGAATGTTTGTGAGTTATTACATGAATACAATAAGCTTAGTACATGTTGAAGATTTTGGCTTTTTGCGCAGTTTTGCTTTTACTTATTACTGTCTCCTTCCCATTTTATGTGAAAGTGTTAGGGGTCATCTGGTAGCTAGTTAGAGTTATGCAATATTAGTAATACATGAATTAGTTACGAGGGAATTTATGTCTTATTTTATGCAGGGATTAGCTATGCAGGGATTAATTATTTATGTAGGATTTTAGTTATTCATTTTTTAATTATTACATGCAACCCTGCATTGATTACGTTTCTTTTGAGCCGAGGGTCTATCGGAAACAACCTATCTATCCCGTAAAGGTGGAGGTAAGGTCTGCGTACATCCTAACCTCCCAGACCCACTTGTGGGATTACACTGGGTATATTGTTGTTGTTGTTGTTGTACATATTAATCATTACACCTTCTATCTTATATAAAATAATATATAAATTCCCGTATAACTTATACATGTATAGTCATGCGGGTTTCTTAATTGCAAACCAAACATTGTATCAATTTTATATATGAATAACTTACATCTTAACCAGCTACCGGACGTGGTACTCCCTCTATCCCAACTTATGTGATATACTTTCATTTTTAGTCTGTCCCAAAAAGAATAATAAATTCTTATAGTTAGAAATAATTTTACTTGAAACTTCCCCTTTTATCATTAATGAAATGATTTACAACCACACAAATATCTATGACTTATTTTAGACCAAAAATTTCAAAAAACTTCCTTGCTTTCTTAAACTTCGTGCCTAGTCAAACTATGTCACATAAATTGGGACGGAAGGAGTATTACTTATGCTGGATTTAATCATAACTCACCTCCA
This sequence comes from Anisodus acutangulus, assembly GCA_029783415.1. Classification (NCBI taxonomy): domain Eukaryota; kingdom Viridiplantae; phylum Streptophyta; class Magnoliopsida; order Solanales; family Solanaceae; genus Anisodus; species Anisodus acutangulus. The sequence continues at coordinate 41,875,099 of CM056509.1, read as the reverse complement.
AACCAGTGACCCCTTATTATTTGGGGAGTCAAACTATTTTTTCTTTGACTACAATTTTCTCAAACATTTTTGAAATATTATGAATCATTAGCTATGTTGATTTTGTAGTACTTCTCGTGCAGTTTTCAAATATTGAAATTTTATTTATAAGAAATTAAAAAATTTATATCCGAATTCATAGTCAAAATTTAAGTGTTTTGACCCTCGTTCTCCGAACTCTTTCACATAAATTGGGACAGAGGGAGTATTTCTTTTAGAAGTTTATCTTGTCTTGCTGTAACTCTGCCGCTCTGATTGGCATAGTGTGTAAGCTCGGATAAAGGAGGATTGGTGGTTATAGTAGGTTGATAGTTAAGGTAAAAGATCAGTAACAGAAAACCTGAATAGAGCAGAATGTGGATACAAAGGATTTATCCAGTTAATTTGGGATTCAGGCATAGTGATTGTTGAGTGTATATTTTCTCTCTATCAATGTCTTGTTTGCTTAAGTTCCATTAACCTTCTGGGCAAATTATTGACCAAAAACTAAAAAGAAGAAAAAAGGGAGTTGATTTCTCCGATGGTCACCCAGAAAAGTCACTTTCTTTGTTGAAGGAAATTGGAATCAAGTAGAAAAGTGGCTTTCCGAGATACTAACTATTAGTTGAGTGACCATGTGAGAAATCAACTCAGAAAAAAGGGACTGACACTCTTTTCTGCTAGTCTGTTTTTCATCGGGTAGGATAGATGGTTCTGCAAACATTGGGTAGGAGAGACAGTGCTGCAAACATGTGATTGAATGAAAAATGTTATTTGTGGGGTAGGATTTGGATTATGATATGTGATGATTATGATTCAGGTGAAATCGACTTCTCAAAATGGAGGAAGCTGGACTCAAGGAACTTTGGGATTAGTAGATCATCGATACCACCATCTGCCTGGGTTGTTCTGAAGATTCTGCATGGTGAAGGTGATACGTTTTGTTGCGTTTGATCCTTCTGGCTACCAGAGCACGTGGTTACAGAACTATGGAATCTCAAGCTTATCAATTTACTTTCAATTGTTGAAATTGTTTTTTGTTTTAAATTGTACCTGTCATGAGTGAGGCAAAATCAATTCTTGTCCTCCAACCCCCCCCCCCCCCCCCACACACACACACTGAGAGACACAAAAAAAAAAGAGAGAGAGGAAGACAGGAAGGAAAGGTGCCTGCCTCTCCAAAGAACTAGTTCATTTGATTGGTAACATCGGATCTTTGTTGTGGTAATCAGAGTTGAATCGATAATATTGAAGTTGGTTAAACTGGAGAGAAGCCAACTTAGGCCATGTTTTCCAAAAAGAAAAATGTTTGATTCTGAAAACAATTTTGATTTTGAGGAAACAGGGCTGAACTTTTTGAAGAGATAGGTACATTTTGGTTGTTTTTTAAATATTTTGAACCAATAACCAAAATATAATTTTACAAAAAACAACAAGATTTTGAGTGCTATCACTCAATAGCCCTTCTTTACTTTCTATAATTTTTTTAATATTCACTTATTTTCTCTCCTTATGATTATGTTCAAATTTTTTTGTACATATATTCATCTTATGCACTTTAATTGTTACAATCAATCAACTAGGCGTCAAACCCAAATAAATTGGGGTCCACTATGCGAATCCCACATATCCATTCCACCGCATAGCGGGAGCTTAGTGCACCGGGCTGCCCTTTTTTTTATCTTATATTGCAAGGTTACAAACTTATTTTGCTAGTGTAATGCATGTTGCTTTAGGATATTGATATTCACATAATGGAGATGAATTTAATAAGTAGTTTTTGATTGGAAGTTTTACATGGTTATTATGAACTTAGTCTCTTTTGTTTTTGTAGGAAAAGGCCAAACCAAATAAAATTGTTTCCTAAATAGTTCTGCAGAAAAGGCAATAATCCATACATTATTTTCATGATAATTTTTTTAGAAGTGTTTCTATATTTTTTCATTTTTCTTAAATGTCCAAATGGCACATGAATTTCCCTCTTGTTTGACATTTTCTTGGTAATTAAAGATTTTATTACCAAGTAAACTATTGCAGCTCAATATGTTACCTGTTTAAAAAAAAAAAAACTATTACAGCTCAAGGAAAAGAACTCCGGTGTAATTGCTCTGGTGATCTGCTTAGCTTGCCTGTGCTTATCTTGGAATATTCTCAAGTTCCTCCCTTGCCATACATAATGCACATAACCTGCTATAGCCATTCTATATATCTTCACCCTAGAATTTCTCCACTTGACATGACAGCAGAACCAAGCCAGTTCATTATTCCATGCCATAGCCTGTCTTGATATACCTTGCCAATGAACAAGTTTCTTCCAAATTCTAGTAGCATAGACACATTTGATGTCATAGCCTGTCTTGATATACCTTGCCAGTGAAGAAGTTTCTCCCAGATTCTAGCAGCATATAGATACACATTTGAAGAATATGTGATTGGTACTTTCTTCCCCTTCATTACACAAGGGGCATATCAGATCAATTATTACACACCACCTTGCTAATCTATCCTAGTGTTTAATCTGCTCTGTGCAGCCAACTGCAAGACAAAAATCTACATGGGAAGTCCATTGTTGTTGCATATTAATTTCCTCCGGACACCTTCTCATAATTGCCTCTCATCTTATGGTACATTTTGGGTCTCCCGGAAACAACCGCTCTACCTACCAAGGTGGAGGTAAGGTCTGTGTACACTCTACCCTCTCCAGACCCCACATTGTAGGATTTCACTGGGTATGTTGTTGTTGTATCTAATGGTACATTTTCTTGATATAGAATATTCCATACCCTGGAACTCATGTGTTCTGATACCTGCATCCTCCGCATATTGCTTTGTTTTCAGAATCTTTCTTACCGTCCAAGAAGCTTGTTTTGGCTCAATTTTTCACATTTGTCTACCTTTCCCATTATATATATATGCACCCATAGTTTACCTTTTTTTTTTGCAAAGATTCATAATAGCAACTTGCAAACAACATCTTGTTCCAAACTGAGATATCCAGTACATTCCAGCCACCAGCTACTTTGGGATAATAAATTCTGGCTCAGGCCGGCAATGCCTTTCTGGATAGATCTATCCCACCAGCCCACAAGATTTTCTACAAATAGATTCAATCATCTGTATGACCTTTTCTGGCAGAGTAAAGATCTGAGACCAATAGATCTATATGGCAAACAAGACACTCTTGATTAGTTGCAGTCTCCCAGCATATGATTGGAACTTTGAAGTCCAACATGTTATCTTCCCCATCATTTATCCAATAATGGCTGATATTGGACTATAAACATCTTTTTGGTGCTTAATGGAACTCCCAGATACTTTGTTGGAAGCTCACCTTTAGAGAAGCCAAGAGTATCTATTAGATGTTGCTAGACTTCTTGATTTATCCCTTCGAAATAAATGGAGCTCTTGTCTTTGTTTGCAATTAGTCTTTACCCCTTTGGGTGGGCCCTTCCCCGGACCCTGCTAACGCGGGATGCTTTGTGCACCGGGCTGCCCTTTACTCATACAACATTTGTATAGAGTGTGCATCCCCTCTACAAAATAACAGTAGGTTCTCTGCAAAACCTAACTGTACCACTCGTAGTTTTTCACACTTGGGATGATGGCTAAAGTTGGGTTGTCGCTTAAGGTCCTGAGAAGTCTGCTGAGATGGTCCATGGCAAGAACAAACAAGAGTGGAAATAATGGATCACCTTGTCTTAGTCCTTTCTTAGCAGGAAAAAGGGGAGGTAGGTCTTCCATTGATTAGGATAGAATAGGATACAGTATTCACACATGCTATTGTCCACTTTACAAACATATCGGTGAAGTTCATTCTGACCAACACTTGCTCCAAAAATACCATTCCACTGAATAGTAAGCTTTTCGCATATTTAGCTTAATCATGCACCTAGATGAAATTCTTTTAATGCCATATCCTTTAATTAATTTATGACTTCATGATTGAGGATTATATTATCTGAGATTATCCTACCATGTACAAAAGCAGCCTGACAACTGTCTACCAAGCAGTCCATAACCTCTTGTAATCTAGAAGTAAGAATTTTAGATATGATTTTGTACAAGACAGTACAACATGAAAATTGGTCTATATTCTTTGACAGAGGAATGCTGGGTAAGGCTGCGTACAATAGACCCTTGTGGTCCGGCCCTTCCCCGGACCCGCGCATAGCGGGAGCTTAGTGCACCAGGCTGCCCTTTTTTTTATTCTTTGACAGAGGAGGGGTTTTAACCTTCAGAATGAGTGTAACAATAGTGCAATTAATTGGGATATATACCTCAGCTGATTAGACATGTTATTTCTTCACCAGCTATAGTCCAAGCCCTCTTAATGAAGAAGACATTAAATCCATCACATCCTAGTGCTTTTGAATCATCAATACCACATATAGCACTATATACCTCCTCTCTAGTTATAGGCTTTATCAACTGCAGATGTTAACATCTGTTTAAAATGGTACCCTCTTTCATTACAGCAGGCTTAATTGCATGTATTTGAGGTGCAGCTGCTCCCAATAAATTCTTATAAAATCCAGTGATTTCGTTTTTTATGTCCTATCTGTATGTACCATCCTCCTAGTGGAATTTTAGTAAAGATTCAAGTTAGGTCTGAGCTGTTCTGTTCTTCAAGAAAGCATGAAAGTAAGCTGTGTTTGAGTCACCCAATCTTAGCCACTGATTCCTAGACTTCTGTTTGGTATCATACTCCATTTCTCCAATTGCGTTTTCAATTCCTTCTTTTCGGTGATATTTCCCTGTTCTGACAATATAATTTAGGTGACTGTTTGCGTCCAGTGATCTTTTAGTATCTTTTTTTTCAAGATAAACAAACTCAGGTTGTTTCACCCTCTTTAGTTTGAGTAGGTTTGTAGGTTTCTCATTTTTTTGGTATATCGCTTGTATACCGCCAAGATGGCCTGTTTAGTATCAATGAAATCTTTTACTATACAACAAAAGTTTAGTAGGCATTTTCTAAGTTAAGAAAATATTTGGGCAGATATTGTTAGTGATTATGCCAGTCAAGAGATTCCTATGATTATTTCATAATTATGAATATCATACTGGTAGGCGTAGTATTTCATTATAGTACCCTGTAGTTTGATTCCTGCTGCTAGGTGTCCTTTAGTGTACTTTGTTTAGCTTATTTACTTGCGCTAGTTACTGCTTACTTTTCCGTTTCTCTTGCTTTGATCTGGCTGTGCTTTTGCATTTGCTTTGCGTGTGCTTATGCTCTGTCTTGAGCCGAGGGTCTCCCGGAAACAACCGCTCTACCTGCAAGGTAGATGTAAGGTTTGCGTACACTCTACCCTCCCCAGACCCCACGTTGTGGGATTTCATTGGGTATGTTGTTGTTGTTGTATGAATATCAAGAATTCAGAAATTTTCTTTATTTTGTGTCACTCAAAAGTCCTAGGAAGGAGTCCTCTTGTACGTCGCTTTGAAACAAGAAGAAATAAGAGGAGCTATTGTTAATGTTAACTGTACAAGAGGGGCTTAGGAGTCTTGACTTATGTATCATAAGGTAAGTAAAAATGGTCTATGCTTACAATAAGGGTAAGTACTAACAATTAAGTAGGAATATTCTAGAACCTTCTAAAAAGGTAAGGATATTCATATCCCCCAGAATACCCTACAACTTTTTTTTTATGTCTTTTGTGCATTAGGATTCAAAACACATAATCTGGGATCTTTTCTGTTACCCCTGATGCATGTAATTGAAGAGAGTACTAGTGGTAGAGAGGTGTTAACCAATTGGTTGAATATTCTTCTACTCAAGTTCCTTGTGTCCTGGCATGTTGTGAATCTCGACATGCTTTAACATGACCTGATAATTTGTTTGGATAAAAAGACCCCAAGTTTTCCACCCTTGTCCAGTACCACTTCATCTGCAACCTTTTTTTTATACAAAAAAAAAAAAAGCATACATATGCCTCTCTTTTAATTGGTTGTCCTTTGATCAAATTTGCAATATACAGGGTTTGAAGCATACTTGGTTGGTGGATGTGTCCGAGATCTAATTCTGAATAGAATACCAAAAGATTTTGATATAATCACAAATGCAAGACTTCCACAGGTTCTTGATGCATTCAAAATCAGCACCTAGTTATGAGACAACTACATTAGGTTTCAATTACTAGTAGGATGGCTCTAACATTTATGCTATCATACTTTTTTGCAGATAAAAAAGCAATTTCATCGTTGTGAAATAGTTGGACGAAGGTTTCCAATATGTAGAGTGCATGCCAAAGGTTCTGTTGTTGAGGTTCGCTGAACTCCTTTGGGATACTAATTGTGCAACCTTTCTATACTTCCATGTTTGAGCATGGGCACACACAATTTCACACTGTACACGTTATGATGTACCGACAAATATATATATATATATATATATATTACTTAAAATATATATTAGTAATTTACTTAAAATATATATTTTACTTAAAATGAAATTTCAGGAAATAACCTCTCTACCTCCCAAGGTAAGGGTAAGGTCTGGTACAAACTACCCTCCCCAGAGTCCACTTGTATGTTGTTGTTGTACTTAAAAATGAAAATTTCACACAAATTCTCAACTAAATGCTTGGAGAAGTGAGAAGTGCTTGAGTTGCTTGTTACATTGATTTTAAAAAAATTACCATTTCACAAAGGAGGAAGAACATTTTGATTTGATATCCAGACCATAGGAAAATCTCCTTTTGTTTTCGTGAAGTAAGAGAAAAACTAGAGATCAATCTCAAGAGAGAGAGAGAGAGAGAGAGAGAGAGAGAGAGAGAGAGAGATTATAAATCTGAAACCCTTCTTACAATCACAGCTATTGAAGCACTTTACTTCCAATCACTGCAGGTATCAAGTTTTGATACTGTGGCGAAGCATGCTGAAAAGGAAGAGGAACTCTTTGATCCTAAAATGCCTCAGGGATGTGCTCAGAAAGATTTCATTCTCTGGAAGAATTCCATGCAAAGAGATTTCACTATTAACAGGTACCTATTTTTGAAACTGGTAACTGCAATAAAGAATTAACAGGTACCTTGTGTTTTCTTTTTTCTTAAGTGGACGGAGCTAAAAGCTAATTTATGTTCTGTGGACTTCTCCTGGGGAAATAACGCACAGGAAAGGTCACAACATTTAGTTCTGTTGGGGACTAAATTTTGTAGGTTCCCACAGCTTTGGTTTCAGTCCCATTTCACCCCCACCCCCCCCCCCCCCCAAAGAAAAGAAAAAGGAAGGATATTTTGACTCATAACATGCAAATTTGTTGCTCATTCAAACATTTGCCTTTATTTGGTACTCGTGTTGATCTACTATGCTCTCCAAAAAAAAAGACAATGAATGTAGAACTATCTAAAATTTTGACCAAAATATGGAGGAATTAATGTAGCAAGAGGGAAGTTCTGTGTGCCGTAGCACCTCCATCCTTGATTTCTCCCTGTTGTGGCCCTATTTAGGTGGTATGGAAAACAATTTTGGGAAAACAATTGTGCAGTTATAATTTGTCTAGAAATATTTATATTTGCACCTAAGAATTTATTCAACTATCACTCAGACCAAGTCATTATTAAGATGCATCTGCCATGTAAAATGTGGATTAAACCAGTAAAGTACATGGATTATGGGATTAAGAGATGATTGTACACTTTTCAAATGAGTTAACTTTAGTTCTTTCTAGATTTTTAAGGAAAATGGTTGAAAGTTGAAGAGTCGGAGCGGAAGAGATGGGTTGATTTTGCATAGACTTAGTTTGCTACAAATCTTGGTTTACATAATTTTTGGCATTTCGTGAACTTATGTTTCCCAAAAAAAAACTGAATTTATTTTTAAAAGAACAAGCACCATTGTTTTTCAGTTTCTAAAACTGGAATTCTACTTGTTAAAGGTAGTGCTATGCTGCATTTGATTTACCACATTGGATCCTTGATGACAGCTCATAACTCAGTGTAGCAATTATTTATGAACAAAATTATCCAATGGTTTCTACATTTCATCTTTTTGGATGAGAAAAGGTGAGAGAAAACTGTTAACGGTCAGAGCTATAACTAAGAAGTTGGGACTGTCTTGTTGCTCGTTTTCTTGGATGGTTGGGACTGCAAGAAGAGAGAAATAGTCAACTTGATTGATTTTATTTGTAGTTGCACCTCCACAAGTTGTTGGCAAAGTTCTAGGTGCTTCATTTAGTTCAATTGATTCAGTCATTTTTCTTGGCATTTGCAAGTTGATTTTGGAAAATAAGGCAAAAAACTGAAGATATTAAACCCTATGCAAGTGCAATGGACTTGGTCAATGTTATCGTGCAGTTGTTACCATTGAATGCTAGTGAGATGTGAATTGGCCGCTTTGCGAAGCTAAATTAAGCAATTTAGTTGCTGTTGATAGGATTTTGCTGAACAAGATAATTTAATTACATATTGCTATTCTCTGTGTTGAACGTTAAAGTAATGTCTTTATCAGTATATTTCTATGGAAAATCCTCCACAAAATAATAACGAATTATATCTACCTGGTATGCCTTATGCAGGATACATGTAAAACTACACTTTCTTTTTTGTTCCATGAACCTAAGCTTACATATTAGAGAACATTTGGCCAAATAAAACATGCTTTTATGCAGTTCAAAAGCTATGGCCTATGGGTTGACAAGTTTTTGGTTGTTATGGTGATTGATAGATACCTAAATTATTGAGTTTCTTGGGTGCATTTAACTCATTATTTATGTTTCTAAAATCATGGAAACAGCTTATTTTTCAATCCGTTCGTGAATAGAATCTATGATTATGCCAATGCAATGGGGGACTTAAGATCCTTAAAGGTGAGGTTATTATCTTTACATATGTACTTTATCAAAACGTTATTTTCAAGTATGTAATGCAAAATAGTTACTTTGATGTGTTGGAATTTTAAAAGGGTTTATTTTGCTATATATTCAGCTACGGACTTTAGTACCTGCTCACTTGTCATTTGGAGAGGATTCTGGTAGGTGCAATTAATTAAGATTTTGTGGTGAAGTAAGACTTGTTGTCATGCTCCTTCCATTCTGAATTGAATATGAATTTTATTTTTGTCTTTTTTTATCTTACTATTCATTACAAATAACTTTTCCTATCTATAGTCGGGGGACTGTTGCTCATAACTACTAGCTATCCATCTAGCCCACGATAGCGAAGGCTAAAAAAAAAGATTGAATGAGGTCATTAACATTGAATCATCATAAGGAAGTCAAGTAGTCCGTGACTGACTAGCCGACGCTTCTGCCTTTCCACTTTCCACGAGTCAATAAATGTTTCAACTTTTTTTCTTAATAACTACGCTAAGTTAAACGTTCAATTTGGGACGGAAACATTACTATTTTATTGGGTTAAATTTCATTGCATCCTTTTCAGCCATCACTCATTTGCTTAATGCACCCCCTAAACAGTTTTTTATTACACTTAACAACGTAAATCTTTAACTTATTTGACCACTCCAAACAATTTCATGATTGGATTGTCAGATTTCCATAGGAAAATGTTTTTATTCCAGCAATACTCCTTGTTGATTCTCCCACATCGGCCGTGGGATGGGAATTTGGACTTCTTATATGGACTTGGGCAATTCTCCCCTCATAAGCTAGCTTTTGGGGTTGAGTTAGGCCCAGGTGCCATATCTTTACATGGTATCAGAGCCAGACCCATCCCAATTCATTGTTTACCCGATATTGGGCCCCTATCATATATTGTCCACGCTCCAGATGTCCAGTCCTGGGCGTGCGCAGGGGTGTTGATTCTCCTACATCGGTTGTGGGATGAGAATTTGGAATCCTTATATGGACTTGGGCAATCCTCCCATCATAAGTTATCTTTTGGGGTTGAGTTAGACTCAAATGTCATATCTTTACACTCCTAAACCCTTAGCTGTTCACTTCCTTCCTCACTTTGAAGCAGTTGCATGGTACCGGTTTCTCCCTTGGTTCCCCTCCTCCTCCAAAAAGCTATTGCCCTTATCAAGACCTTCCATTGTAATTTTAACTTTTAAGTTCCTATGGGATTGTGTTATGTCTATTGATGTTTGCAACACTACTATATTAGTATTAGACAAAATAATGAAAACAATGTTGAAGTGAATAGTGGGAGCTTAGTGCACCGGGCTGCCCTTTTAGTGTTGAAGTGAATGTTGAGTGGTTAGTTGTTATGGTTTTCGATTGTATTTAAAGTGATTGTGGGAGATTGAGTTGGTCTTAGAAGGCCAGTCGTTTAAAGGGACTATTAGGTGAAGGAATGGAGTGATCATTCTTCTAATGGAGGTGAGGCGGGAGGTCCCATGGTGAACAATGTTGAGCATTTAGAGGGGATTATATTTGAGAATGGAGAGACGGGATTATAGGGCTTATTACATGAGGAAAGAAGCAGAATATTTGGGAAGGGTGGTTGTAGTATTTGAGGAGGGGAAAGAGGGTGATTCTGCTTCTTCTGCCCACTTTGGCTGGCAGAGGGGAAGAGGGAAATAATGCTCTATAATTAGATTAGTGGTGTTCCTGTGGTTCAGGTGAGAGGAAGGTGGAGCACTAGGTATAAACATGGGGTAACACGAGGTTTGAAGATTTTACGGGCATTCCTTTGTTAGCAAAGAACAGAGGATTTTTCAGTGTTTTACTGCCAATCAATTTGGCACAACGCAGAGTTAAGAAGCATGGGGATTAAGTGTCACTAAAAGTAGAAAAGGGATGGCAGTGTTGAATTCAAGAATAGATATTTAACCCTAAGTGTTAATGTGATGGAACTAATCTTGGCTTTTCTTTTTCCTCAGCAAGAATCTTACGTGGCTTGAGATTGGCTGCTCGTGTCAACTTATCCTTTACAAAGGAGATAGAAGATGCGATGCATGAGCTCACATCATCCATCGTGAGCTTGTCCAAGGTATAGACAATGACTTCTGGGGAAGCCATTTATCTGGCTTAATAATTCACTTCATCCCTTCCCCTATTGTTTTGCGTTCTATTTGCTTTTTGTCCCTAAATCTCATTGTTGGACATCCCTGAAGCTTAAAAAGTTCCATTCTCGTAAGTGAACTCTCTACATCATATTCTCTTGTTCACTAATTTTTCTCTATTTATTTTGTTCGCAGTCTAGAATAATGATGGAACTAAACTATATGATGTCATATGGGGCTGCAGAGCCTTCTCTTTCTTTACTTCAGAGATACAATATCCTTGAGATTGTGTTGCCATTTCATGTATGTCCATAGTGCTGCATCAGATTTTGGCTTGCTGACGAAATGATACACCTTTTTAGAATTCTGTAAACAGCTAAATGTGCATGTGTATCATTTTCAGGGAGCATACCTTGCTCAACAGGCTAGCAAACAATTGGATAAAAGTTCTGTGATGCTGATGGTATGCTCTTTATTGATGCGTCTCCTTTATTTCTGTGAAAGAAAATACAAGTCCATAACCAGCTTTTTCCTGTGTGGTGCATGTGCATGTGCACATTAATTTCTAAAGTTAAACTTTTGTTGGTTTTTCACTTGTGTTTTGAGCATATAATTTATCAGTCACGGCTTTCTTCAGAAACTATTTTCCAGCTTGGATCAATTGGTCACCTGCGGTCAACCTTCGCATGATAGTGTGTGGTGAGTTGATATAACTCTTTGGGTTCAAATAAAGCATTTGGTCTTATGACATGAACTTTTATTGAGGTCTTTTGTGTCTCATTTTTGGCATTTGATTGTTTTTTCACCCTTCCAGTAATTAGCAATATATAATATTGTGCCCGTTTCTCACCCTTCCACGAATTATTAACATATTATATTGCGCCCATGACATGGCATTGCTGTAGCTTTATCATATGAGTCGAGTTCCTTTCGTTTTTATTCTGAGGTCTGGTGCAGATATGTTAATAATTGGATTCTTAATCTCCATGACGCTTTTGCTTCCAGTACCCCTGTCTGTTCCTTCACTAACACTCTCTCCCTAATAGCGATGATCTTCATCTTTGGATATTGTTGTATCCACTGCTGCTTTCAGACCTGTAATTTGATATAAGTCGCTCTGTGGTTCTAAACTTGTCTAATTGGAAGATCCATTATTTCTTATCGTCTTCCATCATAGTCTGTTCCTTCACTAACACTCTCTCCCTAATAGCGATGATCTTCATCTTTGGATATTGTTGTATCCACTGCTGCTTTCAGACCTGTAATTTGATATAAGTCGCTCTGTGGTTCTAAACTTGTCTAATTGGAAGATCCATTATTTCTTATCGTCTTCCATCATAGTACCTTGCTGCTGTATAACAGAGCTATTATGATTTGTTTGGTCTCAAGTGCAGACATGGGCAGGAAGAATTTCTGAGATTGACTAGCTGAAATCCTGCTGATGTTCAGCTATGAGTGGACCTTGCAGTCTTCACTTTTACTTTGTATGCTTTGAACTAAAACAAGTGTTCATTCCTAATCATTGAAATATCGTTGTCCTGCGGACACCTTCTGACACCCTTCTTCTTACTTGTTTGGTCTGAGCTGTTTTTGGTTTAAGGTGTCTTGTTTAAGCTTTCATATGGCTAGTGAATGAATGCATTTGTTATTTATATGGGTCGGGCGAAATTCAAATTAGTTCCAATAGGTAAGGGAGCTTACACTTATCCTCCCTTTACTACGGGATAGGCATATAATTTCAGTGTTAAATGGTGTAAGTAAAGAAAAGAAGCTTCATCTACTACTGAGTTTTCAGTCAGGGCGTAATGCTGCAGTGAGAACAGAAAACAAGCATCTCATCTCTTTATCCTTAATTTTGATTTCTGGACACTGCCATCAGAAGCATGCTGTCGCCTGCTGACTTCAAAAGCTTAAGTTAAGTTGGCATCATCAGTACAACTAAGCTCCATAACTACGACAAGATATAACTTTTTTTTGTGCATCTTAGATAATATACTTGTTTTTCGCTTCATTATTTGTTTCTTAAATTGCAAATTAGGGGCAACTTAGACATTTAAAGTTTTGAAGAAATTTCTACATGGTGCATTCGTTGTATAGCACGTTTACTCTGGAGTATTCTATAGTTCAATTGTGCTGATTCATTGCATTCAGCATATGAATCCTTGGAGTCATGTTTCTAACTCTATTTCACAGCAGATGTATGTTACAGCTTACATTCTGCCTGCCTACTGTCACAGTAGTGGATTCTACTGATCTTTTGACCACTTTGCAATCACGTTTTTGACAGTAGACGCTAGATGAATTAACCTGCACTAATATTGTGAGAACTGCCTCGTTACGGCTGGATAGTTGACAAAACTTTCCTTTTCAATGATGTGCATGACAGGGTTGCACTCTTGGCGTTTCATCTGGCATTGATTACACATCCCCAACATGCGTTTGTCATCCTGACTTTTGCTTCTGTATTGTATCACCCAAATTGGGAGGAAGCTGTTAAATTTGCAGAAAAGCATTCTGAAGATGCAGCTGTTTATGGACCTGAATTCTCTGATTCTCAAGGCTCCATTTCAGATGATGAACTTGCAACAAAAGTTGCACAGCTGGCAGTGCAAGTCCAAAAATCTATAAACATTTTAGCTGACAGGGACAGCCTCCTGGAAGCAATGTCCAAGTTCCCAGGAGCCTCATGCTCTGGTTTGGTGGGTAAACCTACTTTGATTTTTGTATGTAACTGTTGTTCACACCAAGGTGGTTGTCTGTCTTGTCATTTCACTTTGTTTGAGCAGGCTATACAGTTATTCTTTCACCCTTATGGGTGCTTCAGAGTAATGCTTGACTTTTACGGAAGATCCAAATTTAGTTCATGCTGTTCACCCAAGAATCAAATAGACTAATTTTCTACTCCTATCTGAAAGCGGAAGCTGCATTAATCATTTTCCAATAATAATATGGGAAAAATGTTTGATCGATATTTTTATCCGTGTTAATAAATTAGTTAAGCAGCTTTTGACCAGAGAGTTAGTCCAGTTGCCTCTCAAAATAGCAAAACCTTATCAAATAACACGAGAAGAAAGGAGAATGCTCTAGCTTCTTAGAATGCCTGTATTTTTGAGACTATTTCCTGTTGGTTTCCCCTTATAAGCAAGGAATGAGGGGATGGCTTGAATATGATTGACTTATTATTTCTTGGTCAAGTCTGTTTCTTAATCTGTGGTAACCTAGTCATTATGTAGCAATAGGACCCGCATTGTAGGCCCTAGGGTGGAGGTAGATGACTTTCCCCGAGATAATCATTTTTTTTGGAACATGTATGTCTGACTTTATCTCTAGGGAAGTCATCTACCTCCACCTCTATAGATAAAAGTCAAAAGCTCTATTTGCCTCTGCCATTCTATGAGTCTCTTCCTTTTTGCGTATGGCATCACCACTCCCTTTGGCAGCATCCACTAATTCAGAACTTAATTTGAAAGCCATATCAGAAAAGTATCATACTTCAATTTGAATTTTGAATTGAACATTTAGTAATACTTGCCATGAAAATTGCTTCATACAACAAGACCAAGATCTGTGTAGACCTTTTTGCAGTGCATACCATGGACGAAAAAGGATTAAATATGTTCTGAAATATTACTCATCACTTTCCTAACCTAAAGAGTGTAGCTTATTATACCCACGGGGAGCTGATTGTCCCATGTTTCTCTGTGAATTTTGTGACTATGTATAGAGTACGTGATTTGGTTTTCCTGCAACAAATTCGGCCCGTATCTCTGAACCTGATGTAAAGGTGTTCATTTACTTCATAAACAACATGGGTATCTTTCATCTACCTTTTGTGGAAACTTGGGATTTGGTGTGCTTGGAATAAATGCAAGTCTCCCTCTCTCCATCAAAAACAGCCCTAATAAATTCATTGGGAAATCAGCTCAGCTTATCCATAAAGTAAATACTATATGTACATATAGTCATGATATTTTTTTTATTTGAAGATAAAATGGGGAAGTAAAAGGAGAAGCAGATCCAGTACACTTTATTTCTCGTGTCTCCTACTTGAGAAGTGTTTAATAGGCTATCAGAATGGTAATTGCTCTAATTATTACTTTGAAGAGTCTTTTTCAACTGATATGGAGATGTCTGGTTTGCAGGTCTTTGTATCAAACAAAATGGGCAGGGCTGTCGAGTTTATGTTTGACATTCTAGTGAAAGATGTTACATCTCTCAAAACTAGGAGGAACATTTACAGTATAGATTACTGTTCTCTTGGGAAAGGACACATGCGTGAGACAAGATTGCTTCTTGGCAAAGTCATCCTTGACACCATAGTTCCTGGAGTCACCTCAGGTGTTAATGATCAACAGAAGGAAGATGCTTCCCAGGAATATTTTCATGAAAATTTGGAGCTAATAAAGACGAAGTTTGCCTCGGAAGATGATTTTGAAGAGCTTAATGAAAATTATGAACTCCAACATGATATTTTTGAGAAGAAAAAGTTAAGTCAGAAGGGATGTAGTGATTTGGTGGAGGTAGTAACCGAGAAGCAGAAGATTGTTGCTACTATGAAGAAGCAAGAGTTGATTTATGATACAGATTTTCTCAGTCAGGAACTGGATAGAGAATATACTGTAAATAAAATTAAAACTAAGGGCGAGAATTCTCAGTTGCCAAAGGATGAAATAAGGATGTTGCTGGAAGAGGTGAAATATCGACTACACACAGGAAAGGAGAAAAAGAACGATGAGAAGGAGACAGCCATTAACCCTTTGAATCTTTTGATGAATAATGTGGCTAGTAAGGATCGCAAATTCACAAAGAAGCATGATTCCTTGCAAAAACATAGTATCGAAGAAGTAAATGAGAAGTTAGATAACAAAAATCATAATTCTCAGGGGAAGAAATTGGCTTCAGCTGAGAAGGGCAAACACACGGTTAGCAAACGGACACTTTCATCTCTTTTTAGGTGAAATTGAATTATGTCTTGTTGTACATTAGATATTCTTCAAGTAGCAAGAGTAAATCTTACAATCTGCATTTTACCTTGTGGTTAGTCTATTTTATATAAATAGAACCTAAATCCAGGTACATGGCAACAAACCGAGTTTGGTTGTGTTTGCCATTTTTTGACATTGAAATTCAAATAGCTAGTAGCTTCAGTTGTAATATTTGATAATTTCCTCTTCATGTTTGGATCAGTACTCGCATATTAAGTCATGGCTAATATGAAGTGCCCCACTATTCATTGTTTATTTATTTATTTATTTATTTTTTATATTGAAGAAATTCTAGAGTTCTAGCAGGTTTGAAGTATAGGCTCGTCCCTCCATCCTCCTCCCAAGTCCTAACTTAAATATCAGATGCCTGCAATAGGTTCAAATCCGTGAACTGTGCCTAACTCACTCTCATGTGTTATGTCTGAATCAAAGATCCAGGCGCCATAATTGGCTAATATGAAGTATCCCACTATTCATCTTTTATTTATTTACTCCATTTGTTTTTGATATTGAAGAAATTCTAGGCTTCTAGCTTGATTCCAGTTGGCGTATGGGTTTGGAACTCTCGATAGTATAGGCTCGTCCCTCCATCCTCCTCCAAGTTCTGACTTAAATATCAGATGCCTGCAATAGGTTCAAATTCTTGAACAGTGCTTAACTCACATATCACGTGTTGTGTCTGATCAAAGATCTAGGCGCCATAATTGTTTATATTTTTACCTTATTTATTCGACTGGAAATGTTCTTTCATTTGGGGGGAGGGGTGTGTGTTGACATTTTCATGGGTCTTTAGTAGGTCATTTTTTCTTTCAGATCTTCAGAATTTTGAATTTCTTGAAGAAGAAATTAGGTGGTGTTATTCAAACCCTAGATCCATATTCTCTCCATTTCATGGTTTTTCAAAAGAAATTACTTAAAAGTAAGAAGGTTTGAAGAAATTGAAACTATTTGTTTTCTTCGTTTGTTGTAACTGAAGTTACTTTCTATTTTAGTTTTAAAAAGAAAGTTACTTTCTATTTTGAGACCTTTGAAATGTTTAACATCATTTGATGTTTATATGTTTTTTTCACATCCCAATAGC
Organism: Anisodus acutangulus; assembly: GCA_029783415.1. Lineage (NCBI taxonomy): Eukaryota > Viridiplantae > Streptophyta > Magnoliopsida > Solanales > Solanaceae > Anisodus > Anisodus acutangulus. The sequence continues at coordinate 41,858,116 of CM056509.1, read as the reverse complement.
ATAATAATAATATTAATAATAATAATAATAATAATAATAATAATAATAATAATAATAATAATAATAATAATAATAATAATAATAATAATAATAATAATAATAATAATAATAATAATAATAATAATAATAATAATAATAATAATAATAATAATAATAATAATAATAATAATAATAATAATAATAATAATAATAATAATAATAATAACAACAATAATAATAGTAGTAATACTAGTAGTAGTAGTAGTAGTACTAAAAAGCAGAAGGAAGTTTCATATCTCTCTGTCTGGAATAATCTTTACACAAGAAAACTTTAATGCCTGACAAGTGCCAGCAAACGAGAGCCATTATTAAATTGTTAAAACATGCCTCATAGCCTGCTACAATCATTAATTATATGTTTGAAAAAAAATGTAGGAATGTATATAGAGAGTAATTTAAATTCAAAATCACTTGCAGTTGCAGAAGTGCTTGTGATTTGTTTTAAGTTTTGGTTTTTCTATTTTCTACTAGCCTTATGCACGTATGTTGTGCGTTATATCGTGTTAATTGTTACAAAATAAAATAATAAAAATGAGTTGAATTTAGATGGAATGACAAAGTCCGTCAAAATTTATATAATTAACCAAAGTTTGTTTGAAATTGAAGCATAATAATAGTTGTTTACTCTGACAATACTAACCCAGTCGAAGAACCTGCTCCAGAGTGACTACTGCGCCTAGTCTATCTTCCTGCCCGCCCTCGGTTCTCTATGCTCAGTTCTACAATCAATCCCAGATCCATCTCAAGACTTATGATCCTCATTCCTTTCTCGGTTAGCTCCTCTAGTATCGATACTTTCACGGTTTCACCTGTCAGAAACGGGAGTCGGGAAGTTAGCTCTTGTATGATGAGTTGATCACCCTATACATACGACTTTCTTTCTCTTTAAGCTTCAAGCATTAGATCAGACACAAATCGAACGTCTTGTATGAGTCTCTTCTTTAATAGGGGAAGATAAGTATTATTTAACTGTATTTGATATTTATATCAAATCAAGTAATTTAACTGTAAGATCAATCTCAGATTAAAATGTAAATATATATCAATTGATTGATAAAAATTTACATACAAGACACATATCTTATAGAGTATTTATTTATATAATTTAAATATCGAGTGCAGATAAATTATCTCCCTAATTATATTAGGCTTCTTACTTCCTTGTGCTGATAAATTATCAGAACACAGAGCATTTCAATTTTATTTCAGAGAATTATATCTGTTTTATTTGTCAGAATTCTGGGAGTCCATTGTATTTTTATTTTTAGTGCTTATATAAGGACAACCAATTGCTACAGGCTCTAAACTTCAGATCTTTAATAGTAATAGTTTTTTCCTATTTCTTTCGGTAATATCATCTAGTCTTTTAAAACAATTTGTGAATACACGACTTAGAGCTTGTTTAATGTTTTACATTGAATATTTGACTCGATCTAAAGCTTCTAGTGCGTCTTTATTTAGCAGTTTGTCTGTTAGATTCAAGTAAGCACGAAATAGTAATCATAGTGAAGAATTATATCAAATTTATTAATGTAGTAATAATAAATTTAGTAGATATCATACGTTACTAAAACAAAAAAACAAAGAATATTTATTAGCTTGTTTTTAAACACTAAAATATATAAACATGGCACCTAAAGAAAAACTTAGATTGATATTCTTTAAAGAGTTTAAGAATGAAAGAGTCACCAAAGGAGTCTAGCTATCAAGTTAGTATAAAGAAATTTTATACTATCAGATTAATAACGATTAAATATTTGTAACTTTTTTTTATTAATTATAGATTGATAAATATTCAAAGAGTTTAAGTTATATATGCTGGTATTATAATTTTTTTTTACTATCAAAGCAATATAACCCAGTTATAACAGATAATTATTTTATTTTTTAAGTATCATATTAGACTTAACGTGATGAACACAACCAGATAACATAAAACTTCTTTAATATCAATGCAGAGAGCATTACTCATATATTGCTAACTTTTTGTATCAATTATAGATTGATAATCCTCAAAGCGCTTATGTTATACATACTGATATTATAAAAATTAGTTTCACTATCAGAGCAATTTAACTAGTTATAACAGATTATTACTTTTATTTTTTAGGTTATCATACTATACTTAACACGACGAACATAACATGATAACATAAATCTTTTTTAATATCAATGCACAAAGAATTAGCTCATATGTAAATATGATAAATAACAACATAACAACACTGATTATATATATTTTACACTGTCATTATATACGACCCTCACAAAACTCCGAAAAAGTGAGAGCAAGAGCTCATATATCAATGAAACTATTGACTATGACCTCTAACTTTTATTATTGGTCTCCTTAAAATAAAAGTGCAAACCCAATCATCTATCTATTCATTGAATTGAACCAATTAAAGTACTACTTATATAAAAAAAAATTCAACTCTTCCCTAATTTGAATGCAACGTCTCCTTACAGACACCACATGCCAATAATCATAGTGACCGTTGTGACAATATATCTTTTTTTTAAGACGCTCTGATCTAACGGCCTTTTTTACTAGCCGTTTCGTTTGAAATAAAAACCTCAGTATACCCTCCTGACATATACACACTGTTTTTTAGATGCTCTCAGTTTTGTGGGAGCTTTCAATATTTTAGTTTTAGTACTAAAGAAAACCCATTATTGGTTATTATTTTCTTGATCTTGGTGGGTGATTGATTCTTGAAGAGATAATCAAGAAAAAGAAAAAAATGGGTGTTTCTAATGAGAACAATCCTACTATGATTAAACCCACAAATGGTCAAGGTAATGTAGCTCAAAGATTCAATCTTTTTTATATTTTCCCCTGTACCTCTGAGGTCAGTTTAGGCCTTTAGGGTAAGGTCTGCGTACACGGTACCTTTCCCTGACCCCACTTATGAAATTACATTGGATATGTAGGTCAGTTTAGGCCTTTAGGGTAAGGTCTGCGTACACGGTACCTTTCCCTGACCCCACTTATAAAATTACATTGGATATGTTGTTGTTGTAATCAAGAAAAATGTGTGTTTCTAATGAGAAGAATCCTACTATGACAAATGGTCAAGGTAATATGACTCAAAGATCCAAATCCCCCCCCCCCCCCCCCCCCCCCCCATTTTTTTGGGATTTAAGAGCTTAAAATCAGCTAAGAATTTTATTTATGAGTTTCTGGAAGATGGGGTTTTTGAAATGTGGTTCAAAGATTCAATCTTTTTATATATATATATATATATATATATATATTTTTTTTTGTGTTTTAAGAGCTTAAAATCAGCTAAGAATTATATTTGTCAGTTTTTGGAAGATGGGTTTTTTGAAATGTGGTTCAAAGATTCAATTTTTTCCTATTTTGGGTTTTTAGAGCTTAACATCAGCTAAGAACTTTATTTATTAGTTTTTGGAATATGGGTTTTTTTTGAAAAGTTTTTATTTTTGATACAGAAATGGGATACAGAAAATTTGGAGTGGAGACAAGGAACAATAGAAGAGCATTGGGTGTGATTAATCAGAATTTTGTTGGAGCTAATCAATACCCTCGTGTTATTAACAAGAGAGGATTATCTGAGTAAATTCCCATCTCCAATCTTTAATTTTTTTCATAATTTATTTTTTGGTTTTTCATTTTTTGTAATTATTAGCTGATTTGGGTGATTTTCTTGATCTGTCAGAGCTAATGGAATCAGCAACAAGGATCCTCCTATTCCAGTTCATAGACCAATCACAAGGTTAGATATTTTCATTCCATTTATTTGAGGACCATTTTCTTGGAATCTGACATGTGAATGTAAATTTTTGAAATGAAGGAAATTTGCTGCACAAATTGCTAGCTCACAGCAGCAGCATTATCATGAGGTACAAATTACTACTAGGCCCTTTCATCCTCATAGAGTAATGAAAATGGATTCTCTATTTGTTGAAGTTTCAGTCTAGTTTATATAGTGTTAGCTGATAGAAGCGGAGCTAGGATTTCAATTTTATGGGTTCTAGAATTTAGAAGGATGACAGTTCTAAGTTTAATACATGTACATATTTAATGAATTTCTTAACCAATATATTATTGGAATTTTTTCATTTTTTTCCTGTCGGTCTAAATTAATTATGGGCGCTAGCCAAACTGATTATGTATATTTATTTATATTATATATATACAAAATGTATATTTATACTTGTACAAAACATATACATTTACCGGCTATTATTTTTTGGGACGGTCCAAAAATGTAATTAGCCCTATATTATTTGAGTAAAAGCTATGGGGTTCGTTCGAATTCTGTCCCTTGTTAACTGTGGTAGTACAATGATGTGTAACAGGAAACCAAGAAACCAAAATTAGCAGCTGAAAATTTCAGTGTATGGGAGGATGTACCAATAATAGATGTGGAGGAATATGAGGCAGCAAAAGACCAACCAGTTCCAATGTCTTTGGAACAAACAGAGACAACATTGTCACATGACAACAACACTCAAATGGTAAGAGAGAATTTTGAGTGTATATCATTTATCAATGAGCTGAATTTTAGCTAATATCTTGGGATGTTTGATAGCTAATTTTCCTGAATTTTACAGGAGATTGAGATGGAGGATATATTTGAGGAGACGGCGATTAATATTGACAGTGATGACACAAAGAACCCGCTTGCAGTTGTTGACTATGTGGAAGATTTGTATGCTTACTACTCAAAAATGGAAGTAAGTTCAGCTGACTAACACTTTAGTACTTTACCAATGTGAATTTAGTATATACTATATAGTCGCGCAAATCCACATTATCCGAAGGGGTTGGAAATGATTCCCCTTCGTCGAGAAGTTATATTGTGCAAATGGGGAAAACATGATCTTTTTGTACACATAGGCGGTTCAATTGAATTTCCTTTGTCAAAATCTTATATTGTGCAAATAGGATAAGAATAATCTTTAGAATTCCAATGTTGTAAGGGGAACTTCTAGTGTAGCATTAAAGGCGACTCAGAAATTGCTTTAGGTCCACGTTCCAAAACGAGTAATGATACCCCACGGCTTACTTAAAATGATGTTTGAATTCACAGGTTAGTTGTTTGAATATGCAGACTTGTTGGCCTTTGGAAATGCCGATTATTTAAAGACTTAAACGGAAGAGGACCTTTACTCATTAGCTGGAGCTTAAAGTTGGATCAGATCACTGGAAAATAGTAGTTTAAAGTTTTTGATTTGGCAAATATAAATAGTTTTAGTCAGTTATATTAAGTATAAAGAATTTGGTTCCTAATGAAAATGAATGTGGTTTCTGATGCACATGTTTGATAAGTTTAAATGGTTTTGTCAGTTTATAAAGAACTTTGTTCCTGATGAATTTGGTTCCTAATGAAAATGAATGTGGTTTCTGATGCACATGTTTGATCGAAGTAGTTTAATGTTCTGATTTGATAAGTTTAAATGGTTTTGTCAGTTTATAAAGAACTTTGTTCCTGATGAAAAAGAATGTGGTTTCTGATGCACATTTGACTAAATAATGATCACTATATTCAGGTTTGCAGCCGTATCTCGCCAGACTATATGGCACAACAGTTTGACGTAAACGAGAGGATGAGATCTATACTAATAGACTGGCTCGTTGAGGTACTTAAATATTTAGTATGCAATAGGAGCGTGCAAAATCTAAGTTAATAGTTATATTAATTGCTTATCCTAAATGTAAACAGGTACATCACAAATTCGATCTCAGGGAAGAGACGCTATTCCTAACCGTTAACTTGATAGATAGATTTTTGGAGAAGAAATCTGTTGTGAGAAAGAAGCTGCAGCTTGTTGGGCTGGTTGCCACGCTACTCGCGTGCAAGTATGAGGAAGTTTCTCTCCCTGTGGTCGATGATTTGGTGTTCATTTCAGATAAAGCGTATACAAGGAAGGAAGTTCTTGAAATGGTAGTTAACAATTTTCTATTGATGTCAACTATTACACACTGCCTTTTATTCTTAGGGCTCTTTTTCATTAATTACGGGAATACAAACATATACACTGATTATGTATATGATGTATAGTTTTCTACCTTCAAACTGAAGATGTCCTTTCATATTTCTGCAGGAAAAATTGATACTCAATACACTGCAGTTTAATATGTCCGTTCCAACGCCATATGTTTTTATGAAGAGATTTCTCAAGGCTGCTCAATCGGATCGAAAGGTTAGTGACACTCTTGGAAATTTTGATGTTTTTGATTTTTACATTCTCTAACTTTGTGTGTACTCCTTTTATAACAGCTTGACCTACTTTCGTTCTTCTTGATCGAGCTATGCCTCGTGGAATACGAAATGCTTAAATTCCCACCATCCTTTATCGCTGCTGCTTCAATCTATACAGCTCAGTGCACGCTTTACGGTGTTAAACAATGGAGCAAGACGTGCGAGTTGCATTCAAAATACTCAGAAGACCAACTTCTGTGAGTGAACTTACCTCCACAGCTTGTCAATGATTGTAACTAATTTCTTTCTAAGGTTTGTTCTAATTTACTATTTTTTCGTGGTTTTTTAGGGGGTGCTCGAGATTGATCGTGGGATTCCACCAAAAGGCAGCTACGGGGAAACTAACAGGGGTACATAGAAAGTACAATGCGTCTAAATTTGGTTATGCAGCAAAATGTGAACCGGCTAATTTTCTTCTTGAACGGACCCAATAATAGGACGGACATGTATAGTTTTTACTAGCTTTATGTGACATCTGTAATTGGGTTGGTCTGATTGACGATGTATTGTGGGGGGTGGAGTTTTATGGAGTTACAGAACTTGAAATAACTCAGTAACTGCAACCTCGAGGGAATTTGACAACTTTTTCTAGATTAGCGCATTGCATTGCAAACAACTTTGGGTTGTTTCACTATGTTCAGTTTGGAACATACCTGAATTGTATTTTTTTCCTTTTTACAACAGTAATAAAAAATCTTTAGATATATTCATAATATGTCACCTTTCCACTTTTCTAGTAAAGCTATCGAGGCATTTATATGTTTTGGTGCAATTCACGCTCACATAAAGCTGATACAAGAGGTGGATTGAGAATGTGAAGACGATGGATGCACTTATTTCTACAAAATACATCTTAAATTTTTCTTTAGATATATGTGTGTATATTCATTCATTGAAGCTGAGACAGAAAATACAATAAACCAGTTGAAGTTTTTGGCAGATCTTCATATGAGTGACTTAGCAAACATTAGTGCCACCAAATAAGGCATTGTGCTCATTCCATGACTGGAAACAAGTAGCAATAACATTGAAATATGCATGCACCTCAACTCCCTTAGGATGTGTCAGTGAAAGATGGAATAATTTCCCTTGGGTATTCCTTTCATTATTCACAATATATATAGCTGTACAAAAGTTGATTCCTAATATGGTACGAATCCTAATTTACCTTACAAAGGTTGATTCCTAATATAATTAGAATCCTAAGTTACCTTAAATATACATCTATCATAATTACAAAATATACGGAGAATATTCGCTAATACTCCCCCTCAGACGGAGCGGGAGGAGGTCGAACGCTAAGGCTGGATCGGAAGTCGGTGAAGAGCTGTCGCGGTAGTCCCTTTGTGAATATGTCAGCATACTGATAAGAGGAAGGCACGTGTAATATTTTGACCTGACCACGGGCAACCTTCTCTCGTACAAAGTGGATATCCATCTCAATATGCTTTGTCCGCTGATGTTGGACCGAATTATGAGACATATAGATGACAGATATGTTGTCACAATAGACTATAGACGCCTTGCAGAGTGGACACTGGAGTTCCAAAAGAAGATTTCGGAGCCAATAGATCTCAGCAACTACGTTAGCAACACCGCGATATTCTGCTTCAGCATTCGAACGGGAAAGTATGGCCTGCCGCTTGGCGGACCATGAGATAAGATTATCCCTAAGAAATACACAGTACCCTGAGGTGGAGCGACGTGTGTCGGGGCATCCTGCCCAATCTGCATCCGTGTAGGCAAGTAGCTTGGTTGGGGCAGAGGGGTATAGATGTAATCTGAAGTCTAATGTGCCCTTAACGTATCTGAGAATACGTTTGAGGGCGGCAAAATGGGACTCTCGGGGGTCGTGCATGAACAGACACACCTGCTGAACGACATATGCAATATCAGGCCTAGTGAATGTAAGATACTGAAGAGCACATGCTAGACTCCGATATAGAGTGAGATCAGAAACTGGCGCACCGTCATTGGCACTAAGCTTGGATTTTGAGTCCACCGGAGTTGGCATAATTTTACAATTTGCCATCTTGGCACTGTACACTATCTCTTCTACATACTTACGCTGACACATGAACATAGTAGCTGCAGATCTGGTCACCGATATACCCAAAAAATAACTTAGCTTGCCCAAGTCAGTCATAGCAAATTCAGTTTTGAGTAGAGCAATGATTTCATTCTTCAACCCATCAGATGAGGCAGTAAGAACAATGTCAACGACATATAATAGCAAATATACAGTGCTGCTACCTCGGTGAAAATTGAAGAGAGAGGTATCACACCTGCTACATACAAAACCAATCTGCAGAAGATACCTGGCGAACCGATCATACGAAGCGCGGGGTGCCTGTTTCAATCCATACAATGACTTCCTGAGACGACACATAAACTGCGGAGCTGCCGGATGAACAAAGCCAGGAGGCTGATGCATGTACACAGTCTCTTTCAAATCCCCATGAAGAAACGCATTCTTGGCATCAAGCTGATGAATCGGCCAATGCATGCCCATAGCAATACTGAGAACAGTCTGAATAGTGACCGATTTAACGACCGGACTGAATGTCTCACCACAATCAATACCCTCCTGCTGATTAGGGCCATTGGCAATTAGTCTTGCCTTATACCTCTCCAAGTCACCACTGTCTCTGAACTTGTGACGAAATAACCACATACACCGGATAACATTTACAACATCTGGTCTAGGTACTAAATCCCAAGTGTTTTGCTTGGTTAAAGCGTTAAATTCCTCGCACATGGCCGCATTCCAATTTGGGTCCAGTTTTGCTAGTTTTGGATTTTTTGGAATGATGGATAAGGTTTGTGGGGAGAGATTGAAGTGAACCTTGGGTTTGAAGATCCCGTGTTATGTACGAGTCTCCATGCGATGAGAAGGCAGTGGTGGTGGTGGGATCGTGAGGTCGCATAGTCAGCGGACAAGTTGCAGTGGGAGGCGCATCGTGTGGGGCCAGTTCTTTGGGCGAGAGCGGCGATGGTGCTTTGGAGGTGCAGGAGACTCGGCTGGAGGCAGTATGGGTGGTGTATGGGTATTAGACCGAGAGTATGGGGCTGGACTGGGTGGAAGCATTGCCGCTGGAGGGCCAGACAGCACTGCTGAAGGCAGCAGTGGTGTTGGTGACCGAGAGCAGGTAGCTGTAGGCAATACTGGTGAGGATGATGCTGTCGGGATAGTGAACTGTTGTTGGTACAGATTTTGGATTACAGGGGACAAACTCGGTTCATCGAGAAAGAAGTAATCGGTGGTCTGAAATTTTCGGAGATTGGAAAAAAGAAAGGTTGTCTTGTCAAAGGTGACGTGATGGGAGACGATGATTTTGCGAGTAGCAACGTCATAACACAAGTAGCCCCGATGATTAGGAGAAAGACCAAGGAAGACACATGGCAGAATGCGAGGGGCAAGTTTGTGAGGTGCAGTGGAGGCTATGTTGGGGTAGCATAAACATCCAAAAATACGTATGGTAGCCTACGGTATAAGATTTCGGTAGGGGTCTTATTTTGGAGTGTGCTAGTTGGTAAAATATTAAGAAGGGATTCTACCATTTTGACAGTATAGACCCAGAAAGGCGGTGGTAGGCAGGCATGAAACATGAGTGTGCGAACCATGTTATTAATGGTATGTATAATTCGTTCAGCCTTTCCGTTTTGAGAAGAAGTATAGGGACAAGAAAAACGGAAAACCATGCCTTATTTAGAACAGAAATTGTGAAATGCTAAGTTATTAAATTCTCGTCCATTATCACACTGGAATGATTTGATAGATTTTTTAAATTGTGTTTTAATGAATTTTTGAAACTCAAGGAATTTTGCAAAAACTTCAGATTTGAATTTCAGTGGATAAATCCAGACAAAGTGTGAAAAATCATCCAAGAATACTAGATAGAATTTATGACCCAAAGAGCTAACAATTGGAGATGTCCACAAATCAGCATGAACAATATCAAAGGGAGAAAAAGTAACACTGTTTGATGACATAAATGGAAGACGAGTATGTTTGCCTAGTGGACAAGAAAAACAGTGTTGGGCAATTTTCCCATTATTACATTGAATAAGCTTAGAAGTCCTAAGAAAAGTAAAAACTGGGTCTCCGGGGTGTCCGAGTCTGTTGTGCCAAGTTGAGAGAGAGATCGCCGCAAGGGATAGAGGTGCTTGCGGTCTGACAGCGGAAGATTGAGTGAATGGGTAGAGATCTCCCACACTATTGCAGCGTGTAAGAATTTTCCCCGTATTGAGTTCTTTCACAGAAAAACCAAAATGGTCAAATTCGACAGACACATAATTATTGCTAGTGAATTTTCTAACGGATATTAAGTTTTTAATGATGTTAGGTGTGTATAGGACGTGGTTTAGGGAGAAAGGTGGGTGTGTATGTTTGGTGTGTGTGTTACCGTAACCTTCAATTGGAATACGATGACCATTGCCGACAGTAATAAATTGAGGACACTTTAACCGACGTAGTTGAGATAGGTTACCTGACGACCGGGTGAGGTGAGATGTGGCTCCGGTGTCCATGTACCAATTGTCGCTTCGGCATTGAAGGTTCACGGTGGTGTAGGCCTGGCCCAAATCGATCGGGGCAGCCGCTGTCTTCTTCTTCTTTGGCTGGATCGCAGGTGGGCCTACTGCTGCTGCTGGTTGGCTCGTGGTGGGCAGGGCTCAAGAGGCGATCGACCACGGCTGGGCTGGACCGGCATTACGGTACGAGTATGCGGCGAGGCCCGATTCGCTGGTTGGGCCATCATTCTTTGGACTGCTTCGCCGCTGTCCAGTGTTTTGGCCTGACTGCTGCTGGTTGCGTTGACCCTTTCCGCGGCCCTTGCCTTTGTTGTTGCGACCTGTGCCGCCACGACCTCCGCCACTGGCCTGCTGCTACTGCTGGACCTGCTGCTGCTTGTCGCAGGTGTTGCCATCCCGTCAACGGCTAACGCCTTTTGATTATGTTCCTCTTGTTTAACACGTCTAGTTTCTTCCAACAATAGTTGTGAACGTGCCTTGTTGAAACTTGGGAGAGGGTCGGCTTGTTGAATCATTGTTGCGAGTGTGTCATATTCACCTTTCGGTAAACCCACAACAAGTTGAAGCACCATCTTGGTTTCTGAAACAGAAGTCCCGACGTTGGATAGTTGATCGGTTATGAGTTTCAGTTGCTTACAATATTCGGACATGTTGTTAAAATTCTCGAGGCGGATATTATTGAATTGCTCTTCTAAATACACGCGCCCAGTATTTTTATTGTCCTGAAAGATTTCTTCTAGCCGGACCCAAAGTTCACGTGCCGTAGCACCTGTTTTCATGATAGTGTACAATAGGTCTTTGGAGATGGTGCCGTAGATCCATTGTTTGACGATGGTGTCAAGACGACGCCAGATTGAGTCCGTAACATCGGGGGGACGAGGAATAGATTCGTCAATATGATCGAGCACGTTGTATGCACATGCATGAATGTAGAATAGTTCCATCCACATGGAATATTGACAGTCTTCTTGATCAAGAATTATAGGGATAAAATTCTTGATGTTGTTAACGGCAAATGCCGGATGAAAAGAAGACACTGAACGTTGAGAGGGGTTGTCAAGTGTTCCAGTGGATGAACCGGAATTTGTGGAGGAAGACATTGAAGGGAAAATTCTGGTTGGCCGAGAATGAGGAAGAGAGAGGAGAAGAGTGGGGTTCAGGTTTTAGGCTCTTGATACCATGAAAGATGGAATAATTTCCCTTGGGGATTCCTTTCATTATTCACAATATATATAGCTGTAGGTTGATTCCTAATATGGTACGAATCTTAACTTACCTTACAAAGGTTGATTCCTAATATAATTAGAATCCTAAGTTACCTTAAATATACATCTATCATAATTATAAAATATACAGAGAATATTCGCTAATAGTCAGAAGTATAATTAACACTAATGGGATCATCAAATCACATGGTAAATGGGGCATGTGGAAGCTGACTACCTTAATCCAGGGGCCTCAGACCACTCCTATCTGCAGGCCCCAAGTGAACTTGCATCCCAAGCCCTTTATACTATTCACGACTGTTATGCAGCATCATGACTTCGGAGGGATTCTAAGCACTTCATGGGCTCAGAACTTTGGTGGAACACATATGTTTAAGCTGAATCAGAAGCTTAGACACTTGAAGGACGACTTGAGAAATCTCAAACTATATAGCCTCCTATGCACAGAAGCTTAGCCAAGCTAGGAAGCTCCTTGAGATCACTCAGGAGACCCTATAATTAATCCTACATAGATGAAGAGAAGAAGTGGTTACTTGAAATACACACAACAAAATCACATGGCATATGGACATGAAGAGTTTCATATTCATGAATGTTGGAAACACGAACAGGAGGGAGGTTTAATTATCTGCAAGAAAATAATTGTTTTAATCACAGAGTTGAGCAAGGTAGTAGATTATGCAGTGAGAAGAACATATCTACACATAGAGAAGAAGCATAGCAGAGATGATGTATGTAAGAAAGTGAGCAATTTTGTACATGCATAGCGGAGTCCATGAAGAAGAATGAAGTAAAACTTAGAAAGAGTTTGTTTAAGCCATAAAAACAGCTGGTTGAAATTGTGTATGAACAAAACCAGCAGGTTGTTTCATGTATACTAACTAGTTCATTAAGTAAACCGTGTAAGAACGGGGTCAGCTTTTGGAGGCAACAAGATCCTAGAATAGTATGAATGGTGATTGGTTTTACCACTGGACTAAACTTCTGATCATAGTCAAGTCCATACAGTTGGTTATTTAAATTATAATCATGAAATAAAATGCAAAAATTCGTAAAATAATGTTCTGCTCAACGCAATTTTGGAAAGGAAAAGCTACGTTTATATCAAGAAAAATAACTAATTTCTTCATATTTTCCAATATATTTTATATGGTTCAATGTGGAAGAATATCTACAAACATAAGTTTGAATTATCAAAATGTTAACTTTCTTTTTTATTTTAAATGATATCTTATTTATAAAATCACCATTCATTTCTTAGTAAAATAATAAATATAGCGCGCACAACAACCACAACATATCCAATGTAATCCAACAAGTGAAGTCTGAGGAGGATACATACCTTACCTTCAGGCAGTGGCAGGATTTCCAACAAGGGGGTTCAAAATATAAAATGCAAATTACAGGATGAAAAGTAATGTGGGGCATCCGCTAAGTTTGAACTCGCATTGTCATGTCCGTCTAATAGAATATTTCCCGAATATCTTCTTATTTTAGGTAGAATTATATTCCTATTGTAATTAGGTCACATATTTTAGGTAGAATTATATTTTCTATTGTATTTAGGTTGATTAGTTACCTAGTTTAAATATTCTTGTACTACTATATATATTGTACATTATTGATGAATACAATCAATGAACATATTCCTTTATGATATCAGTAGCCTAAAAATACCTCCACCGCCGCCGTCCATAGCTCTCGGCCGCCACCCCCACAGAACCCTAGTATTTTTTTCAGCCATTCTCTCTCATTTCTCCTCCTAAATATCATCTTCCATGGCTGACAAAACCAAATTCCATCCTGCACTTGCATTAAACAACATCAAAAACTTCATCCCTATCACCCTTGAGATGGAAAAGGGTCAATACTCCTTGTGGGCAGAGCTTTTTAAGATCCATTGTCGTGTTTATGAAGTTATCGACCACATCATCCCTCATACACTGAAATCCACAGACATACCCTCGGTTTCGACTTCTGATGATGCGCTCTGGTCTCGTATGGATGCAGCCGTCCTCCAGTGGATATACGACACAATTTCTAATGATCTGTTGTACACCATCATTGCGACCGATTCCACTGTCCCACGTTTGGAAAATATTTTCCACGACAACAACACTCAACGAGCGTTATACCTTGAAATTAGTTCAAGGACGTTCATCAGGACAATTTCTTAAACGTGTCTACATATTGTCAAGAACTCAAGATGCTTGCCGACAAACGCTCCAACGTTGGCGCACCAGTCACTAATCAACGATTGGTCATGCAACTTATTACAGGCCTGAACGAATCCTATGATGGCGTTGCCACCATCCTTCAGCAATGCACGCCGTTACCTCCGTTTTATGAGGCCCGTTCAAAGCTTATTCTGGAGAAAACTCAAAAAATCAAGCGCATCACCACTCAGGCCAGCATTACCGATGCCGCCCTCACCACCATCATCGGGCCTCCGCCGACGACAGGGCCTCTAAATCCGACAACCAGAACCGCCGGTCCGAGGATCCACATCAGCCTGCATCCACCCACAACAACCGCCAGAGCAGGCAGTCTGGCAAGGGCCGCGACAGATGCAATTCTGGCAACAATGACGGTGTGAAGGGGTAGTCCCCGCCGGCAGGAAACAGCCAGCAGCGACCGCGACAGTGGCAGCAACCTCCGTCATGAGATGCCTACCCGCCGTGCGCCGCGTGGGCCCCACCATCATGGGCCTCTCCTTCTAGCCCGTATCTGACATCCCCATGGACTCCACCTCAGAACCGACAGGCCCACCCTGGCATACTCGACCCACCTCCCCAACATGCCTATACAACATAGACCCCCCCGCCCCCAACTTATGCACCGACTGATATTGAGGCAACTATGAACACAATGTCACTCAACGCTCTAGATGAAAATTGGTATATGGATACATGCACCACATCTCACATGAAGACATCACAAGGTACTCTCTCATCTTATTCCAATTTGAGTAATTTAAATCGTAATATTATTATTGGTAGTGGACAAGGCATTCCCATTCGCGGTTTTGCTCATTCATCCTTATCCCACCACATCCACTACTAATCTTAAAAAATGTCCCCTATTCCCCTAAACTCATTAAGAATCTAATCTATGTGCGACGTTTCACAACTGATAATAATGTTTCCCACTGGTCTCAGCCTTGGGCCTCTGGGCCGTGGGCTTGGACCAGTGGACAGTGGCCCTACGACCCAACTCCGCAAAATTTTCCAGCCACTAGCCAGTGGGTTTCCCAGCAGCCTCGACGGCCCTCTACCCACTGCCCACTAGGCCAGTAGTTCCAGCAACAGTCACGGGCCAGGACAGCACACTGGAGTTCTTGGGCCCCGGCCTCCGCAAGCCCACCACGCATCAAGCCCCACTCAGACCGATATTGAGGCCGCGATGCACACACTTGGTTTGATTCCACCGGACCCGAATTGGTAAATGGACACCGGTGACACTACCCACATGACATCCGATTTAGGTACGCTCTCGTCTTATTCCAATTTGAGCAACCCTCGTGGCATTATTGTTGGTAATGGTAATTCTATTCTAATTCGTGAAACAATTTTTCTCTGTTGGATGCGTCGGATCTCGTATAACAAGCGAGCTCTTTACCCTTAAATTACGACGGTTGTCAAATACCAGATATTTTCACTTCGCGACCCTATCCGAGTATATGCTTAGTGCAATTACTCCTTACTGCCTTTTTCTTTGAAAAAAAGAAGGGGGTCGATTTAGGCTCCTTCCCTTCCACTGCGTAGCCGCACTAGCAGGGGTCTTTCCTTCACCTATCGTATGTATCGGCTTGGATTCGTCCCGAACAAAAAAGCTTCATTCCGTCCTTACTCTCTCTGCTCATTGATTATTCAGCAGCAGTTCGAAAGGTTGCCCTATTCGGGAATCTCCGGATCTATGCTGATTTCTTGATTTTAATCTTTTAATTTTAGAATTGGATTTCAAGTTATTAACTTCTATTTTATCCTTTTTCGGACCTCAACATCCTGTTGCTCATGGTGTTTCACGATCAGTATTGGAAATGAACGGAGAATCTGTCCCTAAATTTACCATTGACAATTCTGTTTCTATTGAATTTGATCCATTTGGTTTCTCTCTGAAGGATTTTAAGACAGGGAGTCCTATCATGAGGTGTGATAGTAGGGTGGATCTTTATCCTATCACGCCAAGTTCCAGTCTATCGAGTCAAGCCTTGCCGTCAGTGTTTGTAGCCCTTGCTCCTTTCTTGTGGCATGCTCGTCTTGGTCATCCGGGGTCGTCTATTTTGTCTTCCTTAGATAAAAATAAATTTATTTCTTGTAAGGGTACACGTAGTATTCCGAATTTTCAATCTTGTTCTTTAGGAAAAATTGTTAGGTTGCCGTTTGTAGACTCTAATTCTTATACTTTAATGCCATTTGATATTATTCATAGCGACTTATGGACATCTCATGTTCTTAGCTCGTTGTGTCATTAGTATTATGTTATCTTTTTGGATGATTATTCTAAATTTTTATGGATTTTCCCGATAGCGAAAAAATCTCAAGTTTTTTCCATCTTCTTAAAATTTAGAGCTTTCATTAGAACCCAATTCGAAAGAGAAATAAAAACTATTCAATGTGATAATGACAAAGAATATGACAACGGGGTATTTCGAGAATTTTGTGCAACTAATGATATCCATTTTCATTTATCTTCACAAAATGGGAAAGCCGAACGCAAAATTCGTACCATTATTAACATTGTCCGAACATTATTGATTCACGCTTCCGTACCCCCTTCTTTTTGGCACCATGCTCTACAAATGACCACATATCTCCTTAACATTCTTCCTTCCAAAGGTTTGACATATTCTCCCCCTCTTCAAATTTTATTTAATAAGACTCCTTCATATTCTCATCTTCGGGTCTTTGAGTGCTTGTGTTATTCATTATTTCCGTCCACCACAATTAACAAACTCCAGGCTCGGTCTACCCCTTGTGTGTTTTTGGGCTATCCGTCTAGTCATCGTGGCTACAAATGTTTTGATTTGTCATCTAATAAAATCATCATTAGTCGCCATATACTTTTTGATGAAACTCAATTCCTATTTGCTAAGGTTCGTACTCCCGTGCCTAGTTCATATAATTTTTTGGATGATGGCATATCCCCGCATATTATTCACCATTTTTCGGACGTATCCCGCACTTAAATCCGCCAATGGCCCATCGCCTACCGGTTCTCCCCAGAACATCACGGTCCAACAATGTCGGTCCCAAAGAATCGGGCCGCCTCCCATCCCGATTCGCCCGCTTGTTGCTTCTACATATAATCCAGTCCCAGCGTCTGCTACTATTCCTAGTTACCGACTTGGGCGTGCTGGCCAGTCCGTCCCACGTCCAGAAAATTCCCAAAATCCGTCCCCTGTTCCCCGAGTCATCGACCGGTCACTCGTAGTCAACTGGGTATTTTAAAATGAAAAGACATTTTAACTTAAATTCTAATATTCTTAAATCACCCTTACCCCGCAATCCCGTGTCTGCATTGAATGATCCGAATTAGAAAATTGCTATGACCGATGAATATAATGCTCTTATTGATAATAAGACATGGGAGTTGGTGCTTCGTCCTTATGGTATTAATATTATTAGGTCCATGTGGATTTTTGCTCATAAGGACAATTCAGACGGTTTATTTGCACGACATAAGGCTCGGCTTATGGATGATGGTAAGACTCAACAGATTGGTGTGGATTGTGGGGAGACGTTTAGTTCGGTGGTCAAGCCTGCTACGATTCACACTGTACTCAGCTTGGCTCTTTCGAAAGAATGACCCATCCATCAGTTAGATGTAAAGAATGCTTTCTTACATGGTGATCTCAAGGAAATAATATATATGCATCAGCCTGTGGGGTTTAGGGACCCCAAGTACCTCATCATGTATGTTTGTTGAAGAAGTCCTTATATGGGCTTAAGCAGTCTCCACGGGCCTGGTAAAAGAGGTTTGCTGACTATGTTTCGACTATTGGATTCACTCACAGCAGGTCGGATAATTCCTTGTTCATATATTGTCGTGGGTCGTCCTTGGCATATATACTTTTGTATTTGGATGATATTATCTTGACTGCCTCTTCCGATGCATTACGCCGGTCTATCATGACAATGCTCAATTTTGAGTTTGCTATGAAAGACTTGTGGCCTTTGAGTTATTTTTTGGAAATTGCTGTCACTCGTCATGCAGGTGGGTTGTTCTTATCCCATCGGAAGTATGTAGCTGAGATCATTGAGAGGGCTATGATGTCATCCTGTAAGTCCACTTCCACTCCCGTTGATACTAAGCCCAAACTTGGGGTTGCGGCCGACGCACCATACGATGATCCGATCCGCTATCGCAGTCTTGCAGGGGCCCTTTAGTATCTTACATTCACGAGACCCGATATTACGTATGTTGTTCAGTAGGTGTGTTTGTTTATGCATGATCCCAGAGTTGAGCACATGAATGCACTCAAACGCATCATTCGGTATATTCAGGGTACACTTGACTATGGTTTGCATCTATATCCTTCATCAACGACAACACTTGTCTCGTACACATATGCTGATTGGGGTAGCTGTCCGGACACCAGATGGTCTATGTCTGGCTATTGTATGTTTCTTGGTAATAACTTGGTCTCATGGTCTGCGAAGCGTTAGTAGACTTTATCCCGTTCCAGTGTAGAGGCCGAGTATCGAGGGGTAGCTAATGTGATCTCTGAATCATGTTGGTTACTTAATTTCCTGTTAGAGCTTCATTGTCCTATTCAGAAAGCGACATTGGTTTATTGTGATAATATTAGTGTCATCTACCTTTCTGGTAATCCGGTTCAGCACCAGCGCACTAAACATATCGAGATGGACATTCACTTTGTTCGTGAAAAGGTTGCTCGTGGGCATGTTCACGTCTGTCATGTCCCGTCCAGGTATCAAATTGCCGACATCTTTACGAAGGGTCTTCCCTCAGTCATTTTTGAAGATTTTAGGGACAATCTCAGCGTTTGAAGACCACCTGCTATGACTGCGGGTGTGTGTTAAGTATACATAATATACACACGAGGTATTCCGAGACGTACTATTGCTGCCCATCCGTGGGCAGTTCCTATTCCATATACATTTCCTATTCCATGTACAATTATGTAATTAATGTTGTAGTCTAATTAGTATTGTACACTTACCATAATTGTATAGTTAGTATCCAAGTAGAATAAAGTTTTAGGAATAGAATAGGAATATGATTCTCCTATTATGAAAATATGTAAATTGTATATATAATCTTTCAATTAATGAAAATAATTAAGGGATTATTTCTTTCAATTTGTGTCAATCTCAAATCTTTCTATGTTGTCACCTACTCTTTGAGATTTTAAAGTACATCCTTATATTTTTTGACGGTATATAAAATTTAAACTCATGGTTTAAAATTCCCTCTATTCACGAGTCTCCATGAATAGATCATTCAGTATTACTATCAATATTGTCTCCCCTATACCACTCCTCCAGCTAAGACCACCTCATAAAATATGCAGAAAAGAAAGTAGTGGAGTGAAACGGAGAGGTGGCAGCACCGGCTCAATCCTTGGAAAGGAGGAAGTAAAACTTAATTTACTCATGTACGTACATGACCAGGGTGGAGTTATAGGGAGTAAGGGGTCAACCCAACCCCTTTGCTAAAACTATACTAGGATCAAAATTATTTTTTATGTGTATGAAATAGATGATGTTGAGTTCCTTTGACTTCTTCGTCTATTTATTTTTTCATATTTTGAATCTCGTTTGGTGAAAATCTTGACTGTAAGACGTGTTGTTAGGGCATACACATTCCATATCTATAACCGTTAAACATACAACAAATTATTGGAGCATTTTCGGACACTGCAATTCGATTGTAAGGCTAGTCTTATTTATCTTCTTCTATGACTATTTTGCAAAAAAGGACTGGAGATATTAGAGTAGTCAAAGGTTCAAGTCTTAGAGAACGGAACATTCTTTCTCATGCTGATGACTCCTATGTTGGCATCCAAGTTATTAGTTATACTTATTAATCTCAAATGTACATATTTATTACGAGATTATTGCCACAAACATAGGAGTTTATTGCCCATATCTTTTGTGAATATATATTTTCTTAATATAGTCTCTGTATTTTAGGTGATATATCATTTTAGGTAATATATCTTTGGTGACTAGGAGGAATTTTAGGGTGGAGGATTCTGGCACCATTTTGTAATGTATATATATACTTTGTTACTGTGAAAGACAGTCAAGAAAAACAGAGTTGAAAATTTGTCAATATTACAAAAAGATTTTGTATGTAACATAATTAACGAAGATATATAGTTGCATTTGTATAAGTGTACATATTAGAATGCCACCTATACTATAGAATGTTACTCAAGGGTGGAGCCTCAAACACGTTAAAATTAGGATCTAATTGTCAGGCTCCATGCACATGTAACGTGGGAAACAAAAAGTTGAAGCATTAAGTGATATATAAATTAAAATTCTTTCTTGGATATTTAAGTACGAGTTTGGCTTTATGATAACTTCAGAGTTCAGACTACTATTACTACTACCGATAATTGTGAGATGAAACAGCAGATAACAAAAAACGTTTAGAGTAGATAACAAAAAGTAAAGATAGAAGCAAATACAAGCTAAGTTTGCAAGGTAGACACCATCTAAATCAGTACAACCACCACCTGAAACGCCGCAGAGTGACACTTTTTATTTTTTGTGAGACGCTAAATTTTGAAGCTTAATTGAATTAAATTAATTTAATATTTTAAAATTAAAAATTTAAATTTAAATATTTTAGAAGTATTCAAAATTTTAAGTTATATTTTTTTCATGTCAATATGATGAAAATATATATTTTAAAATTTTAATCAAAATTTATATAGTTTAAATTTAAAAAAGCAAAAAGTGTCACTAAATTAATTTAGATAGAGGGAGTATGAAATAGAGATATTTGGTGCAGTAACTCAATTTGGCTCTTGCTTTTATAACCCACGATTTTCCCAAGTAAAAATGACAAAAACGACCATCTGCATTTTTGTCTAGTTTTTGCATCTCTGACCAAGATTTTCCATTTCTGGCGACTCTTTACGTTTATGGCCATATTTTGCATCTCATATAATCTTAGAACATGACCCTAGATTGAAATATATGGAGGTCGAGGATTAAGGTAGAAGGGTCATACGTAGCCGAACACTGTAGTACTTTTATGTGGGAGAGGCAGGGGCTAGTCTCCTCTTCTCATCTTCCCTTTATTTAGTAGTATTTTTAGTATTTGCATAGTATTATACTCTTCATTTTTTACTACTACATGTTACCTCTTTTGCTTTGTTTATCTTGCTATTTTGTTGTCATTATTTTCATGTCTATCCTGTTTTGATTACATTTCTTTCGAGCCCAAAGTTTATTAGCAATAGCTTCTCTATCTATCTCATAAAGGTGAGGATAAAATCTGTATATATGATATTCTCTTCGGATCTCACTCGTGAGATTGAGATTATTTTGAGTATGTTGTTGATGATGTTACCTGTGGCCGTGGCTGTAGCTAACATGAGAAGTAACATTATTAGAACAAGCCACGCATGCACAATATTATAAATTAAATGCATCCAACCAGCTTTATTCATTATATACGTACGTCCATCTACATTTTGTCAATTTAAATATTTACCACAATCCTGCACGTCTTTCTTTCCACAAGAATATTAAAGATTTGATATCTAAAAATAACTTTATAATGTCTTCATAAAAACAAAATTTTGAATCACCACTGATAAGATGCCAGTTCACATTATGCAAAATCTTAGCAAGTGTGCACATGGCTATAAGATGCCTATTAACAACTTCATAATCGGCTAGAAAATAGGGAATCGACAGCTACTTTCAATGAAACCATGTAGAAATAGGGAATCACATGATTATATTATTATATGTCTCCTTGGTGCAGGACGAGTAAACAAGAACAAATTAGATAAAGTAAGACTATCTCGGACAGTGGAAAAGTCAAAATTTTAGTTAAGAATGTTAAAAATTTACTATAAAATTCAATATTTCACGATATGCTCAGTATAATTCATTACAAGAAAATATATAATTTTTTAACGATAAGTGTTCAACTGATCACCCTTCATTATATATAACTATAAGCCACTAATTTCACGAATAGCCTATAAGAGAAAGCTTGCTCCATGAACAGAGAAAAAAATACTAGGTTAACTAGTGTTTAGAGATAAGCTACATGGTAGTACGTAATTTATTTTTCCAAAAAAAAAAAAACTGGACGTATTCATAAACACCATTCAAAAAGCTATGTGCGATAATTTGAAAGAACGAACACAACAATTCAGACGTACCGTTAATGCAATTTTCTTAATAGTGACAATGCCATCAATTTTATAAAAGATAATTGACCATAGATCACTTTAACATTCGTTTGTGGATTGTTCTGCCATCCATTTTTAGCCATAGAATAGGTAACAAATAACCTGGCTTTGATATTAGTAAGGAAAAAAACACAAAATCAAGAACACAGTTCCTCAAAATTTACAGTATTTGTTTCATTACTCAAATAGTGCAATCATATGAATTACACTGTATAAATTAAATCGTACCTATATAGATGATCATTCCAAATATTTCATAGAAGATCGCTTTCTTCTTCTCTTCTGATCAGGATTTTTCAGCTGAAGTTCACAGAAGAAGAAGAGAGTTTTTTTCAGAGAGAGGGAAAGAATATTTCCTTTTTATTCTCCTAAAAAGAACGTATACTTTTATAATGAGAAGCTCTAACATTAGGACTTTTTCTGAAGAGACACATGTACTCTCCAAAGAGTTTTTCGACCGTTGTCTCTTTTTTCTGTTTACATAATTCCAGGTTGAACCACATGGGTGTACTGAATCCAAGTTCCTTCAAGATATTCAGGAGAGAGCTCCGCGATCTACTCATGCACCGATATATTCCTTCCAATCCATTTTCGAAGTTGTCAAGGTGAGCCTCCAATGGTTCTAGCCTAGTTTCCAAGTTCATTTTCTCTTCTTGGCCTTCGCATGCTAATCTTCCCTTGTTGACCAATAATCGTGAAACCAATGACCATTTAGATACCTTTGGCTTCAAAAGTGGAACAGACAAGAAGGACAAGAACATTTGAAAAATGGAAACGCGCACCGCGTTGGCTTCCTTAAGTGTTTTAATCATATCTACTGTGTGTTGATCTGAATCTTTGGGTATGAATGACTGTTCAGTCTCCTGATCCATTTGCTTTAAGACCACGACTAATCGTTTAGCTTCCTTCTTAATCTTCTTGCTGAAGGAGGTGAATTTGGTCATGCTGGTTTCTGTTGTTGAATCTTTTTTCCTCCTTTTGAGAGAGGATTGAAGATCTCGAACGTTTTCTTTATATTGCAAGACGAGTTCCCTTGTAGTTCCACAAAGATCAAGAAGCCTCACAGATTTGTCCAATAAATCTTCAACCATTTTCCCAAGACGATATTGGGAGAAGGCTTGAAGGGTTTGAGGCAAGTTAAGTAGAACATTCACGCACTTGTATAACTCCTCTAAACCAAGTAGACCGTTGTACATAGCCTCTGCTGACGATGAGGTTGATATTTCCAATGCTTTGAGATTATTGATGGCCTCTTTAAGTTTTTCTGTGCTTTGATGCGAACTTCCAGGCACACTGATTGATCGAACATGGTTCGAATGTGATCTTCCGGGCAAACTGATTGATCGAATGTGGTTGGATTTTGAAGAAGTAGTAGGCATTGTTGGTGTTTTATTTTCTTCTACTCTCTATATTTGTGATCACATACGGTTTGGGAGAAAACACTATATTTGTGATGGACAATTAATAAGACTCTAGTAATGTCATTTATTTATAAGGGAAATAAATAAGAAATGGTGTTGGGAATAAGAATCTTATCATGAGCATATGATAGTAACATGAGCATTTCTTGGAATTTGGTAAGCTGCTACATATTTAGCCTCAAGGTCTATAATAATTTTGTTAGAATATTATGTTAATAATATTATGATTTTGTATTAATGTAGTATCATGTTATATATGGTAGGTAGTAAAATGTTAATTAGGAATATTATGTAAATTAAGTAGAATATCCTTACTATATTCATCCTTCAAGGGTTCAATATATACACAATATACATCAATTAGGAAGAGTCATTCATGCCTAATCAATTCCTAATTAACATTTTACTACCTACCATATATAACATGATACTATATTAATACAAAATCATAATATTATTAACATAATATTCTAACAAATTTCCACTTGTTTAATCTTCATTGTCATTAAATTTTGAACATGGGTTACTGAGGTGGTCTTTGCTGGAGGAGCGGAACACAAGGATAATAAGTCATAATATGTTCATAATGGAGATTCACAAAAAATTTAAATAATTATATTTGTGCATGAATGGATGATTGGCCATGTGTAATTGTGGTAGATCAAACAATTAGTAGGCAGTAAATAAACATAATGATTTTACTATTAGGGATTTTCACGCAAAGATGCATAATTAGGGCCCTAATTGCCTGTTTTAGCGGAAGGGTTGGATTTTTAAAAACTAGTAGTAATAGTTTTTCAATAAATTATATATAAAAACAGAACAAATGACATACACGTACAATCGAAACATACAATTATGTTGTTGTATGTTGTGTGTATCACTGTAGTTAAGTGATACATTCAATATACAAATAACATACACCCGATATTTGTCAGACATACAACTATTCCACCACCGGCACTACAACATAATACATATATAGCTATGAAATTTTATCTATGAATTCAAAAATCGTGGCTAATACCTAGTAATAGCCACAATTTTAAATTCCATGGCTATCTACAAATTCGTAAAATTTCTTAGCCACAAAAATTAAAGTGACAAAGCTAATTCCTCGTTGTTGCTATAATTGCTAACAATCGTGGCAATAATTACCTAAATAGCTACAAATTTATTGCTACAATAAAATTTTGTAGCTGATCATAAGTTGTTGCCAGGTGATAGAAGTTAGTGTAGCACTAGTAACTTTTTAGCCACAACCAATTTTTTGAAACTAAATATTTTAGCTTCACCTTATAAACAAGTGTGGCAATAGTTAAATGATGTAGCTACAAACCTTTTGCTATGAATAAATTCGTAACTTAATCATTAGTTTTTGCCACAAGTTGAAATTTATAGTAGCAATAGTACCTTTTAGCTACAATGGCAATGGTCTACTAATAGCTACAATAATGTTTCATGGCGAAATTATATAGCCACGGGTTCATTGTTGTGTTAAAATTTCCGTAGCTAATCATTATTTTCTACTCTGAGTTAAAATTTATTATAGCAATAATCTTTTAGCTACATAAAATATTTAAAACGAAATCTTGTGGCTAAATGAAGTTTTTCTTCAAACTATATTTGAGATAAAACTGAAAAATAATTTGCTTAATAATTACAATCATTTGTCATGACAAAATGAATAATTATAAATTAGAGCGATGACAATAAACTTTCATAGTTAACCATAGTATTTTATATAAACATAAGGTTATCATTGAGATAGTAGTATTTTAACCCCAATATCGTAACTACAAAAAAGTAAATATTTTTGCATCGACTACGAAAATCATGATGAGAGTTTGTCTATGAAAGAAATAATTCCTTTATTATTTTCATTAATTGAAAGAGTATATATATAGTTTACATATTTCCATAATAAGAAAATTCTATTCCTATTCTACTCCTAAAACTTAATTCTACTTGGACACTAACTATACAATTATGGTAAGTGTACAATACTAATTAATATAATATTTACCCTAAACTAATACAACAAACCTTACCAAATTAGTGCCCAAACCGTGGGCATCCTATATACACCAAACCGAGACACACGGTACATAAGTATACACGGTATACTTATGTATTATTTAACACACCCCCGCAGTCATAACGGGCGGTCTTCGTACGCTGAGACTGTCTCGAAAATCTTCAAAAAGGACCGAGGGAAGACCTTTTGTAAAGATGTCTGCAATTTGATACCTGGAAGGGACATGACAAACGCATACTTCTCCACGGACTACCTTTTCTCAAACAAAGTGAATGTCCATCTCGATATGTTTAGTGCGCTGGTGCTGAACCGGATTACCAGAAAGGTAGATGACACTAACATTATCACAATAAACCAAGGTAGCTTTCTGAATAGGACAATGAAGCTCTAAAATAAGATTACGTAACCAACAGGATTCAGAGACCACAATGGCTACCCCTCGATACTCAGCCTCTGCACTAGAGCGGGACAATGTCGACTGACACTTAGCAGACCAGGAGACCAAGTTATTACCAAGGAATATACAATAGCCAGACGTAGAGCATCTGGTGTCTGAACAACCACCCCAATCAGCATCTGTATACGAGACAAGTGTAGACGTCGATGATGGATATAAATGTAAGCCAAAGTCAAGTGTCCCCTAGATATACCAAATAATACGTTTGAGCGCATTCATGTGCTCAACCTTTGGATCATGCATAAACAAACACACCTGAAAGTAAGATACTAAAGTGCCCCTGCAAGACTGCGATAACGGGTAGGATCCTCGTAGGGGGAGCCAGACGCAACACCCAATTTGGGTTTAATATCAACTGGAGTGGAAGTGGACTTACAGGATAACATCCCAGCCCGCTCAATGATCTCGGCTGCATACTTTCTTTGTGATAAGAATAACCCACCTGCATGACGAGTGACATCAATCCCCAAAAAGTAACTCAAGGCCCTCAAGTCTTTCATAGCAAACTCAGAATTGAGCATGGTTATGATAGACTGGCGCAATGTATCAGAAGAGGCAGTCAAGATAATATCATCCACATATAATGGTATATAAGCCATGGAAGAACCACGATGATATATGAACAATGAATTATCAGACCCGCTGTGAGAGAACCCAATAGTCGAAACATAGTCTGCAAACCTCTTACCAAGACCGCGGGGACTGCTTAAGCCCATACAAGGACTTCTTCAATAAACAGACATGATGAAGATATTTGGGATCCCTGAACCCCAAGGGCTGATGCATATAGACTGTATCCTTGAGATCACCATGTAAGAAAGCATTCTTCACATCTAACTGATATATGAGCCATGCTTTCTAAAGAGCCAAGCTGAGCACTGTGCGAATGGTAGCCGACTTTACCACCGGACTAAATATCTCACCACAATCCACACCAACCTGCTGAGTCTTACCATCACCTACAAGACGAGTCTTATGCCTCGCAAACGAACCATCAGAGTTGTCTTTATGAGCAAAAATCCACATATACCGAATAATATTAACACTAGATAGATGGGGCGCCAACTCTCACGTCCTATTATCAATAAGAGCATTATATTCGTCGGTCATAACAATTTTCCAATTCGGGTCATTTAAAGCAGACACATGATTACATAATAGGGGTGATTTAAGAATATTAGAATTTAAATTAAAATGTCTTTTTGGTTTAACAATACCCGTTGACTACGAGTGACTGGTCTATGACTCGAGGGAGAATTAGGTGAATTTTAGGAATAACGGGACTAGTAACGGACTGGCCAGCAAGCAGTGTGCCTGCTGACCCAACACGAGAACCGGGGACAGAAGCCGACGTCGAACCAGAGATGAGAACTGGGCCAGAACTGCGCTGGGGAGGCGACCTAGTTGCTAGATCCATGACGGGAAGCAGTAGCGGTACTGTAGAACCAGCGGGCAGTGGGCCCGTTGGCGGATTCGGGGTGCGGGACATGTCCGATAAATGGTGGATAATATACGGAGATATACCATCATTCAAAAAATTATACGAACTAGGCACGAGATTACTTACCTTATTAAATGGAAATTAGAATTCATCAAAAACTACATGGCGACTAATGATGATTTTATTAGAGGATAACTTAAAACATTTATAACCACGATGATTTGATGGATAACCCAAAAGCACACAAGGGGTAGACCGGGCCTGAAGTTTGTTAATTGTGGTGGACAGAAATAACAGATAACATAAGCACCCAAAGACCCTAAGATGTGAATACGAATGAGTCTTATTATATAAAATTTGAAGATGGGATGAATATGTCAAACCTTTGATAGGAAGAATGTTAAGAAGATATGTAGCCATGTGTAGAGCATGATGCCAAAATGAAGGGGGTACGGAAGCATGAAGCAATAAAGTTCGGACAGTATTATTTATGGTACGAATTTTGCGTTTGGCTTTTCCATTTTGTGAAGAAGTATGAGGACAAGAAAAATGAAAATTTATCTCATTATTAGCACAAAATTCCTAAAACACCCCATTATCATATTATTTGCCATTATCACATTGAATGTTTTTGATTTCCCGTTCAAATTGGGTTTTAATGAATGCTCTAAATTTTAGAAAAGTGGAAAAAAACTTGGAATTTTTTCGCTATCAGAAAAGTCCATAAAAAGTTAGAATAATCATCCAAAAAGAGAACATAATAACGATGACCCAAAGAACTGAGAACATGAGATGTCCATAAATCGCTATGAATAATATCAAATGGCATTGAAGTATGAGAATTAGAGTCGACAAACGGCAACCTAACAATTTTTCCTAAAGAACAAGAATGACAATTCGGAGTACTACGCGTACCCTTACAAGAAATAAAATTATTTTTATATAAGGAAGACAAAATAGATGACCCCGGATGACCTAGACGAGCATTCCACAAGGAAGGAGCGAGGGCTGCAAATGTTGATGGCAAGGCTTGACTCAATAGACTGGAACTTGGCGTGATAGGATAAAGATCTCCCCTACTTTCACACCTCGTGAGAGGACTCCCCTTCTTAAAATCCTTCACAGAAAACCCAAACGGATCAAATTCAATAGAAACAGAATTATCAGTGGTGAATTTACGGACAAACACCAAATTTTTAATCAATTTAGGGGCATGAAGGGTATTTTTCAAGATGAGGGGTGGATGGGGGGGGGGGGAGACAAAGATTTATGACCATAACCACGAATCAGAATAGAATTACCATTACCAACAATTATGCCACAAGGGTTGCTCAAATTGGAATAAGATGAGAGAGTACCTTGATCAGATGTCATGTGGGTAGAGGCTCCGATGTCCATGTACCAATTTGGGTCTGGAGGATTCAATCCAAGTGTGTGCATTGCGGCTTTAATATCGGTTTGTGTGGGGCCTACCGCATGGTGGGTCTGTGGAGGCTGAGGCCCAAGAATACCTGCATTCTGTCTGGGCCCATAACTGGGGCGATATCCACTGTTGGGCCTGAAACTGGGCAGCCCAGTTTGTCGGTACTAGAACAATAGTTGGACCGTAGGGGCTGTTGGGCCACTTCCCACTGGCCCAGGCCCACTACCAGAGGGCCAGGGCTGGGACCAGTGGGATGGTGGCCCACTGCTGACTGGACGGGCCCCACTACCGGTATTTTGGCCACCGCCACCACTGTCGAAATTGCCGCGTTTGCCCCCGCAGTTTTTGCAATTATTTTTTTGAGTATTCTTGCCGCTGCCGTGAGCACGGTGTTGGCTCGAATTATCAACAAAAATCGGAGAGTTAGTGGAGGACGTCATCATGACTACAGGACTAGCACCGGTAGCCGCCTTCTTGGCCAGGCCGGCTTCTTCAAGCGTAAGCATAGAACGAGCATGTTAAAATTATGGAAGAGGACTGCTCTGACGAAGAAGCGTGCCAACACCACGATAGGCCTCAAAGAGGCTTGCAACCATTTGGAGGACCAAACGATCATTTGTAACGGGCGCGCCAACGTTGCGGAGTTGGTCCGCCAATTCTTTCAACCTTTTGCAATATGCTGAAACGTTGGGGAAATCTTCCATGTTGACGTGGGAGAATTCCTGCTCAAGGGTAACAACACGTGAATTTTGATTTTCTTGGAATATATCACGTATTCTATTCCATGCCACCATCGCCGTAGTGTCCGGTTCAATAATCTTTTGCAAGAGGTCAGTAGAAATAGTTGAGTAAATTCATTGAAGAACGGTAGCATCAATGGTCGTCCATAACTTAGTATCATCCTTGGGTTTGGGCACCTCTGTATCCGTTGGAGCCACGGGGATAATATGATGGAGAACTTGATGCAAGCGTGCATGGACTTTGAACAATTCTGCCTACGTCGCGTATTGGACGTTTTCTATTTCAAGAATGATATGGATGTGATTTTTGATATTAGAAACAGTGAGAGCATGGTGAAACGTGTTCTTATCCATAATAGCAACACAAGATGTGATGTAGGAATTGGGAAGAAACAAATTTGGAAGAGAGGAGGAACCATCAGACATGAATTTCGAGAAAAGTGGCTCGAAATTGGAGGGATTGTCGACGGAATTTTGAGAAAATTGGAGAGAGGAATTTAAGACCTAGACTTCTGATATCATGAAAGAAATAATCCCTTGATTATTTTCATTAATTGAAAGAGTATATATACAATTTACATATTTTCATAATAGAAAAATCATATTCCTATTCTACTCCTAAAACTTATTCTACTTGGACACTAACTATACAATTATAGTAAGTGTACAATACTAATTAATGTAATATTTACCCTAAACTAATACAACAAACCTTACCAAATTAATACCCAAACAGTAGGCATCCTATATACACCAAACCGAGACCCACTGTACATAAGTATACCACTTATGTATTATTTAACAGTCTACCAATATTAAGTTTAAAAACATATTAAATATAGTTAGCATTTTCCTAAAAGATAGAAACTAGTTATTGTATATAAATTAAAGAATCAATTAACATTCACATAAAAACAATAAAATGAAAGTAATCTTCAATATAGATCATTTGTATACCTACTTATAACCTTAAAATTACTTCAACCTATATTTTTTTTCATTGCAACTTGTTATTTTTAAATATTAATTATATATATTTTTATGTAATATTTAATTTTTATTGATGGTTATGGAGATATTTATGTATGTCTTCTATTTTATTATTTTCAAATAAGAGCGTAGAGTAATTTCTTATGTTAATAACTTATTGTAGAAAAAGGTATTCATATTGAAGACTAATAGTTGCAGAGATATTATGTATATGGTCCTTAATTATTCTTAATAAGGATTTATAGTAATTTTGTATATCTAAGAATTTAATTTTTAATAAGTTCTCATATATAGAAGAACTTTGTGGTAGTTTTGGTGCATTAAATTTTGATAAATAATAATAATAATTTAATCAATAAATGACATTTTATAGCTATAGAGCCACAAAATAATGATAAATTTATGAAAGTGTCACTAAATTGAAAAAGTATACTAGAACAATAACGATTTTATGATGAAAATGAAATTTGTTGCTAGTTTTTGCGCTAACTTATGCGAAAGTTAATAAGACGGAATCTTTATCGCTAACATTATTATTCATATTATCTTTTATATAATGTTCTTTTATTAAGTCATACTAAGAATTAAGAATTTAATATGGTTGTAAGTCATAGTAAAACTAATTATATTGAAGGTCTTATTAAATAAGTATTATTATAATTTTAAGAAACAATAAATTATATCCAATAATCTTTTACCAATTATAATGTAATGGTCATGCACCATCTTATTAATTATCATAAATTAAATTATACATTAAATCTTACAAATGAAAATTTAATATAATTTTTAAACTGAATACTATTGTATTTCTTGTGACTATTATTTGATAGTTTATAACACACTTTTTCAATATATTAAGATTTATTTTAAAAAATCAAAGTAAATAATTTAATATGATTAATATATAAGTGTATAAGAAAACTAACCAGTATATCATAATTCATATCAAATAAAGTATTGTTTGTAAGTTTCAAATACGATTTAAATAAACTTATAATTATATTTAATTAAATTTGAATATCTGATTATAAAACAGTCTTAAAGGAATACATAATTTAGAACAATATTTATTCTATATATAATAGACTTTTTCCATTTACTTAAAGTAAATTATATAATTATTATTTGCATTAGGTAATTTTTTTTTTTTATATACGTCCATTACATTATAGAAGTAAAAAAAAGCAAAAAAATATACAACTTAAAGGCCAAATGGCCGGAGACAAATCTCTCAAACCTAAAAAAAATCCCTCAACAATTATTTCAACAATTATATTAATATCGTACCTTATTTTTTATTAGTATTTTAAGAGTTTCAAATCAAAAATGGAATGAGAATATGGACTCATTATATAAACTTGGACAATCCTCACCCAAGATCAATTCTTTACATGGTATCAGAGCTAGACTCATTCCAATTCTTTTGTTCATCGATGTTGGGCCCCTAAATTATGTTAACGAGGTCTGGGCGTGCGGGAGAATGTTAAGAGTTCCACATCGAAAATGGAATAGGAACATGAACTTCTTATATGGACTTGGACAATCATCACCCTACAACCCAGTTTTTGAGGTTGAGTTAGGTCCAAAATTCATTCTTTACCGTATTGAGTGCGATTTTGAATATTTTGAAGTTGTAATAATGTTGGAAGGAGAAATAGTTCGTCGATTGCAACAACAAAGCTACATTATAATATTGGGAGAAGATCCTTTCAAGAAGTTTAAAAAGTCTACAGGTTTGCTTACTTCTTTTGTTGCTTTCCATTATCTCTTTTTAATCTGTTTAATTTTTTAGTAATAGAATTATTTAAGACTTTTTTCGTTTGAAATTTTATGTAAACTCACACAAAATACTTTTCCATTATTAACAGGTAAATTTGTGGAATTAAAGCATATAAGTGAAAAATTAAGACAATGTTGATCAAGTTAAGGTGCAGTTAAAGACCGTGAAAGGAGAGAAAGAGGAAGACTGTGCAGCTTTGAACTCAAACATAATGGTGTCATAGACTAATTGTGTATTTTGACTATTTTAAAATTGAAAAATTCAATAATCTGTAACTTGGAACGTGTTTTGGAATCTAAAATATGTATTCCTAGCTATATTATAAAATTCTTGTTACTAACAATGCTTGTGGAGAATTCCTTAATTTGTAGTAATAGAATTATTGAATGCGCAACTAAATACATATATTTGCCCCATAAATTTCACTTTCCGTCGCAAATGAAGAAACATTTTAACTATAATTTTATATATTTCATGGCTAAAGGTGTAGAGTTTTATCTACAATATAAAAATATTTATGGCAAATACTTTAAATCATAGCTATGAATTTTTTTTATTCGTAACTAAATATGAGTACTATTGCCACGAGATTAGACTATAGAAATAGACACAACTTGAGTTTGTGTGGAAAATAAATTAAATATTTTGCTACAAGACAATACCTCATGGCTACGATATAAAGACAGCTACAAATTTTATTTGTAGTGGCAAAAGAATAAAATTACTTTCTATAAGTATATTTTTCATGGAAAAAGTTTTTTACTATCACATTTACAACGTAAAAAATTTCATAGCAATAAATACTAGTCCTTAGCCACAGATCATGTAAATATGTAGCTAACTTTTAGCTACGTTACATTTTGCTACGAATGCTACGAAATAAAAGATTGTGACTAAGTGTTTAGCCACAAAACTTTTCATGATTAGCTACAATGTATTTAGTAGCTATAGATACACAATATTGTAGTGCGGACCATAACCATCATTTCGTCCACCATAATAATGCAAAAAAAAAAGAAAAAAAGAAGAAGTGATACAACAAAAACAAAATAATGACTTATTGATATCCTTATGTAATTTGAATTAACGCTATCGTTTAAATACTGAATTTTTCTTTTCTTTTACCTGAATTCCACTTGCTTGGACTTAATTTGAACTCATTTGACTTCATTGACATTCAGACTACGACTCATTTAGAAAATTAGTTTCCTTAATCTGAATCATTTTGGGCTCGCTATTTGGGGAGAGAGACGCGACAAAGTCAGAAAAAGAGAAGAAGAGCAACAGAAAATGGAGAAGAGTAGAACCTAAACTCAAGAAGTTTCTATATTTCAAAAATCTTGTGTTAGGTAATTAAGTAAAATATATATTTCATATCACAGAAAGAAATCAGAAAAATACAGAGAACAAACATAAAAATTTACCTTTAGCAATTAAGGAGTCCCAAAGAAAGGTTTGGTTGAAGGAGAAGTTAAGGTTGAGATTTTTATTCGCGGTTACGAAACAACAAAGGTGAGTTCTCTCACTAAAAAATTCTCAGTATAATCCCTTGTTTTGAGTTACAATACATGTTAGAATATAATCCGGATGTTGAAAGAATGATCGTGAATTTATTGCTAATAGATTATCTAGTAACTAGTTCGTGTCATGAAATTACAAACTGTTTTTCGCTAAGTTATCCCTAGTAGAATTGGACAAAATTTTATAGGCTTATACACCTCTATTTCGGGGTCAGATTGAGTCCAAGCGAGGCTAAAACTGACATGCGGTTTGAAAGTTATCACAGTTTAAAATTTCTGCCTCGGATCAATCGAAAACCAGAAGGCAGAACGTATAACGTAAAAACTGTACAAATTGGTTCTGAATCTGAAAGTTTGTGCTAAATAAAAGTTCTAGTTTTCTCTGTTCTTGACAGTTTGAGACCTTATGGATATCTATCCGATTTATGGGTTGAGAGTTATCGTTGTTTAAAGTTTCTGCCTCGGATCGATTAAAAATCCGGAAAGGGGCAGAACGTATAACGTAAAAATTGTACAAATTGGTTCTGAATCTGAAAGTTTGTGTTAAATAAAAGTTCTAGATTTATCTGTTCTTGATAGTTTTAGACCTTATGGATATCTATCCGATTTACGGGTTGAGAGTTATCGTTGTTTAAAGTTTCTGCCTCGGATCAATCGAAATCCAGAAGGCAGAACGTATAACGTAAAAAATATACAAATTGGTTCTGAATCTGAAAGTTTGTGCTAAATAAAAGCTCTATATTTCTCTGTTCTCGACAGTTTGATACTTTACGGGGATTAATCCGACTTACGGATAAGAAGTTATGACTGTTTTAATATTGTGCCCTTTTTTTTTATAAAAAGTCCGGCGAGACAGTTTTCATTGGGTTGTTTCTTTCGTGAATTTGTACTAGTTAAACTAAGTATTTTCAGAGGAAACTTGGGATAGTAATAGGTCCCTGTGTTACCTTCGGCTAGGCCAAAGAAATACCTTATTTGGGGTTAGGGTTTGAGAGTTATAACCCTTACAAGTGGGAAGAGCGAAAAGTTGAAAGAAAGGAATATTATTTGAATCTTTTGAAAATATGACAATTTATATATATATATATATATATATATATATATATATGTGTGTGTGTGTGTGTGTGTGTGTGTGTGTGTGTGTGTATAAGTTTAGCCATTTAGTCGAGATGATAGAAATCTTGGTAATGTAAATAGTTTTGCTATCACCTACGGGGCTATAGTGTTACACATTTCTTGCCTTCGGGGCTATTCAAAGATACTTGCCTTCGGGGCTATTCAAAGATACTTGCCTTCGGGGCTAATCAAATACACTTGCCTTCGGGGCTATTCAAAGATACTTGCCTTCGGGACTATTCAAATATACTTGCTTTCGGGTCTATTCAAATATACTTGCCTTCAAGGCTATACACATACACTTGCCTTCGGGGCTATTCAAACACACTTGCCTTCGGAGCTATAATTGAAATGCATTAGATCAAGTTGCATGCACCGCAACAAATATATAATATGTTATATGGGATGAAGCAGGTATACTGGTTAACTAAGTATTTTCTAGGACGATTTGGGAGGAGATTTGGTGTGTGAATATTTATTGGCTTGTACATTGAAAATGTTGAAATCTGTTTTCATGACATGCTTATTATGTTCATAATATGATTGTACTTAGAATATTATGAGGTTACTTTGAATTGTAGGGTGAGGTTCTCACTCAGCCTTGGATGGTAGGGCTGACTCTTTTATCTAACATATTTCAGGAAAGCGTGATAAGGGGAAAGCTCCTCAACAAGGCTAGCGTCTCGCAGCCTCACTGTTCTACCAATCCATTGCTCCATTTGGTGAGGGTCTTTCTTGATTAAGTAGGTTGAAGAATTAGGTTTCGTTATCTCGGGTAATGCCTCACATGAGACTGTTTTCTTTTATGATTTGCATGTTTTTATCATGTATTTGAACTT
The DNA here is from genome assembly GCA_029783415.1 of Anisodus acutangulus. Lineage (NCBI taxonomy): Eukaryota > Viridiplantae > Streptophyta > Magnoliopsida > Solanales > Solanaceae > Anisodus > Anisodus acutangulus. The sequence goes on along the minus strand of CM056509.1, from coordinate 41,821,909 downwards.
CCATCGAGTCTAGAAAATTGGTGGATGCACGAGTATGTGCTCGTGCTTTCATTAAAGAAGTACATGTTTCTACTATTTCCGCACCTAAATACATGTTTAATTTAGGAATAAAAGAAGTTAATGGTTCACATGGAAAGGGATAGTTCCAGGTGCCATCATGCCCTAAGAGAAGACTTGAGAAAAGTCGGGGCGTTACAATTTTACATTTCTAGGTAAAATTCCCTTTACTACATACTAATGTATGGTTCATTAATTATGAAATGTCTATTTCAAGTTTGAAACTTTATTCAGAGCTCATTTGATCATGAATTCATAATAAAAACTGTGATTTGCTAATTAGTTATGAACATACACACACATACATACAAATAGGAAATGAAAAAATCCAAAAGGAAAATTAGGAGAAAAATAGGTAAGTATTAGAAATAATATTTGAGATCTAAACAAACAGAGATCCAATCGAATTAATTATATAAATAAGTACTGAATTGACAGATGTAATTAGTTGTGCACGAGTGGCTTGACGTGCCAATGATTCCCTGATTAAAGTAATGTTTAATACAGCTTGCTAATTCCAATATTGACTTCCATTTTACTATTATAAGTCCCACTTCCGCAGCATCAGGAGAGGTCATTAAATAATAAGTACTACTGATTGGTTCTATACTTTTTTTCATCTCTATTTGCCTTTTCCAAGATTTCTCTTTTTCTTGTTTCTCGTGTTAATTTTCCCTTTGTTTAAATCACAAAAGTATTGGGTAAATTCAGTGGCGGACCCAAAATTTGAAAACGGCAGAGGCATCATAATATGTATATGCGTGTTAGTCGAAGCTATGTCATGTAACATTGCCACTATTTGAAACTGAGGTTTTTCTCGCCGATATTTAGTGAAAAAATTTGTGCTATAAAACATGATTTTTCCACCTCATTTCTACCGAACCAGTTCACTGAAAAATACATGGTGGAAAACAACTTCCAATTGAAATGCTGGAAAACTTCATAATTTTTCCGTGTGAAAACACTACTGTTTAGGTTTTTTCCACCGATATTTCGTGGGAATAGCCACTAAATATTTTTCAGTGAAAATATTAGTAGGAAAATAGTAATTTTTTGGTAGTGCGCCTCATCTGAAAATTTAATGAACACCATAGAACCGATATACTAACGTATAATATAAATTAAATGGAATAACCGGATGAAGCTCACTCCGCAGAATGATGGTTTGGACACCACTTTGCATACCATGTACCTATGCGTTTTATGCATTTTTTAACGTCGTCTAAAAACGAAAATATTGTAACGGAGACTGGAACTTAGGTCATGCGCCCCCACCGAAGAGCATAAGGGGGCATGCTGACCAAATGACTCAGTTCATACAAATATGTTTGACGAGTCTTTTTAAAATATGTGATAGTTCTTCAAAATATATATACATAAATATTTATACAATCTTTTTCTGAAGTTTACACCCCACCCTTCCACATGGGTCCTCCTCTGGGTAAATCATGAAAAGTGAGATTATATATTATGAGAATAGTTATCTATATTCAACATGTAAACTATTCAAGAAGATGGTGTTGCAAATAGGCATATATAAACTCTATTATATTGTGTTCTATTCCATAATTACAAAAACATTGGTTGTCAATGTCCTCATAGAGTATGAAAAATAATGATATTTCTTTGTAGCCATGATTGAGTGGATTTTTCTCCTTATGCTATCTTTAATGATGAAACAATAGAAGAGATCATACTGCAGTCTGATTCATCACTCAGCTTCTCCAGAATTTGATATTAGAGGGGGATGAATAATGTCTTAATAGTTTTTCGACCTATTAAATTTTTGCCTACTAAGACACCCAAAAGTTGAACTTAAGTACTAGAGCCTGGTTCTTAGTACTGGTCCAACCAACTCTTACAACAAGTGCGAAAAGTAAATAACATATGAGTTTTTTATGGAAAACTTTCTTGATCAAAGGATTAAAAACCACGACCCACCTCAGGGACTTCTCTAACAAAACTTCATTGAATACGATGAGCAGTTTCGGTTAAAACTACTAGTCTGTATAACCTAAAAAACTAAATTACAACCTTCAATCAACACGACTGTAGCTACTATCTCCAAGTTAATCTCTTAGCCTAAAAGTAAAAGGATCTCTCAGCAACACTTTATAGTAGTGCTTCTTGAATAATCAAATAAGATTACAACTCAAAATACCTACTACAAGATCCAAGACAAATTAAAGAACTGAAGGTAACTTCAATTGCTTGAACTTGGTTCTTCAGTCGAATTGTTTCTTGCTTTGGCCTTTGTGTTCTCTCGATGTGATTTAAATAACTTCAACTATAAATGGATATCCTAACTGAGCCAGGATTAAAGCATGATTACTGTTGTTGTTGTAATTTTCCACCTTTAAGCACAAATAGGTCGCGCGGCGAAGATTAAGTTTTTCAATATGACTAGCTAAGATCATCATCGGTTTCAAATTAGAATCCTAACTTTCAAGCCAAGGCTGATTCTCCAAGGGAACCTTCTCTTTCTTTTTCCTTGCAAAACATCAGTGTAACAAGGTAGAGAATTAAGGTCAACACATTGTACAAAAATGAAAGAATGTTTAGACCTAAGAAACTTTATTGTTTGTCATCGTCATCTTCATCATTCTTTGAAGGTCTATACTGCTGAACAACAAGAACTGAACCACTAATATCAAATTCTGGAGAAGCCAAAAAATCTCCTACTTTACCAAGCTCAGGACATTCTTCCCAATCACTCATTCCAGTTGTTAGAATAGAATGTCCTCGCCCGTCCTTTCCTACTATGAACAATGAATACATTTCAGCCATGTCTCTCAAGGCAGACGCTGTCTCTGCACCATTTTCTACAACCTTTTCGACATACCCTACTTGACCTGTCACCACATACCTGATCATTTAAAAATTACTATCAATTATCACACTGGAATGAGAATAACAGCCTATCTGGAAAGCCAAAAGTGTTTATTTTCGTAGAGTTGAGGTGTTTGGCCAAACTATTAGGAAGTTGTTTTACTGAAAAAGTAGCTTTTTCCGAGAAGCACTTTTAGAATCTGGCCAAGCATAAATTACTATTCTAATATTGGTAAAAGTGTTTTTCAAATTGATTAGCCAAACACAAATTGCTACTCTCCAAACGTACTTCTTTGAAAGCACTTCTGACATAAAACACTTTTCAAAAGAAACAGATTTGGAAGTTTGATCAAACAGACTGAAATCAACTTGAATAACTACTGTTTTTACTAGTATTTGTTATGCAAAGGATATATTAGACGGAGTAAAAGGCGATAAAGTACTACCATGTTAGATATGAAAAAGGCTTTCTTATTACCTGCTATGAAAGTCTGCCAAAACTGCACTATCTGCTTCTTTCTCTACTTCATCATTTGATATTTCCATCAAGACATCATCCGTTTTCTGGGCAATATTGACACCTGCAATTTTTCCTCTTGAAGATGAGGGAAGGAACCTAATTATGGTGAGATTTATGTGATGATCCATGCCAAGACGTTTACTAAAGCCTAATGCTTCACGATCATCAGGTCCGCCAAAAAATAAGATAGCAATGTATTGCAGAGAGTCAGAACCCGAAGGATTTAATGACCCGGCTGTAAGTCCCTGGTCTATAAGAATGGCAACTGAACACGGAGCATGACGAAGAACTTTCTGATTTGTAGTTCGTATGCCTTGTTTACCATTTTCTAGCTTCCCGTCTATTCTCTGGTGTTTGTGGAAAGGAAGGATAATAATAGATGCTCTTATATCTTCAGCAGTGTTACAAACATCCGCATGCATACGTGAAAATGGAGATACAGCTTTGATCTGATGAACCAATAACCCCGTCTCACTAGTGAATATATCCACGGAGTCATTTATCTCAACAACATCATTCCCACCATAATCATCTTCGTCACTTAGTTCATCTTCTTCTCTTTGATTGTACATCAAATTAGTCTTTTTTTTACCCGGGAGCTCAACAAGATGCATTAAATAAGGGGTTAATGGAACTTCTCTTGGCCCTCTGGAGGCTGCAACGAGTCCTAGCATAGTTGCTACCGGTCGCGGACTATGCACACAAGCAAGTATTCTTAGTTCGGTATCTGGATTATGAGATTCAAAATATATTTGCCTGTAGCCAATCATATCACTTTCTCTTCTCACCATGTAAGCTACTATTGGTCCCCATATCAATGTATTCACAATAATTGTTGCTATCATCACGTCATAGAAATTCTGGCTCAAAACAAGCTGTAAATTTGCGCAATCTTATTTCATGCTACTAATATAGTAGATAGGCCAATTGTAAGTAAGTAAATAACAACATTAATATCTCACTGCATGCAGAGGCGGAGCCACAGTATTGACTACGGGTCCTCATGAACCAGGGTTCAAACCATATATTTGTCTTAAAAATCCATTAAATATATACAAATTATTAATTTAAAACTCAAATACTTGAAAAAAGATTAAAAATAAGAATCCATAAACGTCAAATTCTGACTTCCCACTCTGACTGCATGTGACTTTCTATGAGCTTGCAGACATGCAACTATAACATTGTCGTTTGTTAAAAGGACAAATAAGCACTTGAAAACAAAGATTACAAGAAGGGGCACAATTCTTTTTCCTTCGACTCCGTAAAACAGGGTGTTTCTTGATTAAATAGTGCAATTGGCTGGAGTTATTGTAAAAGATTAGATTGATACTTTACATTTGTCCATTTACCAATTTCTTTAGTTATGAAACCTTACATCAACCAATCTATTTATTGAATAATCTTTTAAAGGTATAAAACCACCAATCTTAAGCTTTGTAGGTTTAAAATTAACAGAAAAAATCATGCAAGGTATAAAACCATATACAATCAGACCTTTCTATAACAGTCATCCTCTATAATAATTTTTCACTATAATAACTATGTGTTAAGAGTCCCACATCGGATATGAAACAGGAACATGGACTCCTTATATGAACTTGGACAATCTTCACCCTACAAGCTAACTTTTGGGGTTGAGTTAGGCCCAAGATCCACTATAATGACTCCTCGGCAGCTCGATAATGCGTAGTACATGGATACGGGTACCACGTCTCATCTTACCACCAATTCAGGTAATCTTCCTCAACTGCACCAGTTACAAACTCCACAATCTATTATGGTCGGTAATGGTCATCGCATTCCAATTCAAGGATTTGGCCACACCCTTACCTCACCATCGCATCCCCGCTTCTCTCTTAAAAACATCATCAAAAACCTAATCTCTGTTAGAAAATTTGCCACCGATAATTCTGTCTTAAATAATATTGACCCGTTTGGATTTTCTGTAACGGACCTCCGTACCGAGAAACTACTCATGAGATGCAATAGTGAGGGGGAACTATATCCTTTCCTATCCACGTCCGCTCCTAGTGTCCACCCTCCCACATATCTAAATGCCCTCGTCACTCCTCCCACCGTTTTAACAACCATATCTCCCTCAACGTGGCATAGTAGACTTAGTCATCCGGGTTCTCACGTTTTTTATTCTCTTATAAATCGAAATTTAATCCAATGTAAGAAAGGGAATCTTTCTCATAGTTTCTCCTCGTATCAGTTAGGGAAATACATTAGACTACCGTTTACGGCTTGTATGAGTACTACTTTCTCCCCCTTTGATATTATTCACGCCGATTTATGGACATCTCTCATAACTAGCAACTTAGGCCACAAATATTATCTGGTATTTTTGGATGATTTTTCTCACTTTCTTTGGCTCTATCCACTCAAACTCAAATCTCAAGTATTCTCCAAATTTGTTGAGTTTCGTACACTGGTTAAAACGCAATTTGAAAAAGACATAAAATTATTTCAATGTGATAATGGTCGTGAATTTAATAATTCCCTATTTCATAAATTTTGTGTGGTTAATGGCATGATCTTTCGTTTCTCTTGCCCCCACACCTCCCTTTAAAATCAAAAAGCCGAAAGAATTCTCCGAACCATTAATAATATGATTCGTACCCTCATTTTTCATGCGTCTCCCCCCTTACTTTTTGGGTATATGCACTAAAAATGGTAGAACACATTCTCAACATTTTACCTATCCGTGCGATTCAAAATAGAACACCATATGACCATTTTAGAATTTTTGGTTGTCTGTGTTACCCTAATCTGACATCCACGACCCCCCATAAATTGGCAGCCCGATCTACTCCGTGCGCCTTCCTAGGCTTCCCATCAAACCATGGGGGGTACTTGTGTTATGAGCTCTCCACCAACAAAATCATAATTTCTCGCCACGTCACCTTTGTTGAGTATGTTTTTTCGTTTGACAACATTAAAAAAATTCAGAGTCACTGATTACCAATTCTTCGAAGATTCGGACCCATCACCGTTTGTCCATCAAGCATTCCGTCATGCTGCCACTATTCCGGCGGGGCCGCCGTACCAAATTCCACCACCGGCAGTCCAGCCTCGGCCTCCCCTCATCATCCCATCGGGTGTGCCACCTCCAGCAACCCAGTTGTCCCCTCCCCAAGGTATCCCGTCAGCTCTGCCATCACCAGCGGCCAACTGCATCAATCCACCGGTGTACCACTGTCACAGCCACTTCCGGCTGCCACCATCGGATATTGCTTATGTTGTTCAGCAGGTATGCTTATTCATGCATGTCCCAAAGAGCCTCATTTTACTGCCCTTAAACGTATCATTCGATACGTTAAAGTCTCACTTGATTATGGATTGCATTTATACCCTCAGCACCGACCATGTTGTTGTCATATACAGATGTTGATTGGGCAGGGTGTCCGGACACGCGACGATCCACCTCGGGCTATTGTGTGTTCTTGGGGTATAATTTCACTTCTTTGTCTGCCAAGAGACAAGCCACATTATCCCGTTCGAGTGCAGAAGCAGAGTACAGAGGTGTTGCTAATGTTGTTGCTGAGATCTGTTGGCTCCGAAACCTTCTTTTGGAGATTCAATGTCCATTGCGTAAGGCGTCTTTGGATTATTGTGATAACATATCCGCCATCTATTTATCTCATAATCCGGTTGAGCATCAGCGAACCAAGCATATTAAGATGGACATCCAATTTGTTCGTGAGAATGTTGCTCTTGGTCATGTCAAGGTATTCCATGTGTCTTCTTCTTATCAGTATGCAAATATATTCACAAAAGGCCTTCCTAGACACATGCACTCCTTATATGGGCTTGGACAATCCTCACCCTACAAGCTAGCTTTTGGGGTTGAGTTAGGCCCAAGATCCATTCTTTACATGGTATCAGAGCCAAACTCATTCCAATTCTTTGTTCACTGATGTTGGACCCCCAAATTATATTATCCACGCTCTAGTTAACAATGTCTGGATGTGCGGGGGAGTGTTAAGAGCCCTACATCGGATATGGAATGGGAACATGGACTCTTTATATGAATTTGGACAATCCTCACCCTACAAGCTAGCTTTTGGGGTTGAGTTAGGCCCAAGATCCATTCTTTACACTATGTTTTCAGTGAAACTGATCATTCATGTTATGTTATATTATATGTTCTCTATAACAATATTTCGCTATAGCAGCCAAAAACTATCAGAACAAACAATGTTATAGAGAGGTTTGACTGTATAAGCTTTAAGTTCTATTTCATGCTTATTGAAGAAATCTTGGAAAGGAAAAACTTACGTCATTCGTCAAGCCAATTGTCAATGCTAGCATATCAACATGACCTTTGAGGTTCATCATAAACGCGAGAAGCACCCCTTCTCTATAAGGAATCTTTAGGTGAAAGCAAGCTGCCAGTGTTCCGACAATCTTCCCTCCAATGCTCGACAAAATAAGGATAGAGAATACCATAAAGTTACGGAGATTTTTCAGCTTAGTCACATTTGCCCTGAAACCATGGTTGCCAAAGTAGATTGGAAATATGAAATTGTGAATCGGATATGTGAGTTTGATCAACAAAGTTCGAGCTGCTTTGCCTCCTCTAGGGAACATTGAGCCGATAAGGAAAGAAGCTATAATGCTACTGAATCCAAGCTGTTCGAGGGCCATAGCAGCAATATAGAGAATAGCTACAAGTACAAATATTTCAGTATTTCCAAGGTACTTTTTGTTCCTATTCCTCCTATTCAACCAATTAGCCAGATACATATTGATTACAATAACTACACCAACAATAATAAAATAGAGAAACAAGAAAAAGATCCATTTCGCAACGGAAGTTGAATTCCACTCCGAAAGTATAAACAATAGAAACACCGAATACGCATCGGCTATCAAGGAAGAAGATATAGCTAACCGCCCGGTCTCCGAAGTTCCAAACTTTAGATCCGCTGCCACGCGAACTACGATCGGGGATGCCGCATTTGCTAAGGTTATTATGATCATTAAAGCCATCATGAATGACGAACCCTGTGAATCCGTCTCTTGAAATACTAAGAAAGTGACGGCAGTTGCGAAGAACGTACAAGCTAAACTGCTACCACATGCGATAATGCTTGCAGGGCGTATGTTGCGCATCAGATAAGGGAAGTCCATCTCGAGACCAATCAGGAACATGATTATAGTTCTAAAAATCAACGCCATGAATTCATAGTAACCCGAATTATAACTATGAATGAAGAAGTTCTCTACTGCATGGATTCGCGAAAACCCTGAGGGACCCATCAAGAACCCCGCCTGTGTAACGAACCAAATAGAAAAACGTAAGAACAAGAAACAAGTCACCCCATGTGTAATAGAAAACAAAGTTATATCCATTTGGGCATATTTCGTCACTGTGAACTCTAAAAATATTTAAATCTTTGATAAATAGCAGGTCATATACTCCAGCATAGTTGTGTTCCAAATGCAACATTAGACATAAGACCCTTTTTAGTTATAAAGTAGTCTTTTTCCCTCTATTTCTTGTCTTCCTAATCTAAGGGTACGTTTGGTACCGAGAAAAATGTTTTCCAATTCTCTCATGTTTGCTTAGTCATAATTTTTGGAAAATATTTTCTAAACAATTTTTTTAAATTGAGGAAAATGATATAAACAAGTTCCACAAGTGGCCTCCAACATACCCCACCCCAACCCCCACCCCATTCCATAATATTTGCTTAGATTATATACAAATATTTTTATATACAAATATTTTTGGGACTATATTTTCTACTTACTTATCAAACAAACAAAAAAGAGTAAAAAATTCACTTATTTTCAGAAAAACATTCTCCCTACAAAACATTTTCCTTTATAGCAAACACACCCTAAGTGTGAATTGATTAGAATTTTAGAAAATCACCCAAAAAAATAAAATTAACAAATAGATAGCAATACAAGATCCCTAATTCATGTATTAGATAAAACAAGATCCTATACCATCAGATTTCATCAACAAATTATACATGCAAACAATGTGTTGATATAATGACAGCAGTGTGAAGATGACATACGTACGAGAATTTGAACAATGGCTGAAGCTTGGCCTAAAGGCTTGAGCAAAATTTGTAGAATATGAGAGGTCAAAAGAATCCCAGAATATTGTAATCCCATACTAATAATTGGATTCACCAATTCTTGGTTGCATGATGAACCTGCACCTTGTTGGTCTGTACTAGCCATTTTTTAATCAAATTAAAATGGATATAATTCAAGAATGTTTGGCTATATTTTCATGGTAAAAAACATAAAGGATCAAGAAGGATGAGAGAGGAGGGATAATGCTGCAAGCTTTTCCTTCCCTCCCACCTTCTTCTTCCTTGGTCCTATACAGGTTAATTTTGTTGCTTTGTTTTTTCTTTGTTGTAATCATTTAGTGTAAACCGAAACAAGTGCAAAAACAGGGTGGTGTGGATTTGCTTTGCTACTTTCTTTTTTTGGTTTCGACCGTTATAAGCGGATGTTGTCTCGTGTCTTTGCCTGTTTTTTTATTTTGTTGTTGCTAGACAGGGGTGTCAAATTAACGGATCTTTTACATTCGGGCGGGCGGGTTAAATTATTCTTAAGTGAATTAAGGGAGATTTGCATAAATAGAATTATATGAGGCCGGTCTAGAGGTGGAGTCAAGAATTTTAATTATGGATTCTGAATCATAATTATATTTATTTCCTCGATTTTGAATAGATTATTTTGTATATATTTAATAAAAAAATTAACATAAATATAGAATTTGAGTCAAAATTAATGGCTTCTGCTGAACTCGTAACTAGAACTTTGGCTGAGGCCGTTGTTTATATTTTATTCCGGTTTAAGAAAGTTATGCACAAATGGTTGTGCTGCTACACACTCGGAAGAATGAAAAAAATTACGTTTATTCAATAAAATTCTAAATTAATCTAAAATTATGTCAATATTATATTTTTAAAAGTTTATATGGCGGTTGGTGATGGCTAGCGGTGGTGGTTGTGGGTGGTAACTAGAGGTGATGGTGGTTGGCAGTAGTAGTTGATGATAGTAGTTGGTGGTGGTGGCTGATAATTTTGGTGGATGAAAGTGATAGCTAAAAGTGGTGGTGAATGATGATGATGGTAGGCGATATATAGTGGTGATTGATGGTGGTTATTGGTGGTTGTTGTGGTAATGGTGGTTGATGATGATGATTATAAATGATGGCTAGTGGTAGTAACGATTGATATATTGATTGGTAGTGGTGGTGATTGTGGGTGGTAGTCGGCTATGACGTTAGTTATAAATTGATGAAATTGGTGAATTATCATATATTTTAAAAAGATGTCCAAAACCGACAGACTGTGTCGGTTTTTCAGTGAATACTTATCAAAAATCAATAGACTATGGGTTGTCGGTTTAGGTCGAGTCGCTTTTCCAAAACCAACGAAGTCTGTTGGTTAAAATCGATAAATAACCGACGGAGACCGTCGGTTATGTAAAAATTTTTTAAAAAATAATGAAATGTAGCAACTTGAAATCGAATCCAGGTATGTACCATGACATTGAACAACACTACCACTACACCACTCATGTGCTTTGATCAAATAATTCCATTGTTTTGATTAATACTCTTAAACTGCATATTTTCGCTCTAAAAATCGACGGACTACATCGATTTGTATAAAAAAATTGACAGAGTCTGTCGGTTTATTTTTAAAAAAAATATAAAAAATAATTATAATTTTTGCGCGAAAAAATATCCGTCGGAAGTACGTCGATTTTTTTAAAAAAAATTAAAAAATTATCGAAAAAACGACGGATTCCCTCGTTTTTTTTCCATTTTTTAGTAATGATAGAATTAGAAATTCTTGAATAGATATCTTGACAATATTAAGATTTCGTTACATATTTTAATCATTCTGATTCATTAAGTAGTTGTAACATAAAAAGAAAAGAAAAGAACGCACTTAAATGGACTTGATGACTGAGATCTGAATAATTAAAATTAAGACCTTTATTAAATACAAATAAATGAAGCTTTAATATCATTAAGATGTTATCAGTCCACTTTACCATTAACCACCACTATCACAATCGCCACAACCTACCATTATTAACTACCGTCGTTGTTGTCAATTATCATATATAATTAGCCATCATCATTACTAGTCACCATTTAAAATTATTACCACAATTAATTATCACTATATATCATCAATCACCGCTATGAATCACTATCACCATTAGTATCACTATCATTCCCCACAGTTAGCAGTTGCTATCACGGTTCTCAACCATCACCACTATATAGCTAGTTCCCACAACAGCCGCCATCATGTAATGTACACCATCACCAACTTCCGCCCTCGGTCATCACCATAATATAATCATCAACGACCGTATCTTTTTTTTTTTTTTTACGTTGATATAATAAATTGATGATAGAATTCATTAGAACTAGTAGGGGAAAGGGGAAATCTACAGCATCACTTAGTATGCAAATAGGATAAGATGAGGTAATAAAGCATCATGATATGGCATTTAGAAATATACTATGTAAAAATGATTACTAGATATATATATAGTTGAATACGTGGTGGTTAAGACAAATTATGAAGATAATACATTAGTTGTGACATGTGTGCACGAGTAGCATGTTATCTTGAAACTTATTTAGGAAAAAAGTCTCAAGTTTCAGAAAATTAGGTGGATGACATTTATTTATGACGTCAACAACGTCAAATTTTGCTGCGTCCAAACCTAGTCCCAAATTTTTGAAAACTACAATTTGGTCCCCAACCATTTAATTACCTGAAAAAATAAATAATTAAATATTTCCCTCCAAAAGTTCGCGATTTCTTCACTTTTCAGATTCCGTTTCCGGCGAAAATTTTGAATTTTCATAAGAAAATCGGTCTCCAACCCCAACCATTTAATTACCCAAAATAATAAATAAAAACAGAATATTTCCCTTCATTTAATTACCAAAAAGAAATAAATAATTAAATATTTTCCTCCAAAAGCTCACGATTTCTCCACTTTTCAGAACCCGTCTCCGATGAAAATTTTGGCTTTTAATCGGAAAATCAGTCCCGAACGACTTATTATAGTGTCGATTGCAAAATATATTATAGTAGGTGGTGATTACATGGGTGAATGAGAGGAGACCTCAAAATGTTGGAATTAGATTTCTATGTGCACGGTGACAGGATGATCCTAATAGTGATGACAAGGAGTATAACGAACAAAAAAAATAAAACCCCAAACCACAAACCATAACCCCAAACCCCAAATTGCACAAATATAAGGGATCGTAGATAGATATACCATAAACCGACCGTCGTTGTAACATCCCGTAATTTTGGGCGATGGTTTGAGCACCTAAAGTAGGAAAGTAGACCCGGGCCTCGGGGAATTTATGTCATATTTACGTATGCTAATAAAGATATTAATATATAAAATGATAAAACCGCGAAATAATTTTGGACGTAACAAGTGTGACGACGGGGATTAGAAATAAATTTGGTGTGCGCATAAAAAGGTGATGTACTGATATTATATCGCAGGATTATGACATTGAGTATACGAAGGTCTTATAAGTCATTAAGATTTAAGTGAATTGGGATCACGAAATTAATTATGTGTATGATGGATTAATTGTGAATTGGGATCACAAAATAAATTTGGACCATATCGCATAATTCGGAGAATCAGTCAAGTAGCTTACGAGTTGGACTTGCCTTCGTTGTTGGAGTTTGTTCATCCGATTTTCCATGTTTCTATGCTGAGAGCATGTATTGGGGATCCTTCCCGGATTGTATCGATTGATGATGTGAAGGTCACAGAGGATCTATCATATGAAGTGGTTTCAGTTGCTATCCTAGATCGACAAGTCCGCAAGTTGAGTACTAAAGAAGTAGCCTCCGTGAAAATTCTGTGGCGAAATAAGAACGTGGAAGAGATGACATGGGAGGCGGAAGAGGAAATGATGCACAAGTATCCATACATATTCCTGACTAACGTCGAGGTTCCAAGAGAAGCATAAGGTGAGTTATATTTTCATGCTACAAGTCTGATGTAGATATAGTAATGCATGTGATAATATATGATTCTATGAACAACTAGTTGTATTCGCTGGTTACGCGACAAGGATTAGATATGTCACCCCAACGTTCGAGGACGAATGTTTTTAAGGGGGGATGTAACATCCCATAATTTTGGGCGATGGTTTGAGCACCTAAACGTAGGAAAGACCCAGGCCTCGGGGAATTTATGTCATATTTACGTATGCTAATAAAGAGATTAGTATATAAAAAGATAAAATCCCAAAATAATTTTGGACGTAACAAGTGTGACGACGGGGATCGGAAATAAATTTGGTGTGCGCATAAAAAGGCGATGTACTGGTATTATATCGCAGGATTATGACATTGAGTATACGAAGATCTTATAAGTCATTAAGATTTAAATAAATTGGGATAACGAAATTAATTATGTGTGTGATAGATTAATTATGTGTATGATTAATCTCAATGGGGGATAATATTTAGTGAGTTGTTACGTGCATCATGTAGAGTAAATCACCTAAATGACTAGCTAATATTACTAATAGGTGGCATTATGGATTAATAAGCGAAGTCGGGGGGGGGGGGGGAAACAGTGGAGCAACATCATTCATTTAGGATATATTTATTCAACACATTTCACCTTAGGTATAACTTCATAGGAAATTTTAGGAAGTAAATCGTGATTCAATTGCACTGTTATCCATTAGGGCGGTGGATGTTAATGCTCTGTCGGTAAAAACGCAGAGGAATATTGAGGATTTTAGTGAGAAGTTGGAGAATTTGCTTTAACAAGAACCAATACTTTGTTCATTGTGTTCAAATAACACATGGATTACTTCCACAGGAAATGATAAGGTTTATCATTAAGAGAAGTTAGCAGCCAACATTTTATTCTCTTTTAGAATTCGACAAGTGGTAGCAAATGTTCTCCTGCTGTTTTTAAAATTAAGGTATGTTAAGATAAATTATTTATTTCTTTTATCATTTCCCTGTAACGAAATATAACTGTGATATTGTTCCATAAATTATTCTACTCCTAGTGGTTAAGAATATTCATGTTATTGATTCCTATGTTAAAAACATGTCTAAATATGTTCCTAAGTCCTTATTGAGGCAGACAGAAAAGATGTTGATTTCACAGTGTTAGCCGAAGGTATGAGAATATCATGTCACTTAGGATGTTTTATTGTCATTCATGCATTTTGATTTGCATTATATTCATCTATTACCCTGGACCCACTTGCGCTATGCATACTACTATATGGTAAATATTTATGTAGGGGATATGGGAAAGAGAAGACGTTATATACGCACACCATCTGCAGCTGGTACAGACTATCACGAAAGAGCCCTAAGAGGCCAATATTGATGCCCTTGTGTGGCCAATATGATAGTGAAGTGATGCCCACAAAGGCTGTTATGGACAGGAAAATGTCCTTGTGTGGCCAATATTTATATGTATACCGCATTTGCATTGTGCATAACATTTAGGTATATGTATTAGGGCCCTCAGAGGCATTTACTGCTGGTTAGTTATTTCTGTCGGTTGTTGCTGTTGTCGATTGTTTCTGTTTCAGTTATTGTTATATCCCTGTTATACTATTATTCATGTCTGACATACTCAGTACATCAGTCGTATTGACGTCCCTTTTGTCGGGGGACACTACGTTTCATGCCCGCAGGTTCACGTAGGCAAGGCTACGATCCACGTTAGTAGGTTGCTGACTCAGCAGATTTTGGAGCACTCCCCTTGTTTCGTAGTGTCTGTCTATTTTGGTACGGTATATTTTTGCATGTCTTTATGGGTATGGCGGGGCTCTATCCTGACCTTTTTGATGTTGTGTACTCTTTTAGAGGCTTGTAGACGGTGTCCTGTGTGTAGTAGTCAGGGATGGCCTCGTCGGCCTTGGTGTGTGTGTGTATATATATATATATATATATATATAAGTTGGATTTCTGGTTTATTGTTTCTATGCATATGTGTGTCAACAGAGTACTGAGTGACGACCCTTGTGGCCACGGATAATTACGGGTAAATGTTAAATGTATGGCTAGTGGTACTCGGCGGGTAGAGTCCAGGTGCCAGTCGCGGCCCTCCGATTTGGGTCGTGACAGTCGTCAATAGCTAACAGTTATCATATAGGCTCGATTCCACACATGGTCAATAATTTTTCACGTGTTATACATAGACCAAGGATAATATTTGTCTAAAAAGTCATAAATAAATAAAATAAAAAATAGGACATGTCACTATTTAAACATTATAATAACACTTTAATACATCATATGAGAGTCCCCGTCCATCGAATAAATGATCAAAAGAGTTTTAGGACAAGTAATGATACTTAACATGCCAATATTTATCTAAAAAGCCATAAATAAATGAAATAAAATAAATAAAAAGACTTGATACTATTTAAACATCATAATAACACTTTAATACATCATATGAGAGTCTACATCCATTGGATACATGATCAAAAGAGTTTAAGGACAAGTAATGGTACTTAAAAGGCCAATATTTGTCTAAAAAGGCCAGAAATAAATAAAATAAAATAAATAAAAAGACTTAATATTATTTAAATATTATAATAACACTTTAATACATCATATGAGAGTCTCCATTAATTGAAAATGTGATCAAAAAAGTTTTAGAATAAGTAATGATACTTAAAAGACCAATATTTATCTAAAAACCTATAAATTAATTAAATAAATTAAATAAAAATACTTGATACTATTTAAACATTATAATAACACTTTAATACATCATATGAGATTCTCCATTCATTTAACACATTATCAAAAGAGTTTTAGGACAAGTAATGATACTTAAAAGGTCCATATTCGTCTAAAAAGTCATAAATAAATAAAATAAATAAAAAGACTTGATACTATTTAAACATTATAATAATACTTTAATACATCATATTATAGTCTCCATCCATTGAACACATGATCAAAAGAGTTTTTATAACAAGAAATGATAATCATAACACAAATATCCAATTAGTCTGACAACAAGTTATTGTTCTCAAAGCACAATCTTATTCTAAAGACAACCATCACTTGTTCTCAAACTCTTTGGATCATGTATCTAATGAATCGAGTCTCCCATATGATATATTAAAGTGTTATTATAATTTTTTAATAGTATCAAGTCTTTTTATTTATTTTATTTTATTTATGACTTTTTAGACAAATATTGGCCTCTTAAGTATCATTACTTATCCTAAAACTCTTTTGATCATGTTTTCAATGGATGGAGACTCTCATATGATGTATTAAAGTGTAATAGTATTGAGTCTTTTTATTTATTTTATTTTATTTTATTTATGTATAGCTTTTCTAGACAAATATTGATCTTTTAGGTGTCATTATTTGTCCTAAAACTCTTTTAATCATGTATTCAATGGATGTGGACTCTCATATGATGTATTAAAGTGTTATTATAATGATTAAATAGTGGCATGTCCTTTTATTTATTTTATTTTATTTATTTATAGCTTTTTAGACAAATATTGTCCTTGGTTTATACATAACATGTGGATAATTATTGACCATGCGTGAAATCGAGCCTAAATGATAATTGTTAGATATTGACGACGGTCAGTTTATGGTATATCTATCCACCCTTAGATTTATGCAATTTGGGGTTTGGGGTTCGGAATTGGGGGTTAGGTTTTTTTTAAGGCAACTCCACTAGGCTTTTGAGGGCCTAGGGCTATTTCTATTCATTTCTCAAAAACATCACATCAAAGTCTTTACAATGTAGCCAAAAGACTTAAAAATGCAATAATTAATCTAATAACCAACCTAGGATTAATATAGTATTCTAAGTTGGTTCTACAATAAGCTAGGCTATAAACTAAGCTAGGAATGAATAAATGACCACCTAAAACATGATCAATGTATGATCCACCTAAAGTGTAACCATGCATACAATCCTGCATATAGGAAGTATAGTCTGTGTCTCCAGTGCTGCATATTTCTCTCTTCCTTGTGCCTTGCAATGTGTGAATTTGGTGTGTCCCAAGTCTGTGTCCCTTGGTGCACTTAAATGTCCACATTCATGTCTTTGTTGAAGCTAAATTATCCACCAAACAAGCTACAAGTACTGCTGCTGTTGTGTTCATCAAGCTGCATTTTCCCAGGTTGATATATCATGTATAGCAGAGATATACATGTGTATATTGGCCTGTCCTTTCCTGGTATTCCTCATGTGTGCTCCTGAACTCCATCCTTTCAATAGTGAGATTATCTAAGTAGTTAGTTGCAAGTGATATACTGCAGTGTATATGTAATATACTGCAGCATGTCTGTGACCTGCAACTCCCAAATGTGTAGCCATGTCTCATGCTCTAATGAGTGGTTGTGTTGAGTATAATTGCTTTAGACTATTGCCTGCATAAGGCCTCATATCATTACCTATTAGAGTAGGTTCAATGAGCAAATACACTGCAGTAATGCCTGCACTGTGTCATTTCCTATTAAATTAGGATCCCTAGCATCAGTTGTACTTGTGTGTGTTTTAAACCTTATGTACAAGTAGCCATCACATGCAAAACAGAACCCGAAGTTATAAACATCTATCCTCATACCCTCTTCCAAAAGGATCTGATATGAAGAGTCTTGATGATAGTCCTGTGCAGTAAGCAGTAGTGTTCTTCCTCTGAGTATTGCTGCAGATGTAATTAATCCCATAGTCCTATGCCTTCCTATATAAGGTGTCACATACACCTCATTCTTCTCCATTGTTATGAATGTCACCATTCCTTTTCTTCCATAACTCCCATATAATTATAGATGGTACAGCATAGTATATCTGCTTCACCCTAGGCAAGACATCAGCATTCCACCAAGTCATAATAACTTGATGTAAGTGCATACCTGCAATGTTTAAACCTGCAGCAGAAGAAGAAAAGTGAGTCGAAGTCTTTTGTGCATCCTCAAACCTTAGGAAAATATGTGGAACAGTTTCTTCCTTTGGATCATTAGGACAACACAAACACCTAGATGGCATATGATAACCCCAACTCTTCACCCATATTTTGAATAGAAGGCCTTTCACCCATATCTTGTTGTATACCTCCAATTTATCACCTCTGCTTCTTATTAAATCTCAAGCTGACTTCACTGTAAACTCACCATTAGACTCCAGCATCCACCATGTCTTATCAATCTCATCACCTCTTGCAGGTGGTTTAACCTCCTCAATGATGAACTCTGCCAGTTCTACAGGTAAGTTATTCCTCAATGCAGTTGCATTCCATCTCCCTTGTATCACCACATCACTCACATTTTCAATGTCCTCATTACAATAGCAATCAGGTGGAGTGATAAAATATAAAGGACCAATACCAATCCAGTTGTCAAACCAGAATAAGGATGATCCCATTCTCAATCGCCACCGAATGTGATGATCAATATGATCCCTTGCTTGCAACATCTTCCTCCACACATGTGATCCTTATTTCCATGGTACAAGCACTGAATTGGTCTTCTTGAGATACTTATTACCATGAATGCACTCCATAGTGAAGGCTTAGTTCTGAATTTCCACCAGAGCTTGTCAAATAAAGCCATGGATATGTACTTTAATGATCTAAACCTCAATCCACCTTCATCTTGAGGAAGACAAACAGTATGACACTTTGCCCAATGCCTTCTCCACTCTCCCACAGAATTGCTCCAAAAGAATTAAGCAAAAATCTTGTGTAATTTCTCAATGACAAAAGATGGAGAATCAACTGCAGAGATTACATGCATAGGCATAGCCTGAAGTACATGCTTTAACAACACTGCCCTACCACCAAAGGAAAGTAACTTTCCTTTCCATCCTTGCAGTTTATTCCTCACTTTTGTGATCAACTCTAAATAATATGCCATTTGAGCTTTACTATAATATATATGACAGCCGAAGTAGATGATAGGAAATGCTTGCCTCCCAATTCCTGTCACCCTTTCCACCTTCTGAAACTCAGTTTCTACCACCCTATCATGTAGATAGATTGCACTCTTAGCCTTGTTAATCAACTGACCTGAGGCCTTCTCATATTCAGTCAACACATCCATGATCATCTTCAATGAAATCTCACAAACTGAAGAGATAATAGTATCATATGCATAGAATAGGTGATTGATTCTTGGACTCCACTTTGACATGCCAAATACACAGAACCATGGACTGTTACGCAATGGATTCAAAGTTCTTGAAAGTACCTCAACAGCCAGTTTAAATAATGTAGGTGATAGTGGATCACCTTGCTTTACACCTCTGGTAGAATGCAAAAATCCATGTGGTTGGTCATTTATCAATACAAAGTACCAATTATTTGCCACCAACTCCCATATATGACTTATGAACTTCTCAAAAAAACCCATCTTTCTTAGAACACTAGTCAGAAATCCCCATGACAACCTATCATAGGCCTTTGTCATGTCCAATTTCATAACTACACTAGGCACAATCTGCTTGTTACTTCTCTTGGTTCTAAGCCTCATGTCAGTGATTATTTCTTGAGTCAATAAGATGTTCTCAACTATACTGTTGGATCATAAACTTGATCCATTATGGGAGCCCAAACCCAAACCCAAACCCAATCAAATTGGAGTCCAAGTCCATAATCAAGGTCCAAAACTACAAGCCTTCTATCTAGAATCTTCTAGGGTGTGGTAATTATGCATGTGAATCATTTGGTAATTTAAAATATTGTTAGAAGAATGGAGAAGAATGAGGTGTATGGTTATTGTAATTTTTGATTAGTTTATTTGTGTGGTGTAGGAATGTTCTTAAGTAGTATAAATACCCCTCTCCATTTTAGTTTAAGTATCAAGAAAAATTAAGAGCCTCTAAGTGAGTGAAGAAGCAAAGTCTTATAAGAGTGAGTTATAGTATCTTGTTGTTGAGTGAGAGTACTCTTGTAATATTTGTTTGAGTTTGAATAAAAGTTACTTGTGAGAGTGTTTCATTCCAACAAAGTGGTATCAGAGCCAATTGAAAAGTATACATTATTACATATCAAATCGAAGGTCTCGGCGATAGGAATCCGACGTCGCCAGAATCTCCCCGATCGGAGTTCAGACGCGCCACCGGAAGAGTGATGCCAGAAAACCTAGTTGACTCACCGAGTTTAGCCGAGTTGACTAAGCCGTAAGTGTGTTGACCTAGCCATCCAAGCCGAGTTGACTGAGCCATCAAAGTTGTTGACCGTTGACCATGTTAGGGTTGACTTTGACCGTTGACCGAAAATGAAAATTTGACCAGGTCCCTCCCAAGGTCTTTCGGCGTTCCGGATTCATCAGCACAATCGAATTTTGCAAATTCTCATTATATTGAGAGATATGATAGCATTCCAAGTCCCGACACTCAACAACAACTACGACAATTGGAGTATCAAAATGAAGGCACTTCTTGGATCACAAGATGTGTGGGATATCATAGAGAAAGGCTATAATGAGCCTGCGGATGATGCTACTTTTGCTGCTCTTACACCAGATCAAAAGACAACTTTGAAGGATTCAAGAAAGAGAGACAAGAAGACTCTCTACCTCATCTACCGAGCATTCTAATGATGATGGCTTTGAAAAGATTTTGAGTGAAAGCTCTGCCAAGGAAGCGTGAGAGAAGCTACAAACCTCTTACAAAAGATCCGAGCAAGTGAAGAAGGTTCGTCTCCAAACATTAAGAGGTGAATTCGAATCCTTACACATGAAAGTATCTGAGTCTATTTCGGATTATTTCTCAAGAGTAGTAGTTGTTTCTAATCAATTAAAAAGAAATGGTGAAAAGTTAGAAGATGTGAGGATAATAGAGAAGATACTTCGTTTATTGAATCCCAAATTTGAGCACATCGTTGTGACGATTGAAAAAACTAAAGACTTGGAAGAAATGACGATCGAGCAACTCCAAGGATCATTGCAAGCATATGAAGAGAAGCACAAGAAAAAGAAAGGGTTTACTGAGGAACTCCTCAAGCTGCAACTCAATGATATGCATGAAAGCCAAGGCAATGATAGAAACCAACGTGGCCGAGGCCGAAGCAGAGGTAGAGACCACGGACGAGGTGGAAGTCGCGGTCATGGACGAGGTTGGAATTACAAAAACAACAATTTCAATAACAACTACGAGAAAGGAGAAAGCTCAACACGAGGCCGTGGAAGAATCAATACGAACTCAAGGTATGACAAATCTCAAGTTCGATGCTATAATTGTCATAAGTTTGGGCATTATGCTTCAGAATGTAGAGCTCCCAACAACAAAATTGAGAAGAAGGCTAACTACATGGAGGAGAAGACAGATAGCAAATAAACTCTTCTTCTAGCACGAAAGGAAACTGATGGTGGCCAAGAAAATTCCTGGTACCTTGACAGTGGTGCAAGAAATCACATGTATGGAAAGAAAGACATGTTCGTGGAGCTAGACGAGTCAGTAAGCGGAAATGTTTTATTTGGAGATGATTCCACAATAACAGTGAAAGGGAGAGGTAACATCCTTATCCGTTTGAAAGATGGGAGACATCAATTTATTTCCAATGTCTACTATGTGCCCAATATGAAAAGTAACATCTTGAGTTT
The DNA here is from genome assembly GCA_029783415.1 of Anisodus acutangulus. Taxonomy (NCBI): domain Eukaryota; kingdom Viridiplantae; phylum Streptophyta; class Magnoliopsida; order Solanales; family Solanaceae; genus Anisodus; species Anisodus acutangulus. The sequence continues at coordinate 41,799,886 of CM056509.1, read as the reverse complement.
AGGACAACTGTTAGAGAAATGTTATGAGATTCATATGAAGGATTATAATCTTTCTATAAAAGATGATAAGAATAACTTAATTGCTAAAGTGTCAATGTCAAAGAATAGAATATTCCTGATCAACATACAAAATGATGTTGCAAAGTGCCTGAAAGTTTTCCACATAGATGCATCATGGCTTTGGCATCTTCGATTTGGGCATCTCAATTTTGGAGGTCTAGAGCTGCTATCTAAGAAGGAGATGGTGAAGGGACTACCTCGCATCAACCATCCTGACTAGCTTTGTGAAGGGTGTCTAGTAGAGAAGCAATTCAGGAAAAGCTTTCCAAAGGAGTCAGAGTCAAGAGCCAAGAAGTCACTCGAACTCATCCATACTGACGTGTGTGGTCCGATCAAGCCTAACTCTCTCGGTAACAGTAACTATTTTCTTCTCTTCATTGATGATTTTTCAAGAAAAATCTGGGTATATTTCTTGAAACAGAAGTCAGAAGTTTTCAAAAAGTTCAAAGCTACAGTGGAGAGAGAAAGTGGTAGAAAGATCAAAGCCATGAGATCCGACCGAGGTGGGGAATTTACTTCCAGGGAGTTTCAAGAGTTCTATGAAGAAAATGGAATTCGTCGACCAATGACAGTTCCTAGATCCCCCCAGAAAAATGGTGTGGCAGAAAGAAAGAACAGAACAATCCTCGACATGTGCAGTCTACTTGTCAAATCAGTAGCGTGTGCAGTCTACTTGTCAAATCGATCTCTAACAAGAAGTGTATGGAGAAAGACACCACAAGAGGCATGGGGTGGAAGAAAGCCTGACATTTCCCACGTGAGAACCTTTGGAAATATAGCCCATATTCATGTACCAGACGAGAGAAGAACGAAGCTTGATAATAAAAGCGAGAGTTTTATCTTCATCGGCTATGATGCTAATTCAAAGGGCTACAAGTTGTACAATCCAGACAATAAGAAGATTGTGATTAGTCGAGATGTGGTATTCAACGAAGAAAGAGAATGGGATTTTAACTCTCATGCAGATGACTTCAATTTTTTTCCTCAGCTTGAAGAAGATGAGCAGATAATGAGGGACAACTAGGTGAACCTCAACAAGAGCTTGCAACTCCACCCACTTTAACATCAACCACTCAAGGAGACTCATCACCTTCGTCATCGTCAAGTGGGAGTCAAAGTGAAAGAGTTGTGCAACGTACAAGAAGCCTTAGAGATCTCTATAAGGTAACTGAGATAATCTTACATTATTTTGTCTATTTGTCGATTGTGAACTAGTGAGCTTTCAAGAAGCAGTACAAGAAAAGAAGTGGAGAAATGCGATGGACGAAGAAATCAAGGCCATCGAGAAGAATGACATATGGGAACTTACCTCACTTCCCAAGGGACATAAGGCGATGGGTGTACAAAACAAAGCAAAATGCTAAAAGAGAGATTGAAAGGCACAAGGCGAGGCTAGTTGCTAAAGGCTATAGTCAAAAGGCTGAAATTGACTATGATGAGGTATTTGCTCATGTTGCTCAATTAGAGACTATCAGACTAATCACTTCTTTGGTAGCTCAAAACAAGTGGGAGATACAGCAGATTGATGTAAAGTATGCCTTCCTAAATGAAGTTCTTGAAGAGAAAGTCTACATTCAGCAACCATCAGACTACGAAGTCAAAGGCCACAAAGACAAGGTGTTGAAGTTGAAGAAGGCTTTTTACGGGCTAAAACAAGCACCAAGGGCATGGAATAGCCGAATCAACAAGTACTTCCAAGAAAATGGCTTCAACAAATGTCCCTATGAGCATGCTCTATATATAAAGATCAAAGATGGAGATATTTTGATCGTGTGCCTCTACGTGGAGGATTTGATCTTCACTGAAAGCAACCCAAGCATGTTCAATGAATTCAAGAAAGTAATGACGAAAGAATTCGAGATGGCAGGCATAGGGCTCATGGCGTACTATCTTGGCATTGAAGTTAAGCAACAAAAGGATGGAATTTTCATTTCACAGGAAAGCTATGCAAAGGAAATCCTGAAGAAGTTTAAGATGGAGAACTGTAAACTGATAAGCACACCGACGGAATACGGAATCAAGATGTCCAAACATGAAGAAGGCGAAAGTGTAGATCCAATATTCTTCAAAAGTTTGGTGGGAAGTCTTCGATATCTAACTTGCACGAGACCTTAAATTCTTTACGTAGTTAGATTGGTTAGTCGCTACATGGAATCTCCAACAACCACCCATTTTAAAGCCGCAAAGAGAATTCTTTGCTATCTGAAAGGTACAATTGACTTTGGCTTGTTCTATTCAATTTCTAATGATTACAAGTTTGTTGGATATAGCGATAGTGATTGGTGGAGACATAGATAATCGAATGAGCACTACTGGATTCGTATTTTTCATGGGAGATACTTCTTTCACATGGATGTCAAAGAAACAACCGATTGTCACATTATCCACTTGTGAAGCGAAATATGTTGCTTCTACCTCATGCGTTTGTCATGCAATTTGGCTTAGAAATCTATTGAATGAGATAGGTTTGATACAAGAAGAGCCTACCAAGGTTCGTATCGACAACAAGTCAGCCATTGCCTTAGCAAAGAATCCAGTATTCCATGATTGAAACAAGCACATCGATATTCGCTACCACTATATAAGGGAGTGTGTTGCAAGAAAAGATGTGCAAATTGAATATGTGAAGTCACAAGATCAAGTTGCCGATGTTTTTACCAAGCCACTGACAAGCGAAGACTTCATAAGATTAAGAAACTTACTAAGAGTCACAAGATCAAGTTTAAGGGGGGGGGGGGTGTTGGATCATAAACTTGATCCATTATGGGAGCCCAAACCCAAACCCAATCAAATTGGAGTCCAAGTCCATAATCAAGGTTCAAAACTACAAGTCTTCTACCTAGAATCTTCTAGGGTGTGGTAATTATGCATGTGAATCATTTGATAATTTAAAATATTATTAGAAGAATGGAGAAGAATGAGGTGTATGGTTATTGTAATTTTTGATTAGTTTATTTGTGTGGTGTAGGATTGTTCTTGCTCGTGTTGTCTCTGATGTTACGACTGCTTTCTCCTAGTCCTATCATCTTGCCTGATCTTAACAAACGATAAGACTTAAAGAAAAAAGTAGATTAGTAGAGGGTCACTTGTGACACCACAATTGTCCAGGTCCCACGGTGCGCGTCAAACTGTTTACACGTAAAATGGTACGGTTGAATTTTTATACATGGATCTCAAGTGACACGTTAGATGAGAATCCTAGATGAATTATACTAAAAATAAATAATAACAAGACAAGACAAGATAAAGTAAAGCTTAGCTTGAGCCTTATGACAGCTTCTGGGCAAAGTGACAATAACTTGTATGAAAGCATATAAATCATGAGAATAACAATAAGTATTTTGTAATAGCTAGAATCTGATGGGTTACAATGAAATGAAGTGCCCTATTTATACATGAGCTACACGGGTACACATCCCACGAAATATTCCCTCATAAATACATGAGAATGAATGTTGTAATAACTGGACAATCAATCTCTCAATAAATGTCATTAAAAGGTTGTTGGAAGTCGTATGATCGGCTTTAGTAACGGCCATCTGTTACGATGCAAACGGCTCTTAGCCTTCTTCATTATCGGTATCGATCTTACTTGTATCACTCCTGGTACCATGCATACCAAACCAGTAGCGCTATAATGACGTGGGTCTGACTCAGCATCATACTTCACGTGTCACACCATAATTCGTACAGTTGTCTTATACGAATTTTGTCATATACAAAATCTTTTTCTAATTACATAAGCTATTTTTTATGACTTTCATGTTATAAAACAAAAATCAGATAATTAGTGAAATTAATACACATAACTACCCGTTTATATTTGTAAATTTTGAAACTAAAGTTGACCTCAAATTATTGAATGGTTGAGAAGTAAATAATAAGCCATGGAACACGTATTCTATCCATCCAAATCAAGTCAGAAACGTACGGTGTTAGTCTTTGTGTATCCGGTTAAGCAAGTCTGCCCGCCAGCTTCCAGTTCCCACAAGCGAAACAATTGCTTGTAGATAAAGTTGCTTGACATTTCAAAAAATTATTAATTATATAAAATATAAAAGTTGCTTGAGATTGACAACATAACCACATTATTCTCTATACAAATAATATTTTCTTTAAAAAATTATTTGGTACACAAATAATTATTAATTTACATACATATACACGTAGACAGAGAAACAAACATATATATATATATATATATATATTGGACCATGGGGCATACTTGTATTTTTAGTCCCTCAGTTATTGATATATTCTAATTTTCGTTCTTCTGATCTATGGCAAGTATATTAAATTATTAATCCTTCAAATATATTAAAATAGGCACTTTTGATCCTTCTGCTCGTGAATCTTTCCAAAATTTACTGATTGTTAACGGTTACATTTTAAAATTATCTATATGTTATTAAGTTTGTACAATTACTCCTATTTGAGGGTAAATAATTTCAAAATAGTCTAAATATCTTGGGCAAAAAACAGGAAAAAGATCTACAAAGAGTTTTTTCTTAAAGTTTCCCTTTCCTCACTTAATATTATAATTCGTACACATACTTTAATTAATTTAAGGTTAAATTATTTAGTCCGCTCGTGAATCGTCAAATGTTTACCGAATTACAGTAAACTACTCATATATCCATACAATACATTATGTTAAGTTATTTGAGGTAATATAATTTCAAATATAGTCTGAATATAATATATTTTTTATAAAATTTAATTAATTAAAGGTTTAATATATAATGTCATATATCGAAGGAAATAAAATAGAAATTTACTAATAATTGAAGGACTAAAGTTGCTATTATATTATATATATATATATATATATATATAGTGCTAAAGGGTGGCTCAAAAGTAGGGTCAAGTACCCTTGTGGCCTTCTTCTTCTCAACTCTCTTTCGAAAGACAAAGACACACACATACACATATAAAGAAAGTTCAAGAAATTTTATTCTTTTTTGGTGTTTTTGAGACATTTATAGATCATCATGGGTCAATGTGCTTCAACTTTTGCATGTGAAGAAAACAGAAGGGCAATTTCATGGAGACATAAAGATCAGAGACAAAAGTTGGATAAAAAAGGAAGATATGGGAATAATAAGAAACATAAAGTTTCTTCTTGTTATGCTATGATCAAAGAGCAACGTTCAAGATTCTATATTATTCGAAGATGTATCTTCATGCTTATTTTTTGGCATAGATATAGCAAGATTTGATAATTCATCTTTTCTTCTTCTTATTAGTGTTGAGTCAAGATTGGTGGTAAGCAGGAGGAAAGTCAAGATTTAAAGTTGATGAATTCGAAATACATAGTTCGAGTTTAAGGATATTGGATTCAGTTGAACACGGATGAGTTGAAGGTTGGGCAGGTTAAATAAAAATGGATCAAATTCAATTGCTCAGGTCGGAGGTTTGAATGTGGGTTGATTCGAATCAATTTTGGATTGAATTTGCCACGATCTCTAGTTTGTACATAGTGTTTTGGGGTGGTAAATATAAAATGAGGTTTTGAAAAGCAATTGTAAATTGTTACTTTGGATATGATCAAATTAGTTTCTTTTTGCATTTCTATGATTGCATCTTTTTATGATTATTTTTATAATTTTGGTCCTTCTATTGATGTCATGTTTGGTTAAAAAAAAACATGTTTCGAGAAAAGTTTATTTGAAGTTGTTTTCTATAGGTTTATGGGCGGCGCAACAATTATATAGTAAAATACAATTGTCAATCATTAATTTAGATACAAGTAAATTTCCACTCTATTTCTTAATTTGTAATTGAAATTGACATTTCCTATGCATAATAAACATATAGCAAGTTAATTACCAAAAAAGAAAAAAACATATAGCAAGATTTTATGTTTTCTCTCTCATCTATTCTCCTTCTTTATTTCCTCTTCTTGGTGTCAATTCAAGATTATAGAAAGCACGAGAACATTTAAAATTTAAAATTTAAAATTTAAAATCAGTAGATTATATTCGAGGCGAATGTAATTGAATTCAGTTAAACCCGCCTCAAGTGAATGGCTCAACAGACTCAAATTCGCTTATATTTCACGCAAATAAAAAAATAAGTTGATTTAAATGTGGGTTGATTCGGTTAGATGGGTCAAGCAATTTTGGATTGAATTGTCACCACTAGTCTATCGAGTTTGCATATAAATGGTGATTTTGGATTGATAAATATGAAAAGAATGATTAACAGATAAATGCAAATTGTTAATTTGGATACAATTATAAAAAAATGTTATATATATTGAAAGAAATAACCCCCTTGATTATTTTCATAAATTGAAAAGGTATTTATACAAGTTACAAAATAGGAGAATCATATTCCTATTCTATTTCTAAAACCTTATTCTACCATAATTCTAACTATACAATTATGGTAAGTGTATAACACTAATTAAGGTAACCTTTACACTACAATATACTACAATTATATATACCATATATACAAGATTGTCTCTTCAACATTCTGTCCGAGAATGGGCCACTGCTGCCGAGAGCCCATCGCCGCTTCACCGGGCTTCAACATTCTGTCCGAGAATAGGCCACTGCCGAGAGCCCACTGTTGTATTCCTGTGATATACACTTCTGTATATTCAGTATATATCACAGGAATATTTCCTTGTTTAACACACCCCCGCAGTCATAGCGGGCGGTCTTCGAACGCTAAGACTGTCCCTAAAATCTTCAAATAGGACCGCTGGTAGACCCTTTGTAAAGATGTCTGCAATTTGATAACGAGACGGGACATGGCATACGCGAACGTGACCTTTTGCAACCTTTTCACGGACAAAGTGAATGTCCATTTCGATATGATTGGTGCGTTGGTATTGAACCGGGTTGCCTGAAAGGTAGATGGCACTACTGTTATCGCAATATACCAAGGTTGCCTTCTGAATGGGACAATGAAGCTCCAAAAGCAAATTACGTAGCCAATCGGAGACCACATTCGCTACCCCTCGATATTCTGCCTCTGCACTTGAGCGTGATAGAGTTGCCTGACGCTTTGTCGACCAGGAGACCAAGTTGTTGCCAAGGAACATACAGTAGCCAGAAGTCGACCGTCTGGTGTCGGGACAACCACCCCAATCAGCATCCGTGTAGGAGACAAGTGTGGATGTAGATGAAGGATACAAGTGCAAACCATAGTCCAGTGTCCCCTGAATATACCGAATGATGCGTTTGATTGCATTCATGTGCTCAACTCGGGGATCATGCATGAATAAACACACCTGCTGAACATCATACGTAATATCCGGTCTGGTAAATGTAAGATACTGGAGGGCCCCTGCAAGACTGCGATAGCGGGTCGGGTCCTCATACGGTGCACCTGCCGCGACACTAAGCTTGGGTTTTGCATCAACTGGAGTAGAAGTGGACTTACAGAAGGACATCTCAGCCCTCGCTATGATCTCAGCAGCATACTTCCGTTGAGACAAAAACAAACCACCTGAATGACGCTTGACGGCAATCTCCAAAAAATAACTCAAGGGCCCTAAGTCTTTCATAGCAAACTCAGAACTGAGCATGGCCATAATAGACTGGCGCAAGGCATCGGAAGAGGCAGTCAAGATGATATCATCCACATACAACAGAATGTAGTCCAATGACGAACCACGGCTGTAGATGAACAAGGAATTATCTGACCTGCTGTGAATGAACCCAATAGTCGAAACGAAGTCAGCAAATCTTGTAAACCAGGCACGTGGAGACTGCTTAAGCCCATATAAGGACTTTTTCAATAAACAGACATGATGCAGACGATTAGGATCCGTGAAACCCAACGGCTGATGCATATAGACTGTTTCTTTGAGGTCATCATGTAGGAAGGCATTCTTGACATCCAACTGATGAATAGGCCAAGTCTTTGAAAGAGCCAAGCTAAGCACCATGCGCATAGTAGCCGGCTTGACCACCAGACTAAACGTCTCATCACAATCTATCCCAACCTGCTGAGTCTTACCATCACCCACAAGTCGCGCCTTATGTCTAGCAAATGACCCATTTGAATTCTCCTTATGAGCAAAAATCCACAGAGACCTGATAACATTAATACCATATGGACGGGGCACCAACTCCCACGTCTTATTATCAATAAGAGCATTATATTTATCAGTCATAGCAATTTTTCAATTAGGGTCATTTAATACGGACACAGGATTGCGGGGCAAGGGGGATTTAGAGACATCAGAATGTAAATAAAAATGTATTTTTGGTGTAAAATAACCCGTTGGCTACGAGTGACCGGTCTATGACTCGAGGAAGAATTGAGGGAATTTTGGGAATTTTCTGGGCTCGGGACGGACTGGCCAGTAGGCAGTGGGCCTGCTGGCCCAAATCGGTAACTGGAATCATCAACTAGACCGCCTGCACTAGCCGGATCGCCCAATTGCCGGGACCGATCCAAGAATCGAACAAAGGCGATCAGACGGTGGGTCCAGCGGAAAGTGGGCCCGCTGGAGGATTTTGGGTGCGGGATATGTCCGAAAATTTTTGAATAATATACGGGGATATTTGGTCATCCAAAAAATTATACGACCTAGGCTCGTGAGTATTACTTTTCGTAAAAGGAAATTGGGTTTCATAAAAAATGACATGGCGATTAATGATGATTTTCTTGGAGGATAAATCAAAGCATTTATACCCACGATGATTAGACGGATAACCCAAAAATACACACATGGTAGACCTAGCCTGAAGTTTGTTAATTGTGGTGGATGGGAATAACGGATAACACAAGCACCCAAAAATCCTAAGATGAGAATAAGAAGGGTCCTTATTATATAGGATTTTGAGGGAGGAAGAATATGTCAGACCTTTAGAATGAATTATGTTAAGAAGATATGTGGCCATTTGTAGAGCATGATGCCAAAAATATGGAGGTATGGAGGCATGAATTAAGAGAGTTCGGACAATGTTATTTATGGAACGAATTTTGCGTTCGGCCTTTCCATTTTGTGGAGATGTATGAGGACACGAAAACCTAAAATTGATCCCATTATTAGTACAGAATTCTCGAAACTCCCTATTGTCATACTCTTTCCCATTATCACATTGAATATTTTTTATGTCTCTTTCGAATTGAGTACGAATGAACGCTCTAAATTTGATGAAGACGGAAAACACTTGTGATTTATTCGCAATTGGAAACGTCCACAAAAATTTAGAATAATCATCTAAAAAGAGAACATAATATCGATGACCCAATGAACTAAGAACATGAGACGTCCATAAGTAACTATGAATAATATCAAATGGCATTGAAGTATGAGAATTGGAATTTACAAATGGCAACTTAACAATTTTCCCTAATGAACAAAACTGACAAAGTGGAGTACGACTCGTACCCTTATAAGAAATAAAGTTATTTTTATCTAAACCTGATAAAATAGAAGATCCCGGATGACCCAGACGAGCATGCCACATGGAAGGAGAGATGGCTGCAAAAGCTGATGGCAAGGCTTGACTCGATGGACTGAAACCAGGCATAATAGGATACATATCCCCCCTACTATCACACCTCATGAGATGACTCTCCGTCTTGAAATCCTTCACAGAGAAACCAAAAGGATCAAATTCAATGGAAACGGAATTGTCAGTGGTGAACTTTCGGACAGACACTAAATTTTCAATCAATTTGGGAGCATGTAAAGTATTCTTCAAGATAAGGGGTGGATTGGGGGGAGACAACGTTTTCTGACCATACCCTAGAATTGGAATAGAACTGCCATTACCAATAATTATCCCCCGAGGGGTGCTCAAATTGGAATAAGATGAGAGAGTACCAGATTCGAAAGTCATGTGAGTAGTAGCACCGGTGTCCATATACCAATTTGGGTCCAGTTGAGTTAACCCCAATGTGTGCATCGCGGCCTCGATATCGGTTTGAGTGGGGCCCACTGCATGATGGGCTTGCGGAGGTCGGGGCCCAAGAATTCCTGTCCGTGATTGGTGGGCCATACCATTGTTCTTCTTTGGGCCATCGCGGCGATGGGCCGCCACCGCCGAGTGTTGGGCTCGAGCTGTTGGCCACCATCGGCCGGAATTGGTTGTTGGATTGTGGGGTTGCCCACGGCCATCGCCGGCCCACTACCATTGGCCCCACTGCTGGACCCAAGGGGGTGGTGGGCCACTGTTCCCTGGATGGTACCCCCAGCCTGCTTGCTGACCACCGAAACCGCCACCAGAACCGCCGCGTTTGCCCCCGCGGTTTTTGTTATTATTCTTGCGATTATTCTTTCCGCCACCATGATTATGGTTTTGACCCGAATTATTAACAAAACCCGAAGGACTAGGAGAGGACGCCACCATGACGACGGGGCTTGCTCCGGTAGCCGCCTTTTTAGCCAAACCGGCTTCTTCCAAAGTAAGCATGGAGCAGGCTTGATAGAAGTCAGGAAGAGGGTTGCTTTGGCGAATGAGAGTTCCAACACCATTATAGGCCTCCGAAAGACCGGCAACCAACTGTAGAACTAGACGATTATTAGTTATCGGTGCGCCAACATTCCGGAGTTGATCCGCCAACTCCTTTAGTTTCTTGCAATATGCAGAAACGTTCGGAAATTCGTCCATTCGAACTAGAGAGAATTCCTGCTCGAGTGTGACGACACGTGAATGTTGGTTGTCTTGGAATATGTCACGCAATCTATTCCAAGCAGCCATAGCCGTAGTATCCGGCTCAATAATCGTCTGTAGAAGGTCAACCGAAATAGTAGCGTAGATCCACCGGAGAATGGTAGCATCAAGAGTAATCCATAACTCAGGATCCTCCGCAGGAAGAGGTCTAGCAGGAGGAATGATGTGATGAAGAACTTGATGGGAGATAGCGTGAATTTTAAACAACTTCTCCCACGTCGCATATTGGACGTTTTCCATCTCAAGGACAATAGGGATATTGTTCTTGATGTTAGAAACCATGAGGGCAGGATGATAATTGTTCTTAGACATATTGAAAGAACAAAGAAGGAAGGGAAATTTAAGAGAGGCGTTTTTTAGAGCGGAAGACGAATTTTGGAAGAGAAACCCGAGGGGGGGTGGGGGTGTCTCGGCCGAAATTGAGAGGACAAAAGTTGGGAGAGAAAAACTTTTGTTTAGACCTAGTCTCTTGATACCATGAAAGAAATAATCCCCTTGATTACTTTCATAAATTAAAGGTATTTATACAAGTTACAAAATAGGAGAATCCTATTCCTATTCTATTTCTAAAACTTTATTCTACCATAATTCTAACTATACAATTATGGTAAGTGTATAACACTAATTAAGGTAACCTTTACACTACAATATACTACAAATATATATACCATATCTACAAGATTGTCTCTTCAACATTCTGTCCGAGAATGGGCCACTGCTGTCGAGAGCCCACTGCTGCCCACTGCTGGGCTTCAACATTCTGTCCGAGAATGGGCCACTGCCGAGAGCCCACTGATGTATTCCTGTGATATACACTTCTGTATATTCAGTGTATATCACATGAATATTTCCTTGTTTAACATATATAATACCCCCATAGATAAAAAAAAAAATCTACGTGAAGATTTTTATGGAAAACATAACTTAAAAAAAAGAATTTGGTTATTTCAAAACTTTTTTAGATACTAGGAAACAAATACAAGAAAAATTTATAAATTTGTAGATGAAAATAGAATAAATTTTATTAAGAGATACCGAATATATATATATATATATATATAATTTAGGATTGATGTTGTGAATGTGCCTGGACTAGTATCGACAAAGCAGCCCAACGCCAGATTAAGTGACTAAGTTTGGGATTCTAGTTGATAAATAGGGACTTACAGGAGCAAAATAGGCTTATGCATATCTTTGAGAAAAATATCTTATTTCTCTCATCTCTGAGCTTCTCATCCCTGTCTATCTATCCTTTAATTGAGTTGTAGTTTCTTTTCATTATTGAAGTTATAGAAGATTTGTCTGTAAACTGGTTCGTTATAGTTGATGTTAAGTTTGGTGAAGAAAAAAAATACATGTTTGGAAAAAAGTCTATTTGAAGTTGCTTTCTATTGTTTATGGGTAAGAGAACAAGTGTTAAAATGAAAGTCAAAACATTAATTTAGCTACAAGTAAATTCCAATTTTGTTGTTTGTAATTGAAATTGACATTTTCTATGCATAATGCATCAGCAGACAGTGATACCATTTCTAGTGATTCTTTAATACTCTTTCCGTATCAAATTATTTGTCATTTTTTTTAGTTTACACATTTCTTAAAAATATTAATTAAGAGGGTCATTTGACCTACTTTACTCTTATTTATGTCTAAGTTATAATCTATCTCCATTGATTGTTTATTCTATTTATGTGTCATCTTCATTAATGACAAAGGGCAAAATTAAGAAAAAATAATTAATTATATTTTAAACTTTTAAAACGATAAATAATTTGAAATAACTATTTTTAGTAATCACGACAAATAATTTGAGATGAAGGGATATTCAATTTTAACCAAGTATATCAATTAAATATGAATAAAGATAATGGATTCACCAACACAAAAACAAGTTGGTATATTCTTGTAGCTGTACAAGAACAACAACAACAATTTCACTGGGTTGTTGTTGTTGTAGAGTGACAAGGATATACCAACTTGTTTTTGTGTTGGTAAATTCATCATCTTTATTCGTAAATTAGTAAATTTATTCGCGCTTCGCACGGTCATAAAAAATAATAATTATATTTATTTTTACAAATTTAATTGAGATTGAATTTGATAAAATATAAACATATAAAATTTATTTTAATTTCTTATTTCACATTTTTAGGATATAAAAAAATCACCTGACACCATTAGAGTTGACATTATTGTGAAGAGGAGCAAAAACTGATACAGCTAGCAATGAATATTTAAAAACTTAAATTCTCAAACATGATAGAGGGGGAAAATTGTGTATGAAAAAATAATGAGTTTTTTCACATTCTTCAAATAAATATAGCATTTGTCCTTCTTCACAGGTCTTGCACGATCAAATATACCTATTTGTATACCATTTGTGCATCTCAGTATTTTTTAGAACAACTATTATTAATATATTTGAATTTGTTGCCTTTGTAAGTGGTATCAATCATCACATCCTCACTGATTTCCCACAAATTTTATTAAATTTTTGTTCTTCATTGTGACTTTATTTTTCGAAGTCATTCTTCAAATACTTTTATCATCAATAACTACAACATGAGTATATTTTCTTCTTGAATGAAATTCAAAATGCACAAAAATAAAATAAAAGAATACTTCAATATAACTAAAAAGTGGACGAAGAACTTCACATTCTCCAACATACTCAATAACAAACTATTGTCTCTTGATATCTTTATTTGCCACAATCCTAGAGCCCATTTTTTCATGTTACATGTCAACAAACGTAATATGTAAATACGACAAATAGAGAGATTGATTAACACAAAAGAAAAAGAAATAACAAAAGTAGATTGGCAAATACAAGAATTACAAAAATGTAGGGATCGACATGGATTAACACAAAATAGTTTGAAAATAAAAATGGAACATTTATCAGAAATTTACTATACTGATGAGATAAATGTGGTAGTTATAGTTATGCATTAGATAAAGAATGTTGTTTACAAAGGAGGCAGGAAACGGAAATTATAAATAACTGCTAAGTAATACAAGAATTAAAATTACAATTTAACAAGAAACTGAAATAACAATGATCTTGAACAAGAAAACTGGAACTGTTTTTGGTGTATGCTGAGTCGAGTGTGGCACTCTGTCTTTAAGACAATATTGCCCCGTATGTATCCTTTATACGTCCTGGACAATTGTCTCCCAAGATAAAACAGCAATGGAACAATTGAGCAAAGGAAACTCAAGTGCTACCGTGAAGAATTTTGAGTAATGAAATGATGCTTGGAAGCTTGTAAGAAGAACTGAAGTGTTTCTATTTTTCGTCTGTTTTGTGTGTTGTGTGTGTATCTCAATAATGGTGCAAAGGGTTGTTTATATAGGTGAGGGAGGGGCTATTAAACTGCCTCCATAAGTGTCATTAATGGCCAAGTAATGGTCATTATGGAAGTAGTAATACCACCAAAATAAATGGTGAAGATGCAACGGATTGGCCATTATAGGAGGAGTAATTCATCCAAAATAAATGGATGAATTGAGTGATGTGGCGTTTCTGATCTCTCTGCCCAATTCTGACTTTCTGGAAACTTCAGTGACCAAACTGTACATCTTGAAACTTCAGAGACCAAACTGTACATATGAAAGAATTCTAGTCCAAACTGTACATATGAAACTTCTGGGATCAAACTGTACATCTGAAAAAGTTCTCTGGCCCAAAAAGATAATATCAGAAGAAGCACAGCCCACGACCCGTGAACCCGGAACCGGACCGGACGGGACTGGCGGGCGGTGGCGGCGCGCGTGTGGGCTTTCCTCGAACCGAAGCACATCTAGGTCCTCCCTCCTTTAAACACATGGGATACCCATTGGGGTCCCAAACCCCAAACCAATTTTGAGTCTTATAAACACAACAATTCTTTCTTCCTCTACCGATGAGGGAGAATTGATCCCAACCACACTTTTCCATGCTTCAAACACCTCACTTCGTGGACCAATATCTCTTTCATTTCTCAACGAAATTTGACGATTCTTGGCCCTACGGTTATCTACATACTTAGTAGATCATGCATGTGTGAAGAACTGGATTCTCCAATATGCGTAACACTAGTGTTTAAGCCGTTAAAGTTAGTCGGTCGCAACTCCCGCCAAAGGCAAATTTCCAACAATCCCTTCTTGAAAGAGATTTTGGCGCACTCACATGGTGCCTTTTCCATTTCCAGTAATATTTCAGCGGACCGATATTGCATAAGGAGAGGTAGCTTCAGCTTTGAACCTACCATTGGACTTACTTACTGCGCGGTGAACGTGATGTCTTGAACTGTCAGTGTTTAGTGTAAGCCAAGTCAATAGTACCAACACAACAAATTCCCTTACTCTCTTCTTCGTAATGTTTTGTCCGTTTTGGCCATGGACAACTTCTTGGATTCTTAAGTGCGTTCATTTGAGACGGTCCGTCCTCGCACTTAAATAGGTGGTCTCCTACAAGGTATCCTGATATACCCCACTTCACAAGTGTTAGGAACCATTAAAAGTTTTCCAAAACCTAACCTCAACTGTTGAGGATCATTACAGGTTTTGATAACTTAACCTTTACCCATACTGCAGATAGCACTTAACGTCTATCGCGGGAACGGCTTTGGATTTGGTGTTTCTTTTCAGAAATCACTATCTGAAGTGCTCATGATTCCACTGAAGTGATCAACTGAACCTTTACAACTTAGTTTTCCCATTGAACTAAATTACTGGGATCTCCAGTTAGTAAGGTTGGGTTACCACTGTATTGGTCCTTATATTTTGGGTTTTAAGCCCATTCCCCTAGACAGGCAAGCCATCTGATCATTAGGTAAGCACTTTGTCAATGGGTCTGCTATATTATCCTTTGACTTAATGTAATCAATGGATATTATACCCGTGGTGATCAGTTACCTAACGGTCTTATGCCTCCGTCGAATATGACGAGACTTGCCGTTATACATAGCATTATGTGCCCTTCCTAGAGCCGACTGACTGTCGCAGTGGATCATTACCGAAGGTACGGGTTTTTTCCAACACGGAACATCCTCTAAGAAGTCATGAAGCCACTCAGCTTCTTCTCCTGCTTTGTCTAAAGCGATAAACTCTGATTCCATTGTGGATCGGGCGATGCAAGTTTGCTTAGAGGATTTCCAAGACACAGCCCCACCACCAATTGTAAATACATACCCACTGGTGGACTTGGTGTTCTCTATATCAGATATCCAGTTTGCATCATTGTACCCCTCTAGTACAGCTGGATATCTCGAATAGTGTAGCCCGAAAGTTAACATGTATTTTAGGTATTGTAATACCCGATTCAACGCCTTCCAGTGATTATCACTCGGATTACGGGTGAACCTAGCCAACTTATTGACTGCATAAGCAATATCAGGTCGGGTGCAGTTTGTTATATACATCAAACTACCGATCACCTGTGCATATCGCTCCTGGTATACAGTTGCACCAAGATTTTTATCAAGCTTTTGATTTGTATCCATTGATGACTTTATCGGTGAACTGTCTAACATCTCGAACTTTCTCAAAACATCCTCGATGTAGTGAGACTGAGATAAGACCAGTTCGTCAGACGTCTTAGAGATTTTAATCCCTAAGATGACATCTGCGATACCCATATCCTTCATGTCGAAGCATTGTTTCAACATGTTCTTAGTCTTTAGGATTATCCTAGGACTACTTCTTGTGATCAACATGTCGTCTACATACAGGCATATCATAACAAATGAGTCAGAGTTACCTTTCATGTGACACATTTATCACACTCATTAATGGCGAAACCCTTCGATAGTAGAGTACTATCAATTTTTTCATGCCATTGCTTCGGGGCTTGTTTCAGCCCGTACAGAGATTTGACAAGCCGACAGACTTTCTTCTCTTGCCCTTGAACCACATACCCCTCGGGTTGGTCCATATAAATTTCTTCTTCCAAATCACCGTTTAGGAAGGCTGTCTTAACATCCATTTGATGTATCTCAAGGTCACGCAAAGCTGCGATCGCAATGAATACACGTATAGATGTCATCCGGGATACCGGAGAGTATGTGTCAAAGTAGTCAAAGCCTTCTATCTGCCGATAGCCCTTGACTACCAACCTAGCCTTGTACTTGTCTATAGACCCATCTGCTTTGTATTTCCGTTTGAGTATCCATTTATAACCCAACAGTTTATTTTCCGGAGGAAGATCAACCAACTCCCAAGTATGGTTATGCAGAATGAAGCCTATTTCACTCTCAATTGCTTCTTTCCAGAGCGGTGCTTCTGGGGTTGACAACGCCTTAGCAATTGTCATTGGTTCATCATTAACTATATAAGCTACAAAGTCAGGACCGAAGGATTTATCCTTCCTGGCCCTTTTACTTCGCCTTAGATCCATCTCTGGAGTCTCCAAGTTCTGAGAATCTGGAACACTAGATTCCGGATGTTCAGCCACCTCGAGATTCGCTAGATCTGAACTATCTAGATCCGGGCAGTCAAGGACTCCCGGTTCTTGAGAGCTTTGTGCATAACTTCGTTTGCGAGAGGTTATGTCTTTTTCCTTTCTAGGAAAGATACCTTCAAAGAATAAAGCATTCTTTGATTCCATAATTGTACCCTGGTGGATATCTGGAATATCTGACTTATACACTAAGAAGCGATAAGCACTACTGTTATTTGCATATCCGATGAATATGCAATCTACAGTCTTAGGCCCAATCTTGACCTGCTTTGGCTTGGGTACTTCAACCTTTGCCAAACAACCCCACACCTTAAAATATTTGTAGGTGGGTTTCTTTCCCTTCCATGATTCATATGGAGTTTTGTCCTTACCCTTATGTGGGACTCTGTTAAGAATTGTATTAGCGGTAATGACGGCTTCTCCTCACATGTTTTGGGGAAGATCGAAATTGATAAGCAAGGTATTCATCATTTCCTTCAATGTGCGGTTCTTACGTTCCGCCACACCGTTCGACTGAGGTGAGTATGGAGCTGTCGTTTGATGAACAATGCCTTCTTGGGCACAGTATTCCTCAAAAGGTGCTACATATTCTCCCCATCTATCGCTACGAATGGATTTAATCTGTAGGCTTAGTTGGTTCTCAACTTCTGCTTTGTAACGTCGGAACGCTTCAAGGGCTTCATCCTTACTTTTTAACAAGTAAAGGTAACAATACCTTGTGCTATCGTCGATGAAAGTCACAAAGTATTTGTTCCCCCCTCTAGTTTGTGCGAACTTCAAATCATATATATCTGTGTGAATAAGTTCTAGAGGAGCGGTATTCCATTCGACGGATCGGAAAGGAAGCTTGGTGAGTTTTGCCTCTACGCACACCTCACACTTACGTTGAGGGTTTACGTCGACAGACGGCAACAACTCCATCTTTATCAGCCTTTGAATAGACTTGTAGTTAACGTGTCCTAATCTATGATGCCATAAATTAGAAAACTCAAGCAAATAAGAAGAAGGTTCAACTTTATTACTTGGACGCAATACAGACATGGCATTCACTTTGAAGAAGCCTTCACAGACGAAGCCTCTCCCCACAAATGTGTCATTCTTAGTGAGTACAAACTTATTGGATTCAAACACTGGCTTAAAACCAGCATTAACCAATAAAGGTCCAGAAATTAAATTTCTTCTAATCTCTGGGACGTGCATCACTTCCTTCAGAGTGAGCTCCTTACCGGAAGTCATCTTCAAGACCACATTTCCTACCCCCAGCACGTCCGAGGAAGCGTTGTTGCCCATGAACAGCTTCTTGTCGGTGACCGATGTGTACGTGGAGAAGGCATCTTTGTTGGAACAGATGTGTCTTGTTGCACCTGTGTCCATCCACCACTGCATCGGATTCTCAACCAAGTTGGCTTCTAGCACCACTGCCGAGAATTCCTCAATCATGTCATCCAGAAGCGTGTCCTTGACGACGTTAGCTTGAGCATTGCCTTTTGACTTGGCTTTCTGTTGTTGCTCAGTCTTGAGCTTGCGGCATTCCTTGATCCTATGACCAGGTTTCCCACAGTGATGACAGTTACCTCTGAACGTCTCCGTTGCATGGGCCTTGCCGCCTTTCTGAAACTTCCGCTTCTTGCTTGAGTTCCCTTTGGCCTCAGCCAGATTCGCATTTGCCTCAACAGGCTGTCTACCCCTAGGTAAGGCCTTCTTGTTATCTTCCTGGATTTGGAGTTTGATAACAAGCTCTTCAAAGGTCATATCCTTTGTCTTGAGTTTTAAGTAACTCGTTCCATGAAGGAGGTAATTTTTCAATCAGCGATGCAACCAAAAACTGCTCCTTTGGTTTCAATCCTTCCAAATCCATGTGATGTATCATCATTTGGAATTCCTGGACTTGGGACATCACTGTCTTGCTGTCCGCCATTTGGAATTTTAGAAATTTTCCAACGATGAACTTCTTAGTACCCGCATCTTGTGTGTTGTACTTCTTTTGCAGTTTTTTCCACAGCTCTTTGGCAGTGCCAACGGTGTAATAGACCGTGTAGAGAGGGTCTGCTAAGCAATTCAGTATGTAATTCTTGCACATGAAATCGTTATGATTCCATGCATCACGAACCATCTTCATGTCATTAATGACATGGATACCAAGGCCCTCTTCACCCGTTTCATTAGGCGAAGAGTCCATTTCATCTCCAGCTTGTGGAGGATCTTCTGTTAGGAACCGGGCCATGCCCATAACTGTTAAGTAGAACAGCATCTTTTGCTGCCATCTCTTAAATTCTGATCCCATGAATTTTTCAGGGCGATCATGGTGTGAGCCAGAAGGTGGAGCAGCAGTAGTCGGGAAGGCAGCGGTGTTGCTGCCTTGAACAGTAGGGATTGCAGCGATGATTTCGCTTTGGCCAAGAGCGGCGATGAGCGGAGAAAGCGACACGTTGCCTTGATTAGCAGCAGCAGTAGCAGCAGCATCGGTCATATTTCCAGCCATGTTGCAGCAGTTACAGTAAACAAATATTGTCTTAAACTTATTGTTTACAAAGGATGCAGAAAACGGAAATTACAAGTAACTGCTAAGTATTACAAGAATTGAAATTACAATTTAACAAGAAACTGAAATAACAATGATCTTGAATAAGAAAACTGGAACTGTTTTTGGTGTATGCTGAGTCGAGTGTGGTACTCTGTCTTTAAGACAATATTGCCCTGTATGTATCCTTTATACGTCCTGGACAATTGTCTCCCAAGATAAAACAGTAATGGAACAATTGAGCAAAGGAAACTCAAGTGCTACCGTGAAGAATTTTGAGTAATGAAATGATGCTTGGAAGCTTGTAGGAAGAACTGAAGTGTTTCTGTTTTTTATCTGTTTTGTGTGTTGTGTGTGTATCTCAACAATGGTGCAAGGGGTTGTTTATATAGGTGAGGGATGGGCTGTTAAACTGCCTCCATAAGTGTCATTACTGGCCAAGTAATGGCCATTATGGAAGTAGTAATACCACCAAAATAAATGGTGAAGATGCAATGGATTGGCCATTATAGGAGGAGTAATTCAGCCAAAATAAATGGCTGAATTGAGTGTTGTGGCGTTTCTGATCTCTCTGCCCAATTCTGACTTTCTGGAAACTTCAGGGACCAAACTGTACATCTTAAAACTTAAGGGATCAAATTGTACATATGAAAGAATTCTAGTCCAAACTGTACATCTGGCAAAGTTCTCTGGCCCAAAAAGATAATATCAGAAGAAGCACAGCCCACAGCCCGAGAACCCGGAACCTGACGGGCGGGCGGCGGCGGCGCGCGTGTGGGCCTTCCTCTAACCGAAGCACATCTAGGTCCTCCCTCCTTTAAACACATAGGATATCACTTGGGGTCCCAGACCCCAAACCAATTTTGAGTCTTATAAACACAACAATTCTTTCTTCCTCTACCGATGAGGGAGAATTGATCCCAACCACACTTTTCCATGCTTCAAACACCTCATTTCGTGGACCAATATCTCTTTCATTTTCTCAACGAAATTTGACGATTCTTGGCCCTACGGTTATCTACGTACTTAGTAGATCATGCATGTGTGAAGAACCGGATTCTCCAATATGCGTAACACTAGTATTTAAGCCGTTAAAGTTAGTCGGTCGCAACTCCCGCCAAAGGCAAATTTCCAACAAAGAATTTACAAAGAAATTTTCAGCACCTGCACAATAGTGTAAAAAATCATGACTTGTTCAATTTTCAGAAGAATATCTTGAAAAGGGGAGTAAAATGTAACATCTTTCTATTTTCTACCAAAATTGGTTACTAACACAAATTAAAATTATGGCAATTTGGGACATCTAAAGACTTCACATGGAGAAAGAAAATGAATCATCCACTTAAAGGTTATTTAAGAGCTATTAAAATCTAATTACCAATAAATTCGATGATGGTAGAGATTCTTCTTCCTGTCATTCAAGGAATATGAAAGGTTAGAAATTTTTTGAAATTTATTAATAATAAATTCATGAAGACCTCAAGAATATATTGATTTTGTTATAAAAGATTAGACAAAAGGCCAAAAAATGTACTACAAAAAGATCAAATACAATATTGAAGTTATTTAGCAAAATTAATAAGGGTTTCTCTTAAAGATGTTATATAAAGAGTTAAATGTAGCACATTTAACATAATTAAGAGTTATTTTTTTTGGTAGAATAATTAAGAGGGTTAAATGAGTAACTTTTGAGTTTTTTTTCTAATATAGCACATAAATGAAAAAAAATAAAAAATAAAGGAGAAAAAAGGTAAATAGGATACTTGATTTTCTCATTTCTAACTTTATTATATATATATAGATAATTGTAAGTAGTTAGAGGTTACGGAAATTGAAAACAGTTACAAATATGATGATTCATTAGAGAAAATTGTTACAGAATATGAAATACATGTGATGACATGCTATTAAATAGTGAGTGAGTCTTTATTATTGGTAGAGGGATGAAACATTTAATATTTTATTTTATTTAAAAAAAAGAGAAATAAAAAGAAAAAGGTCAAAAAAGGAAAAATAAATAAATGCTAATGAAAGTCATAAAGATATGTCACATTACCTTATCTATGTCTAACTTTATATTATATGGATTACCACAGAGAGTACATATGATTCGACCCGAAACACTGGATTTTATCAAAGCACAAACACGAGTATTAGATTTTCCAATGATTATTACCTAGTCATGTGGAAGTATATATATATATACTTCATCTCAATTTATGTGATTTAGTTTGATTGGGTATGAAGTTTAAAAAATAAAGGAAGACTTTTGAATCTTGTGGTATAAAATAAGTCAAAAATATTTGTATGGTTATAGATCATCTCGTTAATCGTGTAAAATATAAAGTTTAAAGTTAAATTGTTATCAAATAAAAAAATACGTCACTTTTTGGATTGTCTAAAAAAAGTGTATTATATAAATTGGGACAGAAAAAATATATATTATCTGACATTCAAGTTTTACCGGACTCACAAGTCCATTGTTTGATCTACATGCTATAGTTACTACTAAAAAAAGCGATCTTTCGACAGAATTCGTCAAAAATTGAATCGTCTGAAAATATTTTCTATGAAAAATCCTTAACAACGAGCCAATTTCCGACGGAATGCCTGTCGGAAACTCCAGTTTCTTTAGTAGTGTCATATGGTTGACAAGAACCTAACCATAGTTGTATAAAATTAAATAAAAAGGCTTACGTAATGAATGTAAGAATCATTCAAACAACAAACATTTCCAGCTATAATATAATATGACGCTACGGAATATCAGAGAATCCTTAACTAAATCCAAAAACTTAGATTATTTCTATATGTCTACCTCGATTTTCACTCACTTTGTGTTTTTTGTTATATATATCTTACATCCACTAACCTTATCAAAAAACAAAACACAAGCTTTAGTATTATTAATATCTACCTTCATTTTCTCTCAATCTTTTTGTTATAATTACCTTAACGGAAAAAACCGTAAGCTTCAATATAACCAGACTTCTCTATAATAACATATTACTATAGCGGCTAAGTTTTCTTTAGACCCAATTTTTCATATTACGTTATGTTATATATTTTCTATAATAACATTTCACTATAACAGCTAAAAGATAAACGGACAAACGATGTCGTTATGAAGAGGTTTGACTGTATTAATTTCTACATTGATTTTCTCTCAACGTTTTTGTTATAAATATCTTACCCCATTAACCTTTCCCAAAAAAATCCACATTTCTCTCTTTTTTTAATTCTAAATGGATCCAAAATATTCATACCTCCCACAAGGTCTCCAACCAGATGAATCATCACCACAATGGTTAAGTAAAGGAGATAATGCATGGGAATTAACAGCAGCAGCCATGGTGGGCCTACAAAGTGTACCTGGGCTTGTAATTCTATATGGATCCATGGTTAAGAAAAAATGGGCCGTGAATTCAGCCTTTATGGCCCTTTATGCATTTGCAGCAGTCTTAATTTGTTGGGTTTTATGGGCCCATAGATTGGCCTTTGGTACACATTTAATGCCCATATTAGGCAAACCAGAACAATCTATGGCCCAAAATTTTTTGCTGAGGAAATATTCACATTATAATATTCCAACAGCAGATTATGTTTTTTATCAATTTGCATTTGCTGCAATTACGGTGATTTTATTGGCTGGTTCATTGCTTGGTAGGATGAATTTTTATGCATGGATGATTTTTGTACCACTTTGGATCACATTTTCTTATACAATTGGGGCTTATAGTATATGGGGCTCTGGATTTCTTGAGCCCATTATTGACTTCTCTGGTGGTTATGTGATCCATCTTTCATCTGGAGTGGCTGGATTTACTGCTGCTTATTGGGTAATTTTCACTGGAAAAACTTTCACAAATAGCTGCTTTTCAGTCTCTTTGGAAAAATAGTCATTGTCGTGAAATTTCATTAGAGTGGATAACGTAAGTGACTATTTTCCAAAAATAGGACCGAAACTGGTCAATGGGTGCTATTTCTACTCATTTCACTCGACATTCTTTACTTTCTATTATCATTGAAGTCCTAGTAAATGAATAATAAAACTACTAGTGTATCCGTATGATGGATGTCATTTTTCATGAAAATTATTTCTCGTGGGACATATTTTCCCATTTTTGAATGGTAAATGAAAAATATTTTTCAGAATAAATAGATATTAAATATTATTAATAACATTAGCTAATTGAGAGTGTTCTGATGAATTTTTTTAAGTGCTAAAGATTTAAAATAATGGTAATTGTTAGTTGGAGCAAGCAATGCAAAATTAAAGAAAATAAGATTGTTGCAAGAGAAATAAATTTCGCATGCAAGGAAGGAAAGTCATTTTGCCATTTTTTATGGTAAAGAAAACATATTTTGGTAATAAAATACCGTAAAATGACTTCCTCTTGAATTTAAATATGCCTTGAAAATTATTCCTTTATACCAAATCATAAAAAGATTATTTCTATTAAGAAACTATATGAAATTAGCACAACTAGAAATTAAAGTTTCAACTTCAGAATATATCAAAGAGAGAATTTAAAAGAAATTATGGTGAAAGAGAGAAATTGATAAACAAGATGCATCAATTTATTTGTGAATAGGATGATGAAATTATGATTTTTACGAATTTATTTTGGAAAATTGACATTAATAATTGCTAACTAAACTAATGGTCGGAAAATGTATATTTTTTATATATTAACGTACAATATACATATATTACATATACTTTACACATAATTAGTGTAAAGAAATTATATTTAACTAGCAGCTGCAATTATTTTTTAACACCCCTTTTATTTTTAGGTTGGACCAAGGCATTCTCATGATAGACAACATTTCCCACCAAACAACATAATTCACATGCTTGGAGGTGCTGGTTTTCTTTGGATGGGTTGGACTGGTTTTAATGGTGGATCTCCATTAGCCTCTAATTTAATTACATCATTAGCCATTCTAAATACCCATATTTGCACAGCCACGAGCTTGTTGGTGTGGCTATCCATGGACATGATATTCTACAATAAAAGTTCTGTCATTGGAGCTGTCCAAGGAATGATCACTGGCCTTGTTTGCATCACCCCTGGTGCAGGTTAGTAGTTTGTGAAATAGCTTAGCTTAAAAGTTCTAACCGGAGGAGGATCCACGATTTAAAATTTATGAATTATAAATTTTACTTAGTTTTGAGTTGATGGATTCTAAATTAATATTTTGTACATATTAAATAATTTTTAAAACAAATACAAAATTTGAACCAAGGCTACTGAGTTCTGATCTACTCTATCTTTGCCACTGGTTTTAACTTTGATTTCCCTTCTCAAAGTACAAATTTCAAAGTAATACTGTAATAGATTATGAGGAAGATTTCATGTTAAGGACGCACTTATGACCTTAAACATGTTATGATATTTCTGTAGTTACAAGAGAAAGTTATAAGGGTAAAATGAAAAACTTAAAGTTAAAGTGTTTCGAGATATAGAAAAAATGTCATTCTTATTGAAAGTAAAATCTTATAACTCCAGGGCCCAAAGCCAAATTGTGACAACCGGTCGATACTATTTGTGTAAATCCTTGCATACGCCACTCGGTATATTCAATTTCTTCAGAAGAATATTACTTCCTCTATTCCATTTTATATGTCATTCTTTACTTTTAGGTTATTCCTAAAAGAATGAGGCATTTTTATATCTAGAAACTTGTTAATCTTAAACTTCTAATTTTATGCTTAATGTTATGCTCTTACCGCCATAAAATGTCATGAAATGCTTAAGACCAAAGTTCTACTCGGGTACTTTCGATGTGTCAAAAGTTTTTTTTGTTTTAAGTTAAATATGATAAGTAAATTGCACTCAATTGTTCAATTATTTTATAATTAGTCATTCTTTGATAAATTGTCACTATGAGTCAGACCTATCAATCACAGACCACAAGTTCTCACTATAGCAATTAATTGACCTAATAAGGTGGAGAACTGAACCAATAATTTTCTTTGGTCAAGACCCAGGATTCTATTCATATCATCAATCCAAATTCTACTTCCAGTCAAATACCGTCATGTAAAATAAACTTAAAGAGACTAGAGTAATAAATTAAGCAAAATGTCCTATAAGCATGTTCATTGGCAGGTATAGTGGAGCCCTGGGCAGCAATACTCATGGGGATCTCATCAGGCTCAATACCATGGTTCACAATGATGGTTCTGCACAAGAAATCAGCATTTTTCCAAAAAGTTGATGACACATTAGGAGTCTTCCATACACATGCTGTAGCAGGCCTACTAGGAGGAATCCTCTCTGGAATATTTGCTAAACCCAAGCTTTTGAGGATGTTTTATGGTTCAGACAAATATGGTCCTGGTTTTTTATACAGCATAATTGATGGAGACATCAAAAGAGGGCTTAAACAAATGGTTTACCAGCTTCTTGGTGCTGCATTTATTACAATTTGGAATGTTGTGGCTACTAGTTTAATATGTATTTTTATAAGTAGAATTGTTGAGTTGAGGCTCCATGAAGATGATCTTGAGATTGGTGATGATGCTGTTCATGGAGAAGAAGCTTATGCTTTGTGGGGTGATGGAGAGAGGGATCCCCCTCGCTTTAATCGGACCCCTAAAATCCCTTCTTTTTGTCGACGCCATGGAACTAGTCATTAAAGAGAGGCGAATCCAAAATTAAAGAACTTTTCATACTGCAGGAGAACTTGCAGAACGTGCGAGTCTCATCTAATGGAAGAACCAAATTCAATGAGGATTTGGTCATTCAGCACGTCACCATCATGTGCATCTTTCTATGTTCTATAGATTGTATCTAGATATTCCTCTCAAAATGTTGGTTCTAGTTTCAATCTCAATCTTTTCTTCAAATCTCAAAAGTTAGCCTTAGTTCAAAATGGTCAATATGTAGAATTTGAACAAGTAATTGGTGAGATTCATGGAGGAATATTCACTTTGAATTTTAAAGAGAAGGTTTGAAATCATTTTAAAGACAAGGTTTGAAATCATTTTAAAGACAAGGTTTGAAATCATATTCATAAGAGTGTAGACTTACTATACGGATACACTTAAAATCTTTTTTCATATACACATAATTTTAGATTAGACTCTTAATTACTATGGGGTTGGAAAAGTTTACACCCGAAGGCACAAGAAAGAGCATTTTTTTTCCCAGACAGCGACACAACGCAATAGAAATGCGAGCTAACTTCATAAATCAACTTTAGATCTAGGTCTTCCATCCAACGCAGAAGTACATCAAGAAATGATGAGTAAGAAAGAAAACTATGGGTCACTGGCACACAACCACGAATATGGCATTGCAAACAGACATTGTACTTGACATAAGCAGTATAATTTAAAAGGTCAGCTAGACACGAGCATATCAGGCGCACAAGCACACACATTACATTCATTAATTGGTACCATAAGACCTAAATCTAGTCCCACAAAAATCATAAAGATCCTTACAAGCAGTTTTCCCTCGTACAGTAGGGCAACCAGATACCCTCCTATCTACCACCACGAGCATAGTTCCTTTCATAAGGAGAATATGACCTGGATCGTTCCCTTCTTGACCTTCCCCCATAAGGCGAGCGCCTAGGAGAAAAATCTCGACCACCTCGATAAGGCGGTGGCGAACGCCTTGGAGATCTTCGGTACCCATAGTCATCACGGCCACGATACCTACCACGGTCGCCACCACGGTCGCCACCACGATCGCCACGGTAACCTTTGACCAAAGAAAACAATTGTTCAAGATTTCCAAAATTTTGCTCAAAATTACAAAAACTAGTAGAAAATGAGAAAGGACTCACCATCACGGGCATCACCCCTTGCGTTCTTAAGCCCTAGATAGTGACCAGGCGTTGGAGTCCTCGCGCGTTTCCTCCGAGACTGAAAAGTAAACATATGGTTTCCTAATGTAAAGTCTGAACAGGTGCACATTTACATCAAGGAAAAAGTGAATATCTAGACTAGACAATATACTACTTTCTTGAAGTAAGCAAGAACATAACACTTCTCTAATCTATCAAAGAAAACAGAGTTGCTTACCTTCCCCTTACATGCTTGGTTAGGAAGTTGGCAAAGAAGATAACTACATTCTTTATAAATAAGTATAAGATCATGCTAATCGTACTGTAAAGCAGCTTAGATATTTGGCATGTTCCATCCAAGCAAAAAGTTGTGGGAGATAGAGACCAATGCTGGATTAGATTGTTGATAATGATCGTACATTAGTTGAGAGTATTTGCTGAGGTTGTATAGATGTTGGACAATATAGTTGCTATGTCTAGTTGATCAGATGCATGTGAAAAGCTGTTTTAGCGAGCCATTGGTCAAGCTGAGTGAATATAATGTTGCAGGGGAAGAACAGATCATCTTTTATCACTGCCGACAAAGCTGATGCAAAACCTCCAAGTCACAAGAAGATAGAAATGCAATCAAAACGGACATGGTTCACTAACTTAATATAAAGCAGCTCACCTTCTCCACTGTTATGTAGCGGCCTTCAAGGACAGATTGATTTAGGTGCTTAATGCAGCGCTCGGCATCCTCAAGACTATCCATCGTTATAAAAGCAAAACCACGAGAGATACGAGAACGCGGCTCCACAACCAAGAAAGCTGATTTTACCTGGTGGATAAAAGTAAAAGAAAAAACTAAGAGCAAGTCCATAAATTTAATAGATGGACGAAGGAAAGTAAATCCAGCCAAAAATGCCACCACGCCACAAGTCGTTTGTGTACAGTGTGCATGTCAAGAAGATACTACTTGTTCCATCAACTTGAGGGGAAAAAAGATTTAGGAAGACAGTTATTCCAAGAGTATCAAAGAACTTTTTGCCAAGAGAGTATAAGGTTACACTTATGATTTTGCAAAATACACCTTCTGAGAAAAGAGGAGCCCAAAAAATGAACAAAAAGGATGTATGAGAAACTAACTCGAATATAAATGGAGTAGATTACCGACCTTTCCCTGCTTTGAGAAATGCTCCTCAAGGTCCCTCTGTGTCACCCTTGTGGATAAACCAGTCACATAAAGTGTGGTCCCAGGATTAGAAGGTTCAACCTCCCTGAATAACCGGGGAGGAATAAATTTTAGCAACTTTAAACAAGCTATTAACACAAGAAAAGCATAACAAATAGGAGAGAAAAACTTAAGCCCAACAGACCTCCCACGACTTCTCGATCTTGATCTGGACCTGGATCTCCCTCTTGGCCTTGACCATGACCTAGACCGGGATCTAGACCTTGACCTAGATCTAGATCTTACCTTTTCTTCCCAAGGAGAAGGAGAGCGTGAATACCTGGAAAGTGAAGGAAGTACAACACCAAAACCAGTTGAATAACAATCATATAAACAAAACCCATCTTATGTCCAAATGTAAACCAAGAGAATTTAATTTTGAAATTGATGCTACAACAGAAAAGCTCAGTACTAGTTTGAAATTAGAGAACTCATTTAATAAGAACAAAAACAATTGATGCAACGGTGTAATGAAGAAAATGCTTTTTCAAAAATGCAATGCTACCACAAATAAGTTGAAAAACAACTTTACCTCAATCTTGAGCGAGTTAGGTTCAGCTATACAATTAAGTTTAGAATGACTGACCAAAAACTGAAAAGCTAGAGTTGAATTGTATCTTAGTAAACACCTTCCACCAATCAATAATCAATGAAACCAGTTAATTTCAGTAAAATCGTAGATCAGTTCCTTGAAATTGAGTCTTAAGTTTAGAACGATTCTTAAGAGCCTCTTCCTTGAATCATTAGAGACCCCTCACAGTCTAACTAGTCTAACTATTATGACTCCTTTAAATATTGAAGGACTTTGATTAAGCAAAATCGATGCAAGAGGATTCATATAGTTGATCCCAACAAATTCATGTCTATAGTTTTTAATTCACTAAAACATCTTGCTCAGCTTTACCTTTATATTCACGAATACCCGCACTTCAATAGCACTATCCGCTAAAAGGCCCAGCACACATTAGCACTTCTGTATGCTTTTTGCCTCTGATAACAATGATCCCCGATCCACTAGAAAACACAACCCTACATTTTAATCATCTATACAATTAAAATTTCATTCACGGTCAATCATGGCTCATCATCCATGACCTTTGTTTTTGACAGTCCAAGATGACCAAAACTAAGGTTTTCTAGTCCTATAATTGAAGGATCAAACATCATATGCGGAATACATTGAGCTGTTGTACCATCTAGCACTATGGCACCAATTAGGAAAGGATTGGATACAAGAAAGAACGTGATTAATCTTCATAATACATCTAGTATGAGCTAGAGGATAAGCAGTGTGGACAAAGGAAGATTCGTTACCTATAACAGAAAGAGCAAATGGAGAAGAGTTTAGAGTTGGCTGGGAGCATGTCTAGCTAAGCTAAAACCATGCTGCACAATTGTTTTCTCTATGTCAAATGAAAGCAAAGCATCTTCCTAGCATGACCATTTCTTTGCCCGGAAAGAAAAAGGCATCGCCCAAAAACTCATTCAAATGGTTTCAACCAAGCAGAATTGCCTCGCTCAGGAGTAATAAGATACTTCATTAAGAATTAACCAAAGCCTCAGCATCCTTTTTTCTTCCTCAAATACACAGTTCTTTCCTTTCCAGAAAAACAAAACCATAGCCAATTCTCCATCAACCAAGTCATCCCACTCAGAGCATCTATGTTCGCAGTAGAAACTAACAATAAGTAGTTCTTTTTTAAAGGTAAAAAGAAAATAACTCTAATATAGCCAACAAAAAAAAAAAACAAAAACCAATAACCCCATCAAATGACAAGAAAACAAACAGGGTGTGTGTGGTATGAAGGAAAATGTTTTCCTAGAAAAATAAGTCGATTTCTAACTTACATTCTACTGCTTGGTAGGTAAGCAAAAAATCTTATCCCAAAAATATTTATATGTAATCTTAGCAAAACACTAGCGGGGTGCGGTGGGGAGTGGGGGTCCGGGGTCGCGGGAGGTAGAATGGTCAAGGGGTGGGGGTGGGGATGTTGGGTAGGTGGGTTGAAGACAATGAACTTGAAATGTCACTTATGGAACTTGTTTTCTCTAGTTCCATTAGGAAAGTCATTTTCCTCATTTTTAAGAAACTAGTTTTCCTAGAGCATTTGACTCCAGATCAAGAGGTCAACGTTTCAATTTTTTTCTCTTTGAGTCGAGGGTCTCTCGGAAAGAGTCAAACAGCCTCTCTACCCCACAAAGATAGGGGGTAAGGACTGTGTACACTCAACCATCCCCAGACCCCACTTGAGAGATTACGTTGGTTATGTTGTTGTTGTAGTTGTAGTAGTTTTCCTAGAGAAAACGTTCTACAAAACAATTTGACCAACCAAACATGATAATTTGAAAAATATTAGTACCAAACACACCCTTAATAGAACCATTTATCACTTTTAACATGAAGGAGTTAACCCAAATAAAACATTCAACTATAAGAAACAGATCAGAACTCCTACATACAAATCACAAGTTCAACAATATATAAAAGCGAAGATAAAATGCTAAGCGAAGTGAGACTAAACGGAATTCGCACCTTTTTCCAGGAGAATCAGCCTGCAAAGAATCACAAAACATGTTCACTTGTTGTATTAGCAGTTAATCATAGCAAAACTCAGAATTAATTAATGTAACACACACACACACGTAATAGAGAGAAAACTTGCCATTTTCGCAGAGACGAGCAAACCCTAAATCGCCGAAACGGAGAGCTTCTTTTGGTGTGTAATGTGAACACGTTTCTGAAAGGGGGAAAACCCGGAAAAGGGTTTCTGAAGAAGCGATGCACTTTGATGTGTAATTTAAATTAGAAAAAAAGGTTAAGGGTATGTTTGGTATGTCAGAAAATAATTTCCGTAAAATATTTCTTATTCATTTTTCTGTGTTTGGAAGCAGTTGAAAAATATTGAGTATTTGCATATTCAAAACAAAATACTAATTTTTGAATTCGCAATGAAACGTTTAATGACGGGGTAGGTAAGGTGGGAGGTGGGGTAGGCTACATGGGGTGCGTGGGTGGTGGGCAGATATGCCAGGTGGGGGAGCAGGGTGGGGGTGGAGTGGTGGGGTAGGTTGTGGGTTTGGGTGGATAGTGGGGTGGATTGGAATACATTTGTGTTTTTTTTATTTAGAAAATATTTTATGTTAAACTTTAAAATAAAATATTTTCTTCTATTTTGAGGAAAATATTTTTCACGATATTGAGTGCAATCAAATAAGAGAAAGTAGGACATGGGGGGAAATAATTTAGAGTGTTCTCGGATTTAGAGACAGAAAATATGTAATTTTCTTCCTATATTGCAACATTATATGGCCACACCCGATCGGATGTAGGATTTTGTTGGGTTCAAAACACATAAGTAAGACACAGCGAAAGTTTAAAAATTTTGTTTCTTACTTACCCCAACAATAATTCTGGTATGGTTATACAACAACGAAACTTGTAACATAAAATATTTACTTACAAATTATAATATCTGAAATCTTTGTCTATTATAAGGTGCACACGCGGTTGCCCTTCCGATTGCAAGCTTCAAGCTTCAATGTACTTCTCTTTCGGAAAGCTAGGAAATCCGGCAAAGGTTCGAGAGTATATGATTCTAAGTCTCTAAGGCTTAGAATGTTTTCATAAAATGGTGTGTTGAATAATGAGGTGAATGTCTCTATTTATAGTTGAAAAATATGTCAAAACCGGATTAGGGTTTGACCTTGGGCCTGGCCCAAAAATAGAGGCAGAAGCATCGCGGCCCTAGGGTATGGGCGTCGCGGCCCTAGGGTATGGGCGCCGCGGCGCTCGACTTTATTTTTCGTGCATTCTTAATTAAATCCAAAATTCAATTTTGACTTAATTAAAATAATTATTATTCAATTAAATGTCTCGATTCCAAATCGAATATTTAATTACTCTCTCAATGCATCCTTAGATCGAAACGGACAATCGACATAGTGTGACCCTACAGGCCTTCTCATATCGACATTAATCAAATTAAGGTCTACACGGAACTCCTAGACGGCGCAGGAAGACGAACTCAATATGTGAAGTATGTTTATACGAATCCAGTAAACTTAACCTTTATGTGGTAAAATAAAATTCTTTCATTCACGACACACCCGATCAAGCTTAGGATTTGTCAAATGTCTATCCAAATGGCTTAATCATTGTATCTCATCTATGTTAGTTGACAACTAGACCATATTCTAAATATGTCTATTGTGTTGGCCAACGACTTAGTCAACCTAATATCACTGAGAATCCGAGTGTTCTCTTGAATATACATCCGAGGAATAAATCATAATCTTGGCTCAACTACCACCTTCAATCCACATCGTAATGTACCCAATACAAGTCGTATCTCAACCTATAAGGCATTTGAGCTTAGGACGGGATCAAAGTACATTACTTTGTAGACAAGGCGAGCATTGACCTCAAGTCTAAGGACTTCTATCTCCCACATGTTGATCATACTTTAGACAAGTATAACAAACAGTATATCAGCAGGGTATACCAATACTTTCAAAGTATCCATGTGTCCATAACGAGTAACCATTACTCGTAGCAGGTGAGACATACTACGTCCTCTAAGGATGTGATGTAGACCACATGTCGACTTATCACATATCATTGATATCTCATTCTCGATGATCATTAGTCGAGGTTATTTTAAGAGTTACGCTCTATCATTAATATCTCACTCTATTAATGACAATGTAAACTCAAGAGATGCACATTAATGAATAATTACAAACAATCAAATAATAATTCAATAATTGCAAATGCCAAAATATTAATCTCAATTAATAATAATATGAATGTGTATAAAGTACATTTGTCCTAATACAGATTGTCTCTAGGACATAAATATACTTTCAATCTCCCACTTGGCCTAGAGCCAATCTCCAACATATTTAATGCTCATATTCTCAAAATGACCATTATGCTTGACTAAGCTTAATGGTTTAGTGAATGGGTCAGCTAGATTATCATCTGTGGGAACATAGTCTAATCTAATCTCTTCAGTCTCCACCATCTCCATGAGTATGTGGTACTTTCTTGGTACATGCTTGTTTCTGTTGGTTGATCTTGGTTTCTTATCTTGCGCAATCGCACCAGTGTTGTCACAATAAATCGTTATTGGACAAGTGGCACTTGGAACAACCCCTAGTTCCTTCAGGAATTCAGATATCGCGACAGCTTCTTTACCAGCTTCTGATCCAAAGAATGTACTCACACATTGTCGAATCGTGATTTGTAGCTTGTTTGGAACTTTTCCAGCTTACTGTTCCACCATTGAAAATGAATGTGTAACCTGATTGAGATTTATAGTCATCAACATCTGTCTGAAAGTTAGCATCAGTGTACCAGTACATATTAGCTTCTCTTCCCCACCATAGACTAAGAAGTAATCTTTAATTCGTCTAAGATATTTAAGAATACTCTTGACTTTCTTCCAGTGTTCTTCCCATGATTCTGTTGGAACTTGCAAGTCATACTAAGTACAAAGGCTACATCTGGCCTAGTACAGGTCATGGTATACATGATCGATCCTATAGCCGAAGCATATGTGATCATTTTCATGCATTCAAGTTCTATAGAATTAGAAGGACTATCCTTCTTAGATAACTTGATGCATTGTCCCATATGTAGACCTCTTTTCTTGGAATTTTCCATAGAAAAACGTCTAAGCACTTTCTCTATGTAGACTGACTGTGATAGCCCCAACAATCTGTTAGGTCTATCTCTATACATCCTAATCCCCAGAATGTAGCAGGCTTCACCTAAATCCTTCATCATGAAGGTACTGGACAACCATTCCTTGACTGACTGCAGGAGAGTCTTATTGTCTCCCATTATTAATATGGCATCTACATATATGATAATGAAGGCAATACTCTCATCCTTACGTTTACTATAAACACATGGATCCTCTTTGCTTCTGACGAAATCAAATGACTTGATAGCCTTGTCAAAGCAAATGTTCCAACTCCTCGAGGCTTGATTAAGTCCATAAATGGACTTTTGTAGCTTGCATACAACATTTGGTTTGGACTCGATTGAAAAAACCCTCAGATTGTTTCATATACACTTCCTCAACTAGATTACCATTGAGGAAAGCAGTCTTGACGTCCATCTGCCAAATGTCATAGTCATAATATGCAGCTACTGCAAGCAAAATCCGAATGAACTTGATCTTAGCAACATGTGAAAATGTTTCATCATAATCGACCCCAGACCATTGATTATAACCTTTAGCCACCAGTCTTGCTTTATAAGTTTGTACCTTGCCATATGCATCAATCTTCTTCTTGAAGACCCATTTGCATCATATGGGTCTAACCTTTGTTGGCAAATCAACCAAGTTCCAAACTTGATTTACGTACATCGAGTCCATCTCAGATTTAATGGCTTCTTACCATCTCTACTAATCAATGTCTAACATAGCTTCGTTGTAGGTTGTAGGTTCATCGTCATCAGGAATATCTATCTCATTGTGTGTTTCAACAAGGAGATTAAGTCTTTCAGGTGGACGATGAGTCCTAGTGGTCCTACGGAGTTGAGTACTCTGCGTTTCAGTGTTTGTTGCATTCTGATTGTGAGAAGGTCTTTGTGTGTTGGACAATTCATCACCTTGAGAGCTTTCAGAAATGTCATTTTTATGTATTTTCTGAATGGAATGAGGTACAACCATTGTATCATCTTCCATTGGTTGTGTATGAGAGCCTTGCATTTCTGCACTATCTCTCACAGCACTCCCACTGGCTGAAGGGCGTACTCTAAGTACCCAATCTTTACCAGATACTCCCACTGAATCCTTGTTTAGGTCATTCGACAAGAGTTCATTTTCTGTGTTATCTTGTGGTTCTTGAATTTCTTCAAGTTCTATCTTTGTGTAGCTATGTTCCTTGTAGACATATTCTTCTTCAAGGAAAGTTGCGTTCCTGGAAACAATGACCTTATGTTCTCCAGGAAGATAGAAGTAATATCCATTAGTTTTCTTTGGATACCCCACGAAGTAACATTTCTCACTTTTAGATTCCAACTTGTCAGTGAGCATATTCTTAACATATGCAGGGCACCCCCAGGGTTTCATATGTTTAAGAGCTGACTTCTTGGCACACCATATCTGATAGGGTATCTTTTCTACTGACTTGGAAGAAACCTTGTTCAAAATATATATAGAGGTTTGTATAGCATGTCCCCAAAGGTATGTCGGTAGAGCTGAAGAGTTCATCATGGATTGAACCATATCCAATAAGGTTCGGTTTCTCCTTTCGGCAACACCGCTCATCTGTGGCATTCCTGGAGGTGTCCATTCAGATTGGACTCCATGTAGCTTTAAGTAATCTAGAAAATCCTTGCTTATGTATTCACCTCCTCAATCCGATCGAAGGGTCTTGATACTTGTTGCAAATTGCTTCTATACTTCCGACTTGTACTCCTTGAACTTCTCAAAAGCCTCGGATTTGCGTCTCATAAGATACACATACCCATACCTTGTGAAGTCGTCAGTAAAAGTGATGAAGTATGAAAAGCCTCTTTTAGCTTGAGTCGAGAATGGCCCACATGCATCAGTATGGACCAACTCAAGCACCTCCTTGGCTCGCACACCTTTCCCAGAAAGTGGTTTATTGGTCATCTTTCCTCTCAAGCAAGATTCGCAGTTACCATAAGACTCCAAGTCAAATGGTTCGAGGTAGTCTAACTTTCTCAATCTTGCTATCCTTAATTCGTTGATATCGTAATGTACCCAATACAAACCGTATCCCAACCTATAAGGCATTTGAGCTTAGGACGGGATCAAAGTACATTACTTTGTAGACAAGGCGAGCATTGACCTCAGGTCTAAGGACTTCTATCTCCTACACGCTGATCATACTTTAGACAAGTATAACAAACAGTATATTAGCAGGGTATTCCAATACTTCCAAAGCATCCATGTGTCCATAATGAGTAACCATTACTCGTAGCAGGTGAGACATACTACATCTTCTAAGGATGTGATGCAGACCACATGTCGACTTATCACATATCATCGATATCCCATTCTCGATGATCATTAGTCGATGTTATTTTAAGAGTTACGCTCTATCATTAATATCTCACTCTATTAATGACAACGTAAGCTCAAGGGATGCACATTAATGAATAATTACAAATAATCAAATAATAATTCAATAATTGCAAATATCAAAATATTAATTTCCATTAATAATAATATGAATGTGTATAAAGTATATTTGTCCTAATACAGATTGTCTCTAGGACATAAATATACTTTCATCGGAGCACCTCCACCCGCCCTCAGAACCGCCAGACAAGGCCCAATACATGAAGAAAGATAGCACAACAAAGTTGAGCTACACAAAAGTCGTAAAAGACATGAAATTATAAACTCAATCACATACGACCTCCAAACCTGGAAACGGGGAAAATGAAAGGAAACAAATGAAACTGAATCCATTATCCTGTCTGAAGAAGAAAAAATCAGGCTATACCATTCCTGGCGCTTCTCAATTATCATCAAATTATTTGGCAATAAAAATGTCTCACCAATTCCTCCGAACAAAGCTCATTGAAGTGTGGAAGCTGACGGAAAAAGTACTTTTGGAATATGGAAAAAGTACTTTTGGAAGGACCTTGGTTCATCTCTGGAGTGTTAAAATTATTCTGAAAATCGTCGAACCGAATCGATTTTTAAGTTTTTTTTAATGAAACAATATATTTCTAGTATATATTAATAATCATACTGAATAATTAGGTAGATTTTTTATTTTATAAAAAATACCGAACCGAACCGAATAGATTTATATATATAAAATATATTGTATATGTTAAATTTAAATTATAAAAAAATTTAGAAAGTTACCTTGGGCCTTGGGCTTTGAGAGTGGGTTAATTACAAATAATACCAAAACCTACCCTCCACGTTAATTGGCTTACTGCGCTTAGAGTCCACTGTGTAGGAGTAGGACTCCGTTTGCTTCTCACTTCTCACTTCTCACTTCTCACTTCTCAGTTCTCGATATACTTGTTCTTCTCAAACATAATCAAGTATGTATTTAGAGTTTGTGTGTGTTGCTCTTTTTCTTTTTCTACCCAGTTAAATATATTGAACATGTTTTAGTTTAAAATTTATTCAACTACTCATAACAAATACCTACTTTGATTCTAGGAAAAAAACGGGAGCTCTATATTAAACATGTTTTAGTTTAATTCTCGTAGCTCAGTTGGTTAGAGCACCCGTTTAGTAAGTGGGAGGTCTTGTGTTAGACTCTCAACGAAAGAATCATCATCTTTTTGAAAGGGAGCCTTGGAGTACAATAGTTTGGCCCTTTCCCGATCCCGCACATAGCGTGAGCTTAGTGCATCGGACTGATTTTTTGTTTTTATTTTAACAGGTTGATTCTATGGATAAGAGTCAGAGTATTCAAGATAATGCATATGATCATGGCACAACAAAGGATATTATAACAAATTCAAAAGCAGGTATTCCTCCTCGACCACCTAAAAATGAAAAAGAACCAACCAAAAGGCCCCTCAAAAGAAAAATAGTGATGAAGGGTCAGAAGCTTGGGATCATTTTACTAAAATTGAAGACAGTGAACCAGTAAGAGCTACATGTAATTATTGTAAAAAGGAGTTTGTCGCTTCAGGGTGAAATGGCACTTCAGGCTTGTGGGGGCATATGAATCAATGTACAAGAAAAAGCAAAAACCTATAACTGATTTTACCATCAAAGGTGAAAAATGTGATGGAAAAAAACTGGCCAACTAAGGACACTTAATGTAGAAGAAGTTAGAAATACATTGGCTGCTATGATAATTATTGATGAATTGTCGTTTAAAATTGTAGAAGGGGAAGGTCTTCAAAGATATAGTAGAACACTTGAACCTAGACTTATAATCCCTTCGAAAAATACTGTTGTAAGATATTATTTTCTGCTTTATATGAAAGAGAAATCCAAATTGAAGAAAATAATTAAAAATCATAGGTGTGTGCCTTACCACAGATACTTGGATGTCAATTTAAAATCTTAATTACATGTGTCTCACAGCACACTGGATTGATGATGATTGGTTATACCAAAAGAGGATTTTAAACTTTCAGCTCATTAACAGCCATGCAGGAAGGGTTATTGGTAGCTCTATTGAGGAATGTCTGATAGATTGGGGAATTGAAAGTGTTTTTACACTGACAGTAGACAATGCTGCCTAATCAGAAAACAGTAAATAAGCGAAGAATAAATAACATACACAGATTTATAGTGGTTCACCCTCAATGCGAGAGCTACGTCCACTTTGGCGCTGCAGATTTTACTATAATCAAATAGAGAGTTTGAGTTTACAATTCTCTTTTTATCTCTTGCTCGACTCAGAAAGAAAATGGTGCTCTAATCTATATATAGCGAAAACTAGGGTCTTCATAGTGTCGGCGATGAATTAGGCTCCACAACTCAACAAATGCAAGTTTAAATGATACTTGCCTAGATTATTTGATGACTCTATCCTTCAAGTACGCCTAAATATATCATATGCCCTCCAAGATGACTCTATCATTTAAATCTTGATCTACCTTCCATTGTATGTGTTAAAAAAGGAAATATTCCTGTGATATACACTAAATATACAGAAGTGTATATCACAGGAATACAGTGGACTGGCAACAGTGGGCTCTCGGCAGTGGGCCTCGGCAGTGGCAGCAGTGGGCTCTCGGCAGTGGCAGCAGTGGGCCTCGGTAGTGGCCAATCCAGCCCAGTCTCGGACAGATTGATGATAATACAATCTTGTATATATGGTATATATATTTGTAGTATATTGTAGTGTAAATGTTACCTTAATTAGTGTTATACACTTACCATAATTGTATAGTTAGAATTATGGTGGAATAAAGATTTAGAAATAGAATAGGAATAGGATTCTCCTATTATGGAAATATGTAACTTGTATATATAGCCTTTCAATTAATGAAAATAATCAAGGGAATTATTTCTTTCATGGTATCAAGACACTAGGTTTTACAAAAAAATTTCTCTCCCAAAGTTTTTTTTGGACCACTCTCGGCCGAGAACGCCCCCCCCCCCCGGGGTTCTCTCCCAAATTTCGTCTTTCGCTCTCAAAAACCTTTCTTAAATTTCCCCTCCTTCTTTGTTCTGTCAATATGTCTAAGAACAATTATCATCATGCCCTCATGGTTTCCAACATCAAGAACTGTATCCCAATTGTGCTTGAGATGGAAAACGTCAAATATGCGACGTGGACAGAGTTGTTTAAAATACACGCTATCTCCCATCAAGTTGTCCATCATATCATTCCTCCCACTACACCTCGTCCCGAGGAGGATCCTCAATTATGGATTACGCTTGATGCTACCG
Organism: Anisodus acutangulus; assembly: GCA_029783415.1. Lineage (NCBI taxonomy): Eukaryota > Viridiplantae > Streptophyta > Magnoliopsida > Solanales > Solanaceae > Anisodus > Anisodus acutangulus. Next base: position 41,759,835 of record CM056509.1, on the reverse strand, counting down.
TTCTCCAGTAGATCTATTTCACTATTTCAGTTGACCTTCTACAAACGATTATTGAGCCGGATACCACGACTATGGCTACTTGGAATAGATTGCGTGACATATTCCAAGATAACCAACATTCACGTGCCGTCACACTTGAGCGGGAATTCTCCCTCGTTCGCATGGAAGAATTTCCTAACGTATCTGCCTATTGCAAGAAATTTAAGGAGTTGGCAGATCAACTCCGTAATGTGGGTGCACCTGTCACCAATAATCGTCTGGTTCTACAATTGGTTGCCGGCCTTTCGGAGGCATATAATGGCGTTGGAACTCTCCTACGTCAAAGCAACCCTCTTCCCTCTTTTCATCAAGCCCGCTCCATCTTACTTTGGAAGAAGCCGGTTTGGCTAAAAAGGCGGCTACCGGAGCAAGCCCCATCGTCATGGTGGCGTCCTCTCCAAGTTCTTCGGGTTTTGTTAATAATTCGGGCCAAAACCATAATCATGGTGGGCAAAAATAATCGTAAGAATAATAACAAAAACCTCGAGGGCAAACGCGGCGGTTCTGGTGGCGGTTCCGGTGGTCAGCAAGCAGGCGGTGGGCCCCATCCAGGGAATAGTGGCCCACCACTCCCTGGTCCCAGGAGTGGGGCTGGGGCTATGGGCCAGCAACCCTTATCATCAGGCAGCAAATTCCAGCGGCCTGTGGGCTGGCCAACAGTTCAGGCCAAACAACCAGCAGTGGCAGTCCACTGGCCAGTAGCCCAACAGCAGCAGCTCTAGCAGCTACGACCCAACTCTATCACGGACATGAATTCTTGGGCCCCGACCTCCGCAAACCCATCATGCAGCAGGCTCCACTCATACCGATATCGAGGTCGCGATGCACACATTGGGGTTAACTCAACCGGACCCAAATTGGTATATGGACATTGGTGCCACTACTCACATGACTTCCGAATCAGGTACTCTCTCTTCTTATTCCAATTTGAGCACCCCTCGGGGGATAATTATTGGTAATGGCAATTCTATTCCAATTCTAGGGTATGGTCAGAAAATGTTATCTCCCCCCAATCCACCCCTCCTCTTGAAAAATACTTTACATGCTCCTAAATTGATTAAAAATTTAGTGTCTGTCCGAAAGTTCACAACTGACAATTCTGTTTCCGTTGAATTTGATCCTTTTGGTTTCTCTGTGAAGGATTTCAAGACGGGGAGTCATCTCATGAGGTGTGATAGTAGGGGGGATATATATCCTATCATGCCCGATTTCAGTCCATCGAGTCAAGCCTTGCCGTCAGTTTTTGCAGCCATCTCTCCTTCCATGTGGCATGCTCGCATGGGTCATCCGGGATCGTCTATTTTATCAGTTTTAGATAAAAATAGTTTTATTTCTTGTAAGGGTACGAGTCGTACTCCACTTTGTCAGTCTTGTTCATTAGGAAAAATTGTTAAGTTGCCATTTGTAGACTCCAATTCTTATACTTCAAAACCATTTGCTATTATTCATAGCGACCTATGGACGTCTCATGTTCTTAGTTCATTGGGTCATCAATATTATGATCTCTTTTTAGATGATTATTCTAGATTTTTGTGGACGTTTCCAATTGCGAATAAATCACAAGTGTTTTCCGTCTTCATCAAATTTCGAGCGTTCATTCGTACTCAATTCGAAAGAGAAATAAAAAATATTCAATGTGATAATGGGAAATGGTATGACAATTGGGAGTTTCGGGAATTCTGTGCTAATAATGGGATCAATTTTCGCTTTTCGTGTTCTCATACATCTTCACAAAATGGAAAGGCCGAATGCAAAATTCATTCCATAAATAACATTGTCCGAACTCTCTTAATTCATGCCTCCATACCTCTATATTTTTGGCATCATGCTCTACAAATGGCCACATATCTTCTTAACATAATTCCGTCTAAAGGTCTGACATATGCTTCCCCCCTCAAGATCCTATATAATAAAAACCCTTCTTATTCTCACCTTAGGATTTTTGGATGCTTGTGTTATCCGTTATTCCCATCCACCACAATTAACAAACTTCAGGCTCGGTCTACCCCGTGTGTATTTTTGGGTTATCCGTCGAATCATCGTGGTTATAAATGCTTTGACTTATCCTCCAAGAAAATCATAATTAATCGTCATGTCATTTTTTATGAAACCCAATTTCCGTTTACAAAAGTTCATACTCCCGAGCCTAAGTCGAATAATTTTTTGGATGACCAAATATCCCCGTATATTATTCGAAATTTTTTGGACACCTCCCGCACCCAAAATTCTCCAATGGGCCCATCGCCACGCCCCACGCCTGCGTGCCCGCTTTAACCATCGAACAGTTCCAAAGAATTGGGCTACCCAACCCACCTCGAACCGGGTCCACCCACGCCACGCTTCGATTTGGGCCAAGGCCCATAGCCTTTGGCGACCCGTCCCGAGCCCAGAAAATCCCCAAAATTCCCTCAATTCTTCCTCGAGTCATAGACCGGTCACTCGTAGTCAGCGGGGTATTTTTACACCTAAAAGACATTTTAATATACATTCTGATGTCTCTAAATCCCCATTGCCCCGCAATCTTGTGTCCGCTTTGAATGACCCTAATTGGAAAATTGCTATGACTGATAATATAATGCTCTTATTGCTAATAAGACATGGGAGTTGGTGCCCCGTCCTTGTGGTATTAATGTTATCAGGTCTATGTGGATTTTTGCTCATAAGGAAAATTCAGATGGGTAATTTGCTCGACATAAGGCACGACTTGTGGGTGATGGTAAGACTCAGCAGGTTGGGATAGATTGTGGTGAGACGTTTAGTCCGGTGGTCAAACCGGCTACCATTCGCACTATGCTTAGCTTGGCTCTTTCAAAGACTTGGCCAATTCATCAGTTGGATGTCAAGAATGCTTTCCTACATGGTGATCTCAAGGAAACAGTCTATATGCACCAGCCGTTGGGTTTCAGGGATCCAAACCGTCCTCATCATGTATGTTTGTTGAAAAAGTCCTTATATGGGCATAAGCAGTCTCCAAGGGCCTGGTACACGAGGTTTGCTGACTATGTTTCAACTATTAGGTTCACTCACAGCAGGTCAGATAATTCCTTGTTCATCTACCACAGTGGTTCGTCCTTGGCCTACACTCTGTTGTATGTGGATGATATCATCTTGACTGCATCTTCCGATGCCTTACGCCAGTCTATCATGACAATGCTCAGTTCTGAGTTTGCTATGAAAGACTTAGGGCCTTTGAGTTATTTTTTGGGGATTGCCGTCAAGCGTCATTCACGTGGCTTGTTTTTGTCTCAACGAAAGTATACTGCTGAGATCATAGAGAGGGCTGGGATGTCATCCTGTAAGTCCACTTCCACGCCAGTTGATGCAAACCCCAAGCTGAGTGCCGCAGCCGGTGCACCATAAGAGGACCCGACCCGCTATCGCAGTCTTACAGGGGCCCTCCAGTATCTTACCTTTACCAGATCGGATATTACGTATGCGGTTCAGCAGGTGTGTTTATTCATGCATGATCCCAGAGTTGAGCACATGAATTCAATCAAACGCATCATTCGGTATATTCAGGGGACACTGGACTATGGGTTGCACTTGTATCCTTCATCTACATCTACACTTGTCTCTTACACGGATGCTGATTGGGGTGGTTGTCCCGACACCATACGGTCGATTTCTGGCTACTATATGTTCCTTGGCAACAACTTGGTCTCCTGGTCGGCAAAGCGTCAGGCAACTCTATCACGCTCAAGTGCAGATGCAGAATATCGAGGGGTAGCGAATGTGGTCTCCGAATCATGTTGGCTACGTAATTTGCTTTTGGAGCTTCATTGTCCCATTCAGAAGGCAACCTTGGTATATTGTGATAACATTAGTGCCATCTACCTTTCAGGAAACCCGGTTCAACACCAACACACCAAGCATATCGAAATGGACATTCACTTTGTCCGTGAAAAGGTTGCAAAGGGTCACGTTCGCGTATGACATGTCCCGTCTCGTTATCAAATTGCAGACATCTTTACAAAGGGTCTACCAGCGGTTCTCTTTGAAGATTTTAGGGACAGTCACAACGTTCGAAGACCGCCCGCTATGACTGCGGGGGGGAGGGGGTGTTAAACAAGGAAATATTCCTGTGATATACACTGAATATACAGAAGTGTTTATCACAGGAATACAGTGGACTGGCAGCAGTGGGCTCTCGGCAGTGGGCCTCGGCGATGGCGGCGATGGGCTCTCGGCGAAGGGCTGATGGGCCTCGGCGGTGGCCAATCGGTGATCTCTGACAGGTTGATGATAATACAATCTTGTATATATGGTATATGTATTTGTAGTATATTGTAGTGTAAATGTTACCTTAATTAGTGTTATACACTTACCATAATTGTATAGTTAGAATTATGGTAAAATAAGGATTTAGAAATAGAATAGGAATATGATTCTCCTATTATGAAAATATGTAACTTGTATATATAGCCTTTCAATTAATGAAAATAATCAAGGGGATTATTTCTTTCAGTATGATATTGTAATATTTGGTAGGTATCTCCAAAAGGTTCTTCAAGGTATATATCATCATCAAGAGTTCCAGGATCTCGAAGTTCATTCGTTTGACTTCTCGTGAAGGGTCTTAAAATAATAACGATGTGGTCGTTATCACAAAGCGCATGGAGTCACTAAAGAAAACAGAGAATGCATCAGAGATTGCCAAATACTTGAATGATGAGTTGGTAGAACAGAAATCTGAATTTGATCTCTTGGCTTGATGGAAAGCAATAGAACTAGATTTCCAATTCTCTCAAAGTTGGCTACGGATGTTTTATCCATTCCAGTGTCTACTGTTTCTAGTGAACAAGCTTTTAGCACCGGTGGTCGTGTAATTGATTCATTTAGAAGATCACAATCTGTTTATTAAGCCAACCTAAATTTTTTATGCTACCACATACAATGGAGTGAACATAAACCACTTCAACAGTGTAAATAATCACACTAGCTTCAAGGACACTTGAGTACATCATGCTCATAAAAAAAACTCCTCTCCCAGCAGCAGAATTACCATCAATCTCAACTCTCAACACTGATGGCTCCTACATGCAATGTGCTGGGATAAGAGAAATTGGTGGAGTTATCAGAAATAGTAGTGGGAATTGGATTATTGAGAGTGTAATTTGGTGTAATTACATAGTTGGCCTGTTTGTTTGACCACATAATTACAAAGTTAGGTGTAATTGAGATGGTGTAATTACACTATCTAATTCTCAAGGGCGGGTTGAAAATTAGGAGTTATTGAATAATGAGATCATTACACTACTCAAATAAGAATTTGCTATGACTGACTTGGGGAAGTTGAGCTACTTTTTGAGAATTTTTGTGACTCGATCTGCCAACAATATGTTTCTCTGTCAATGTAAGTATGTCGAGGAGATTGTATACATGGCTAAATTGGTGAATTGCAAGATCATGGCTATTCCAGTTGACTCTAAATCAAAGCTTAGTGATTTGGATGGTGATCTAGTGTCAGATCCCACTCTTTACAAGAGTCTCGCAGGTGCACTCCAGTACTTTACCTTCACCAGGCCTGATATTGCTTATGTTATTCAGCAAGTATGCTTATTTATGCATGCCACATGGAGCCTCATTTTACTGTCCTCAAACGTATCATTCGATATGTTAAGGGCACACTCGACTATGGTTTGCATCTATATCCCTCAGCTCCGACCAGGTTGTTGTCATATACAGATGCTGATTGGGCAGGTTGTCCGGACACGCGACGCTCCACCTCAGGCTACTGTGTTTTCTTAGGGAATAATCTTATTTCTTGATCTGTCAAGAGGCAACCCACACCGTCCCGTTCAAGTGCAAGCATAATACAGAGGCGTTGCTAATGTTGTTGCTGAGATCTGTTGGCTTTGAAACCTTCTTTTAGAGCTTCAGTGTCCATTACGTAAGGTTTCTTTGGTTTATTGTGATAATATATCCGCAGTATATCTATCTCATAATCCGGTTCAGCATCATCGAACCAAGCACATTGAAATGGACATCCACTTTGTTCGTGAGAAGGTTGCTCTTGGTCATATCAGGATATTGCATGTGCATTCTTCATATCAGTATGCGAACATATTTACAAAGGGCCTTCCTAGACAACTCTTCCTCTACTTACAGATCCAGTCTTAGCGTTCGGCCTCCTCCCGCTCTGACTGAGGGGTGTATTAGCATGTGTACTAGTGTACTAGGTTACATATTTACCATATTTTGTATTGTATAATTATGGTAAGATTGGGATCTTTAATATAAAAAGATTCAACATTGTACACCTATATATATTTGTATTAATGAGAAAGGCTACCCAAGGGAGATTAATACAATTTTATATGGTATCAGAGCCAGACTCATTCCAATTCTTTGTTCACCAATGTTGGGCCCCCAAATTATATTATCCACGCTCCAGTTAACAAGGTCTGGACTTGCGGGAAGTGTTAAGAGTATCACATCGGATATCAAATGTGAACATGAACTCCTTATATGGACTTGGATAATCCTCACCCTACAAGCTAGCTTTTGGGGTTGAGTTAGATCGAAGATCCACAATATCGTCTCCATTCCCCCCTAATGGTTGATATATATATCACTAATTGACTGATATGTAACCTCGAGTTTGTGAACAATTGGATAAAAAACAGATAAGATTTGACCATTCGGTAAAAAATTATGAATAATTTAATAAGAAAATAGAACAAAGTGGTACCAAATTTTGATTATTGAGCAAAATTTGTGAACGATTGAACAATAAGCAAGATTTGTCCATCCAACAAAATTTATGACCAATTAATAGTAGTATCTAATTTTGGTCGTCGGTAAAAACTTGTGGACAACTGAAGAAGCGTAATATTTCCATTCTTCTGATTATTTAGCGCCAAGTTATTTTTACAAAATTATTTTAAATGAGAAAAAAAAAATAATAAGTGATCTCAAAATTCTATTTGTTCAAGTCACCCCACACAAATGGTCGAATCCTAAATGAGTGTAAAACAAAGAAAAAAGAAACTCATAATCAACTGTGAATCATTACCATTACTAACAAAGTATTTACAAAAGAAAGAGCCTCTAGTAACCATCTTCCCTTTTCCTGTGGGAAAGAATGGTTACTAAACCTCAGGAAAGCAGTTTTTAAAACATATATATTACTACTTACATATTCTTTTTATCCATTGTTGACACCTAATTGCTCTCCTTGATCTTCTAGCTATTTCTATTCTTTCCCTCACTTCCTTCTGTATTTGAATACTTATCCAGCCAGTGTCTTCTGAATATCGTATCGTATATAGTGTAGTTAATATATATAACGTACTTTTTTTCTCCTTTTGTGTAAATATCTTTATGTTTCTTGCTTGCCGGATATGATAAATCATTGCTCCCATATTGATGCCACTATTTCCTTCTTGAATTTCCTTCAATGTCTCCCTTTGATCCTATGTATTACTTTGTGCACTTCCCAACCACTTTATACTTCATTTCCCATTTTTTTGGTCCATTCACATCTTCCAAATAGGTGCGTCTGGCTCTCCTCAGCATCTGTATTGCATAAGCAGCAAGCTGTGTCACAAATTAATTTTTGAACTTAAAAAGTTCAAAAATTGGATCCTCGTAGATTTTCTCAAAGATACGTGAATAGAAGTTTCTTAAATATATCAATAGTTAATTAAATTTGTTAGTAAATTTTATTTAGGAATTTGAATTATTTCATGTTCTGATTGAGTACCTAAACACATGATGAAATATCTCTTTTAGACATTTTCGGACCAAATTTTGATTATTCTTTTTGCGCATGTTCCAAGCACACATTACAAAATAAGGGACCACTTAAAATATATTATGCTCTTTAGTTATACTCATTAGCTTCAATAAATTATAAAACCTCAGATGTTCCAATTTAGACTGATTTGTATAATTAAATGAGACGACATATTTTATGTGGTTAACTTATCTACGTAATAGGCGCTAGCCTGAGAACACATGCATAAAGTTTTTTTCAAAATTTGAGTTGAAAGTGTCTAATACTATGAACATCTTATCATGCGCTCAGATGTTGAATTGGTTTATTTAATAATTTAAATATCTAAATGAAACATACTAACAAGTTTAAAAGATTCGTTCATATATTCCGCCAAATTTCTTTTATATCGCTCAAGTGATCACAAAGTTTAAAACTAATAACCTTAAAGCTTAAGTACAATTCTTTTTATAATAAGTTAATTAGTACTTTTGTATTTTACTAATTCATTTCCAAAGTGTAGCTACAAAATCTTCATCAAAATTCAAGCTTGATATCTAGTTAATTAACCTTCAAATCGTTGCAGTTGACTAGATCAAGTATATTAGGGCTCGTTTGGTACGAGGGATAAGAAATATTTAATCTTGAAATTTAATTTAAGATGAATTTATCCCATGTTTGATTGAGAAAAAATCATGATATAACTAATACCTAATAATCCCAGAATTATAGTGTTATTCTTATCCCCGTAAAAGGATGAAATAATTAATTTAAAAATAACTTGTTTCCAACAAAACAACCCCTTTAATATATAAAATTGAAAGGGAAACTATATTTTGAGCATTTCTCTTCTTAATTAATTTCGGCAATCAAACATTGAAAATGAAGGTCAGCTGATAGCTGTGCACTTTTTTCCTCCTTAGGGGCCACCAAAGAAACCGCCCAAAATGTGGGGTGGATTTGGAAGAAGAAAAAGTAAAAGTGCTTAGAATTGTAAAAAATGACAAAATGGTCCATTATATTTGAGGAAAAGTTCAAAATAGTCTTTAAGAAACGCTCTGAACATTTTAATCCTTTATCTCGATCAGAATAGTCGTGTCAAAAGTGAGCATTTTCTTATCCCAATCAAACATTTTATATACCATATCTATTAGATTTTATATGAACTCTGGAAAAAGAGGATTTAGCTGAAATTTCTATCGGAGGTGTAATTTTTGTAATTTTTACTATTTTTACTCTATTTTTAGAGTTTGATACAATTTTTTGTGCAATTTTTGCTATATTTTGATCTATTTTTAATATTCAGTACAATTTATTTTTTGCAGCTATTGTACAAGGATTTGATGAGATTTGCTTATTGTTTTTGGTTTTTTTTTCACACTTCTCATAAAAATTTAATAGATAAATTTTATTAAATATTTGACAAATATAAAAAATACATACTTTTGACAAATTTATAGGACTGAAATTATTCAAAGAGGGCTGTTTTGAAATTACTCCAAACACAAGGGACTATTTATTAATATTTTTCTGACATCACAAGTGGACTATTTCATCTGAAAGATAAGGATGGGCTTCAATCCCGATGCTGATCTTTGTCCCATCTTCCAAAAATGAAATATCTCTGCCCTCTAATAATGTCATAAAGTTTCACAAACATCTATCCACCTCTCACCCAACCACAGTCTTACATGCCTACAAGTCTTCCCTTAAAATATTCAAAAGTATTTTTTTCACCGTCTTAATTTTTGTGATAATATTTTAATATGAAATTTAAAAAAAATTAAATTTATAATTCAAAATTAATTAGATATTTATATGATAATTATCTTATTAAAAGTAATATAAATTTTTTAAAGTTATATTATTACTAAATATAAAAAATATTATCTTTTTTAAATTGACTAAAAAGAAAAAATATTAGTACATAAATTCAGAGGAGGAGGTACTATTATTTTCTTTATTAGTTTGTAAAATAAATAATAATATATTTTGATATTTTTTTAATGAGAATTTCTTAACGTCACACAAATATTAATGATATATAAGTAGGATCACAAATTTAAAATTTCTTTTAGCACAAAAAAATATGACATGTTTAAACAACCAGTTTCATAAGATAAGGAAGCTCGTAACAAACACCAAACTTAATAAAAACAATTAATCATAATCTTAACTAGGTTGTTTAACTTATATATTAGATTCTTGCTTCTATTATATTTGGTTCTTAACTAAAAAGTGCGGGTAATGATAAAGGTTTCTTTACTCATGGAACACTAAAACTTTCGTAATGAACTTTCTAGGCACAAATCTAAAGTTTAAATTTCGAGAACCAAATGAAGATTCTTCATGTGAATAATATTAGAAGAAAAAAGAAAGAAACTAAATGTGAGCATGGAACGGGCTTGGTAGAACAGTGGGAGTGAATTACTTTGATCAAGAAGCGTCCCAACGCCATTATAGGCGAAATGTATTGCCCCCTAACTATAGATCAGATCTACCAGACAAGAAATTCAATTCTGCCTGCAACCATCTGAAGAACAAGACAATCATTGGTGACGGGCGCACCAATGTTCTTGAGTTGATCCGCCAATTCCTTCAGCCTTTTACAATAGGCGAGACATTTGAAAAATCTTCTATGTTGACTTGAGAAAAATCCTACTCAAGAGTGACCACACGGAAATTTTTTATTATCTTGGAATATATCACGCACCCTATTCCAAGTTTCCATCGCCGTGACGTCTGGTTCAATAATCGTCTACAAGAGATCTGTAGAGATAGTAAAATAAATCCACTGGAGTACCGTAGCATCAAGAGTTGCCCATAACTCTATTTCATCATCGGTGGTAGGCTCCTTCTCCTTGCCTGTTTTCGAGGGGATGATGCGATGAAGGACTCAATGAGAGCATGCGTGAACTTTAAATAATTCTGCCCACGTCGCGTATTGGACGTTTTCCATCTCAAGAACGATAGGGATGTTGTTCTTGGTGTTGGAGACTGTAAGGGCAGGATGAAATGTGTTCTTTGTGGTAGACAAGATGAAAGAACAAGAGGAGAAGTAGGGATTTGGGGGAGAAAAAAAACCAATAGCTGAAGGGAGGAGGAGGTTGGCCGATGGCCAATGGCAAGTAGGGCAGCGGAAGGAGGGATTTTTGAGAAGGATAAATTTGCCCTAGACTGCTGATACCATGAAATAAATAACCCCATTCATTATTTTCATTAATAAAGATGTATATATACATGATATACAATATCTAAATATGAAAAATAAATTTATCTTTTCCTAATACAAAACTAATACCTAATCCTAATATAATACTAATACCATAATTACACCCGTACAAAAATTTTACAAATATAATAATTTACGTCATTAATTTTCGGTCCATGATATACACTGTACCTTCTATCACACAAGACACTTTCTCAAACTAAAAAGGGAGAAAAAGAACGAGTGACAATGTGAAGCTTTTGGCATGTGAGTATCTGATCTCAATTTGGTGGATCATTTAATTAAACCCTCAACCAAAGATTCAATTTTTGTCACCTCCAAAATAGCGGATGGAACTGCTCCTCCTTAATCAAGGTCTCAGATTCGAGTTTTGGGTATGAATTTTTTTGATAATGAGCGCTTCCCCTCAAATGGGCCTTACGCGATGCGAATTCAGATATAATCGGGTTCTAATGCTAATACCAGATAACAGGTGGAAAACAAAAAAAATTCAATCTTTGTCAAAAAAGAAGCTTCTCTTCCTCTCTCGTGCCCCCTTTGACAATTTTTGTAGAAGAAGCCACTTCGCTGAATACGATCGCTCTTAAAATTTTTATTTAGATACTTGAATTATTATATGTTTCAATTAAGTGTTTGGCCACATGGTAAAGTGTTTCTATTAGACACATCCAACTCATATTTTTAAAAAGTTTCTGTCTGTTCATAAGTGTCCATTACATTGATAAATTAATCACCTAAAATGTAATTCCTCTTTTAGTTATACACATCAACATCAATTGGAACATACCTGATATTTTATAGGTTATTGAAGTTAATGCGTATATTTAAAAGAGGTGAAATACTATAATTAGTTAACTTATTTATGTAATGACACTTGAGAACACATGCAAAAAAAATTAATATTTTGAGTCGAAAGGATCTAATATTAACACTTTATGATATATTCAGGTGGTCAATTGAAAAATGCTATAATTCAAGTATTTTTCATTGATAAATTTAAAGTGTTGTCAATGTAATCGATCTTCCAAGCCAATGCATTCAATCAAATTGCTCATAAAAAAAATCAACAAAGATTATTGTAGAGTGATAAAGCTCATTCATGGTTTGCTAGAGTATTTGGATTTAAGTATTAGTTACAAAGTTACTTTTTACTAGTGAGCGCTTTATCCCAATGCAAGATTTTCAAGTGTGAATTCAAATTTAATCGTCACTTAATATAAATATTAAACATCAGATAGAAAATTAATAAATTTTTTTTTTTCTCATTACCCATTTGTTTCTCTCTCTTGAGAGAGAGAGAGAGAGTGAAACAAAGCTATAAATGCTACCAGTTGGTTTTTGTGGTTTCTTTTGACCTTCACATCACCCTCTTAACTTCCTCTCTTTATATATACAACTGCACACATACAAATATACATTGATTTATTCATATATACCCTGTTTTCTTTCCCTAAACTTTCCTATATTTTGTATCACAACAAACAACCCTTTTGCCTGAAGAATTCTCTGAATATTTGGAAAAGTTTAAAACAAAAATGGAGTTTTATCCATACTCAACTCATGCTTTTCCTTCTTCAACCATTGTGCCTTCATTTTCTATGAGGGATATGATTAATAGAGCCAAAGATTTCTTTAGATTTGCTGTTTCTGCAATTATTGGCAATGTGTTCTCTGCTATTTTCACCTTTTTCTTTGCATTAGGTGAATATTTATTTCCATTATTGCATCATTATTATTTCAAATTTTATTTGATTGTGTATAGAATTGTGATTTTTGTAATTTTATTTGATTGTATATAAAATTTAAAGCCTACAGCTGATCTTTAGACGTCCAAGAGGTAGAGTTAAGGTCGGCCTACACTCTAACTTCCCCAGACCCCACTTGTGTAATTACACTGAGTTGTTGTTGTTGTTGTTGTGTATAAAATTGTGATCTTTTTTTTCCTGTTGAGTACTTGTGAATTTTCATTTGTGTATGCATTTTGATAAGAGTTTCTTGCACATGTGTAATCAGGGTCATTGAATTTTTTTTAACTCTACTTGTTAATCAGGCTACCTTGTTGATTGTGTATTTAACCTGAATTTAGGGTATGATATTAGAAGGGGAGCCTTGGAGCAACTGTAAAGTTGTCTCCGTGTTACCTATTGGTCACGAGTTCGAGCCGTGGAAGCAACCACTAATGCTTGCATTAGGTTATACGATCTGCATCACACCCCTTGGGGTGCGGCCGTTCCCCGGACTCTGCTAACGTGAGATGCTTTATGCACCGAGCTGCCCTTTAGGGTGTGATATTAGTGAGTTTGCTCCCAATTTGAGATTCTGAAGAAAAAAATGGAAAAGGTACTCCATAGTCCCTGCGTTTCAATTTGTTTGACATAGTTTGATTCGGCACAAAGTTTAAGACAGAAATGAATACTTCTAGAATTTGTGTCTTAAAAATGTTGCTCCCGCTGTCCCAATTTATGTGTTACCTTTCGTATTTCAAGAGTCAAACAAGAAAATCTTTAACTGCGATTTATTCTTATGCCCTTTAAATATTTTAAATTGTTAATTATTGTGACTTATAGTACTTTTATGGAGCTTCTAAATATGTAAATTAATTTTCAGAAAATTTAAAGATTGTATGTTCGAATTCACGGTCAAAATTAAAAAAGTTTACTTTCGAAATCCAAACTGTATCACATAAATTGGGACAGAGGGAGTATAACATTTGTATTGCTATAGAAGTTTTTCATGAAGGAAATAGAAATATGTCATTCTTTTAGAAACAGACTAATAAGGAAATAATACCAAACAAAGTGGAACGGAAGGAATAGTATTTTTGGCCTTTTAAGGATAGGTTCGACTTTTGTACCATTTGATATTCAAAGTTCACAGCAGAAAGATTAGGTAAATACAATGGTGAAAAGCTTGATTGAATGAATATTTTGTTCATCATTTGAGTTGATGAGCTAAAGCCAGATAGTAATATGACTGAATGAAAACAAATACTACTCTAGTAAAGTTGCAGTAAAAAGGTTGACCCTCATTTCCTATTAGAAAATAGCAATTTACAGATTAGTGTCGTGGGTGATCAGGGGAGGATCCATAGTTTCGATTACGGGTTTACGTGAATCCAATAACTTTTGCCAAATCTCTGTACATATGTTCAGAAATTCCCTAAATATCTATAAATATTTGATTGTGAGGCCAGTTATTATTGCATATATTAACCTGAAGGCGCTGTAGGAACCCATAAACTTCGAATCCTGTATTCGCCTTTGTGGGTATTGTGTTTCAACTTATGATGTTAAAAAGAGCTGTCTTCTAATTTTAGAAGTTTTTGTGTGTGTATGTGTGTGTGTTGTAATGTGAAGGTAATAATGAATGGATTTCTTTGTTCTTGCAGTTGGCACCTTATTAGGAGCAATGACAGGAGCTTTGATAGGTCAAGAGACGGAAAGCGGATTTATTCGAGGTGCTGCAGTTGGAGCCATTTCTGGTGCTGTTTTCTCTCTTGAGGTCTTTGAGTCGTCTCTGTTACTATGGCGATCGGGTGAATCTGGAATTGGATGTCTTCTTTACTTGGTAAGTAACATAGCTTCTTTTCTCACTGATAACGTTGAAAGTTTAGCTTTGTAATTTTTGTAACTTCTGTATTGGGATACCAGCATCTTGAAAAGGATTTTAGTCAAATACACTGACAGTGTAAAGAATTTTTACACCATCACGTAATTTAACTCGTTATAGCAGGTCATATACTTTTTATTTCAGGTCATTAGAAATTGCTTATTATGTAGAGTTACTTGTAACTGCTCTTTAAGCGACCTGACAGTGTAAATTTTGTTTACACTCTTTAGGGATCATTTGGTTGCTGGTTAGAGTAATGGAGGGATTGGTTATGCAAGGATTAGTTATGCAGGGTTTGTTATACATGTATTAGTGATGTAAGATTGTAAACTGGTAACCAAACACTGTATTTGGTGTGCTGTTTTTTATACATAGCAACTGAAATTCTACAAAACATGGTACTAGTTATACTGGTCTTAATACATCTATAATTCACTTCCTAACCAGCAACCAAACGATCCCCCTTAGTGAATAGAACTTTAATTCTGACTGATCCAATAGTTAAAGATTGTTTTTTGTCCATTTCTCTCTCCTCCCTGCACCCGCAAAGCCTGGGAGTGCATACCAAAAATAAGAAAAAAGAGGATGAGAATAACTGTATGTAAATGTCAAGCTATATTACATACTTCTTCGGTGTATGATTAATTGCTGGATATTTTTTAACTGTACAGATTGATGTAATAGCCAGCCTGTTAAGTGGTAGACTAGTTCGTGAGCGGATTGGTCCGGCAATGCTAAGTGCAGTGCAAAGTCAGGTATCATTTAGTGCATAACTGCTAGCCATTTGGAATTCTGCCAGCAACTTAAACTCACTTCAGTTGCTGACTCTTTCTTCTTGTTGATCAGATGGGAGCTGTTGAAACTATGTACGAAGAGATGCCTAACATTTTTGATACAGGCGGGGCAAAAGGTTTGCCCGGAGATTTTGTGGAGAAGATCCCCAAGATTGTAATTAGCAATGACAACAATGTGGATGATACAGGGGAGAGAGTCTCATGTTCCGTCTGCCTACAGGTAAATTATGTCTATAACATTTAGGGTTAAGAGCATTTTTGGCCCTTCAATTATTGATAAATTCTAATTCTGGTCCTTGTGATATCTGACCAAGCATATTTAATCTTCAATCAATTGAAGTGTGCGCTTTTGATCCCTTTGCTACTGAATATTCATAATTTTTTCATAATTATTAGTCGTTCCATCACTTTATTACCCATTTATTATGTTAAACTTATATTGTTACTCCATATTTGACGGTAATATAGTTCTAAAAGTAGTTCAAATACAACATACTTATTACATAAAGGGACTAAAAATACACATTTTGATTAACTGAAGGGTAAATGTGCTTCGCCAGATATCACATTATCACAAGTACCAAAATCATAATTTATCAATAACTGAGGGACCAAAAATGCTATTATCCCTAACAGTTATTTGCTATTTCTCTTTCCATTTGTATTACTTAAGATTCTGATTGATGTGTGTTATTACTGATGTATCCAGGACTTTCAACTGGGGGAAACTGTTAGATGTTTGCCACAATGTCATCATCTGTTTCACCTACCGTGCATCGATACATGGTTGTTGAGACATGGCTCTTGCCCATTGTGCAGAAGGGATCTATAGGTGGCTGCACTTGGTAAATAGTTTTAAGGTTATTTAATTTCTTCATACTTGCTGGTACGGTTTCCCTCTATGTTTGTCATCACTTCCAATATATTCGGGAAACCTGTGTAATTAATGGAAAATGCACTTTCCGGTATGGTTATTGTAGTTGATTACCATCTTGTAGAAAGAATTTTGAGCTGTTATAGCGCTCACTACTTCCACTAAGTAGTATTTTTTGTATTCGGTTTACTCTAACCTAATTACTTACAGAACATACGAGTTTTCTGGTGAAGCTGTGCATCTATTTATCCTCTTAGACGGATTTGTATTCTGGAACTTTTGTTTTGGCTGACCAAAGCGAGCTATTCAGCCTGCGCATGGAATTTTATTCCCTTATAATGCTCTCTGCCTTGTCAAAACCTTTAGTTAAGAAACTGAGAAATGAGAAATGTCTAGTAGGTGATTTTTTTAGCCAAGGAAGTCGCAAATTAGTCAGCACACAGAATATTGTCACCCTATAAAACTTATGATGTCCAATATCTGCACAAAATCATACATAATTTTGGTTGTAGTGGTTGAAGGATTTCTTACATTTGTGTTCTATATTCGACTTTGGTTGTACCAATGCAAGAAGTTGTTGCACTTGGCCAATATTGTTTAATTTTCACCGCACCCATGAGTGTGGCCTAGTGGTCGTCGAGAACCATGAGGTCTCAGGTTCAAATTCCAGCTGAGGCAAAAGCAGTTAGTGATTTCTTTCCCATTTGTCCAAGCCTTGGTGGATTACCCGGTACCTGTGCTGATGGGAGGTCGCAGGTACTCTATGGAATTAGTCAAGGTGGCAAGCTAGCCCAGCCACCACAATTATAAAATAATATTGTTTAGTTTTCAGTAGCAATGGTTAGTGTTCCTTGACTTATGTTATGTCACCTTTCTCAAAGAAGAATGTTCCTTGACTTCTGTTACTGAAGTAGCCTTTGATATGGCTGGATATTGTTAAATAAGGCAATTCCTTATGGCCCTAATTCTTTTGGTAATTGTTAATATTAGACAAGGTAAGAATCTTGTATATTAGGAAGATATATGTGTAATATATTGTAATATATAGGTTACCATAATTAGGAATATACACTACCATAATTGTAGAGTTACCATAATTGTAGAGTTAGAATTATGGTAGAAGAAGGCTTTGTAACTTGTATATATATCTATTCAATTAATGAAAATAATCAAGGGGATTATTTCTTTCATGGTATCAGAGCGACTAGGTCTAAACAAAAGTTTTTTTCTCTCAAACTTTTGCCTCCCTTTGGCCGAGACCCCCCCCTCCTCGGGTTTTTCTCTTCCAAAATTTCGTCTTCCGCTCTCAAAAACCTCTCTTAAAATTTTCCTCCTTCTTTGTTCTTTCAATATGTCTAAGAACAATTTTCACCCTGCCCTCACGGTTTCCAATATCAAGCTCAGTGTCCCTATTGTCCTTGAGATGAAAAACGTCCAATATGCAACTTGGGCGGAGTTGTTTAAAATTCACGCTATATCTTATCAAGTTCTTCATCACATCATTCCTCCCGCTAGACCTCTTCCTGCGGAGGATCCTGAGTTATGGATTACACTTGATGCTACTGTTCTTCGGTGGATATACGCCACTATTTCGGTGGACCTTCTACAAACGATTATTGAGCAGGATACCACGGCTATGGCTGCATGGAATAGATTGCGTGACATATTCCAAGACAACCAACATTCACGTGTCGTCACACTCGAGCAGGAATTCTCTCTCGTTCGAATGGACGAATTTTCGAAACGTTCGGCATATTGCAAGAAACTAAAGGAGTTGGCGGATCAACTCAGTAATGTTGGCGCACCAGTAACAAATAATCGTCTAGTTCTACGATTGGTTGCGGTCTTTCGGAGGCTTATAATGGTGTTGGAACTCTCCTTCGCCAAAACAACCCTCTTCCCGACTTCTATCAAGCCCGCTCTTCCATGCTTGGCGTTGGAAGAAGCGGTTTGGCTAAAAGCGCTCGGAGCAAGCGGTTGTCGCGGTGGCATCCTCTCCTAGTCCTTCGGGTTTTGTTAATAGTCGGGCCAAAACCATAATAATGGTGGCGGCAAGAATAATCGCAAGAATAATAACAAAAGTGCGGGGGCAACGCGGCGTGATTACGGTGGCGGTTCCAATAGTCAACAAGCGGCGGTGGGTCCCAACCAGTGCGATGGCCCACCACCGCCATGGGCGCAAAGCAGTGGGGCCATGACAGAACATCATCCAGCGTCAGTTTCGGTGGCGAATTTGGCGCGCGGTCAAGCCCAATACCAGCGATGGCGGCCCACGCGTGCTCCAGGCGCTACCGGTAGCAACGACTTACGGCCAGGTGCACCGCGGACCGGAGTTCTTGGGCCTCGACCACCGCAGCCCATCATGCGGCGGGCCCCACTCAGTTGATATCGAGGCCGCGATGCACACCGCGGGGTTATTCCCAGGACCCAAATTGGTATATGGACACGGTGCCACACTCCACATGACTTCCGAATTAGGTACTCTCTTTATCTTATTCAATTTGAGCACCCCTGGGATAATTATTGGTAATGGCAGTTCTATTCCAATTCTAGGGGTATGGTCGAACGTTGTCTCCCCGATCCACCACCTCTTGAAAAATCGTTACATGCTCTTAAATTGATTAAAAATTTAGTGTCTGTCCGAAAATTCACAAATGACAATTGTTTCCGTTGAATTTGATCCTTTCGGTTTCTCTGTAAAGGATTTCAAGGCGAGTCATCTCATGAGGTGTGATAGTAGGGGGGATCTGTATCCTATCATGCGGTTTTGATCCAGTCGAGCCTTGCAGTCGCCTTGCGACCATCTCTCCTTCCATGTGGCATGCTCGTCATCTGGGGGATCTTCTATTTTATCAGTTTTAGATAAAAATAGCTTTATTTCTTGTAAGGGTACGAGTCGTACTCCACTTTGTCAGTCTTGTTCTTTAGGGAAAATTATTAAGCTGCCATTTGTAGACTCCAATTCTCATATTTCAAAGCCATTTGAAATTATTCATAGCGACTTATGGACATCTCCTGTTCTTAGTTCAATGGGTCATCGATATTATGTTCTCTTTTTAGATGATTATTCTAGATTTTTGTGGACGTTTTCAATTGCGAATAAATCACAAGTGTTTTCCGTCTTCATCAAATTTAGAGCGTTCATTCGTACTCAATTCGAAAGAGAAATAAAAAATATTCAATGTGATAATGGGAAAGAGTATAACAATAGGGAGTTTCGGGAGTTTTGTGCTAATAATGGGATAAATTTTCATTTTTCGTGTCCTCATACATCTTCACAAAATGGGAAAGTCGAACGCAAAATTAGTTTCCATAAATAACATTGTCCAGAACTCTCTTAATTCATGCCTCAGTACCTCCATATTTTTGGCATCATGCTCTACAAATGGCCACGTATCTTCTTAACATAATTAGTCTAAAGGTCGACATATTCTTCCCCCCTCAAAATCCTATTTAATAAGAACCCTTCTTATTCTCATCTTCGATTTTTTGGGTGCTTGTGTATCCGTTATTCCCATCTACTACAATTAACAAACTTGGCTCGGTCTGTACCCCGTGTGTGTTTTGGGTTATCCAGTCGAATCATCGTGGTTATAAGTGCTTTGATTTATCCTCCAAGAAAATCATAATAAATCGCCATGTCATTTTGATGAAATCCAATTTCCTTTACTGAAAGTTCATACTCCGAGTCTAAGTCGTATAATTTTTGGATGACCAAATATCCCGTATATTATTCGAATTTTTCGGACCTCTCCCCGCACTCTAAATCCTCAGCCGGCCCAATTGCCTGATGGACCCACGATCTCGTCTCCTTGATAATTCGGCAAGCTGGAGCAGTTCGAAAGTGGGCGATCCGGCCAGTGCCAGCCGGTCGTCCAACAGTCAACGATTCTGGGCTGCAGGCCCATTTATTGTGGCCGATACCGTCGAGCCAGAAAAATTCCCAAAATTCTCTCAATTCTTCATCAGTCATAGACCGGTCCTTTCGAAGTCGTGAGGGTATTTTACACCTAAAAGACATTTTAATTTACATTCGGATGTCACTAAATTCCCTTGCCCGCAATCCTCGTATCGGCTTTAAATGACCCTAATTGGAAAATTGCTATGATCGATGAATATAATGCTCTTATTGCTAATAAGTCGTAGGAGTTGGTGCCGTCCATATGGTATTAATGTTATCAGTCTATGTGGATTTTGCTCATAAGGAGAATTCGGATGGGTCCTTTGCTCGACATAAAGACGCGACTTATTGGTGATGGTAAGACTTCGGCAGGTTGGAATTGATTGTGGTGAGACGTTTAGTCCGGTGGTCAAATCGGCTACCATTCGTGACCGTGGCTTGGCTGGCTCTTTCAAAGACTTGGCCAATTCAGTTGGATGTCAAGAATGCTTTCTACATGGTGACCTCAAGGAAACAGTCTATATGCATCGGCCAAGTTGGGTTTCAGGATCCCAACCACCTAATCATAGTCTGTTGTTGAAGAAATCATTGTATGAGCTTAAGCAGCTCTCAAGGGCCTGGTACACGAGGTTTGCTGAATTTGTTTCAACTATTGGGTTCACTCACAGCAGGTCAGATAATTCCTTGTTCATCTACCGCAGTGGTTCGTCCTTGGCATACATCCTGTTGTACATGGATGATATCATCTTGACTGCCTCTTCAGATGCCTTACGCCCGATCTATCATGACCCATGCTCGATTCCGAGTTTGCTATGAAAGACTTAGGGGCCTTTGAGTTATTTTTTGGGGATTGCCGTCAAGCGTCATTTAGGTGGGTTATTTCTGTCTCAACGGAAGTATGCTGCTGAGATCATCGAGAGGGCTGGGATGTCATCCTGTAAGTCCACCTCCACGCCAGTTGATGCAAACCCAAAACTAAGTGCCACAGCAGGTGCACCATACGACCCGACCCGGCCATATCGTAGTCTTGCAGGGCCCTCCGATCTTACCTTTATCAGACCGGATATTACATATGCGGTTCGGCGGTGTGTTTGCAATGATCCCGAGTTGAGCATGAATGCAATCAAATGCATCATTGGTATATTCGGGGGACACTAGACTATGGGTTACACTTGTATCCGTCCATCTACATCCACACTTGTTTCCTACACGGATCTTGATTGGGGTGGTTGTCCCGACACCAACCGGTCGACTCTTTATGTATGTTCCTTGGCAACAACTTGGTCTCCTGGTCAAAGAAAACGTCAGGCAACCCTATCACGCTCAAGTCCGAAGCGTAATATCGAGGGTAGCGAATGTGGTCTCGAATCATGTTAGCTACGTAATTTGCTTTTGGAGCTTCATTGTCCTATTCGGAAGGCAACCTTGGTATATTGCGATAACATTAGTGCCATCTACCTTTCAGGGTAACCAGGTTCAACACCAGCATTATAAGCATTATCGAAATGGACATTCACTTTGTCCGCGAAAAGGTTGCAAAGAGGTCAAGTTCGTATGCCATGTCACGTCGCGTTATCAAATTCGGACATCTTTACAAAATCTACAATGGATTCTCTTTGAAGATTTTAGGGACGATCTCGGCCTCAAGCTCAAGACCGCTTGCTATGACTGCGGGGGTGTGTTAAATAAGGCAATTCCTTATGGCCCTAATTCTTTTGGTAATTGTTAATATTAGACAAGGTAAGAATTTTGTATATTAGGAAAATATATGTATAATATATTGTAATATATAGGTTACCATAATTAGGAATATACACTACCATAATTGTAGAGTTACCATAATTGTAGAGTTAGAATTATGGTAGAAGAAGACTTTGTAACTTGTATATATATCTATTCAATCAATGAAAATAATCAAGGGGATTATTTCTTTCAGATATCTTTGAGGCTGTTCTTCGTTACTAAACTTTATTGGCTTTTTCTTAGTTTAAACATTTAGTTGAGAGGCTTCAACTAGAACTTTCTTTGGTAGAGTAAGTATATGGTGGTTGCATCATTCCAGCTGTTAGTTCAGTGACCTTAATTTTATTCAAGTAATGGACAGAGGCAATTGTGTGTGATTTTGGTTGTCTGATCACACTCGAAATTATGTATTTACTTATCGTACTTTACCTAGTTTTGTAGCAGTCTGGTTGCGGCACTAAAGGGTTTTCGACAAGACTTTTTTAAAAACTAACCGTGATGTCCAAGCCATCTTGCGCACGCACCTCATTCCACAGGGTACGTACTACCTTCTACCAACATTGGTATCAGGTAACTCTGCCCACCAAAGCTTGGATAGAGGAGAAGGAATTACCCAATGTTTTTGCCTCCGTTGGGATTTAAACTTGACAACACTTATATCATTCTCAATTCTCAATTTGCAACTTTCAACATACCAAAGGCTCATAAGTTGGGAATGTTAATTGTGTTTCCTTCTTTTGGCTGTTAAAATATGTTTTCTCAGAAAGACTTTCTAATGGAGAAACTTCTTCCTTGAAGTGTTCTGCTGTTTTTTTTTTGGGGAATTACAGTAGTACTTGTTGATGGCATGAGATAGTTCATAGAGGGAACGCGTCGAGTACAGAACTAAAAATGGAATATTGGAGTGAAAGCCTTTTACTTACGAGTTTAAGTTATATACAATGCCAGTGTAAGAAACTTTACATTATCAAGTCACATTTATCTATTATAAAGTCTAGTTCATCCTCCGGAATAAAACACATCTTATAAAATATACGGGCCGGGTGGGTCCAGGGTCCAACAGCCGGATCGATTACGAGTCATCTCTTAGCCTGATTTTCCCAATGCTTCAACACTGCTAGGAAAATTTAGGCACCCTTTCGATCGCACTAAATAAATTAAATATTGTTTTCATAATATAGTGTTAAATCGTCAGGAATGCACCAAAATTATCCACTCTCCTTATCATACACATCTTCTCTTTGTTTCCCGAGCCTCTAGTGAGTTACAGACAGAGTTCGAAAATGTCAAATCTTTGATGATTCTATATTATTTTTAAGATTATAAATCCCACATTTAAAAAAAAATTACCTGTAGATATTCCGGGTGACTTAATAGTGTATTTTCTTTTTAACACTCATGGTGTATTTGAGTTAAACTCCTTACGCAACAGGAGCTTTGAAGACAAAACTATGTGATAAAAATGCTCTATGTTGACCACCAACTTTAAGAAAAGTATTTCTCTCAAACCAAAGTGCTTATTTAAAAAATGGAGTTAGTTTTTGAATTAAAAAAAATGTTTTTGGGAAAACCAAAGACATCACAAAACTTTCCTTTCACTTAGAACCAAACTTAAACTTCTAATCCTTTTTCTCATAAATTTAAGGAACATCATCTACAACAAGTAATTTTTTATAACAAGCTTCATAGGATAACATGAAAATAGAATAACTTTGTTGTATCTAAATAAATTGTACTTAATTTTTTTTATGATATTGATGTACATGAAAAAGTAGAAAAAACCTTCTCAATTAAGATTATTTCGTAGAAAATACATGAATTTTTAAATTGATCTTTATTTGCTAAATTTGAGATTGTTATAATCATTTCTTTTATTTTCTTTTAATAAATACAATAATGCAATGATTTATATCGTTGAGTTCAATTCCTCTAGCATATAGCAAATTATTTGCACTATACAACTATATTTGATTTATGAATGTTATGATGGCCAGGCATAGCCAGAACTGCTAGTGTAATTTATTCTAAGGCTCTTCGAGTTTATTCACTCTCTGGTAATCCCTTACGAGTCTCAAGACTCTTCGGTCACCGGAAAGTAGTTGTTTTCTATCCTTCTCGATAGGGCTGACCTGCTATTGAGAGGTATTGTCGGCTACGAATCGACCCATCAAATTCAAGGAACATGTTATAAATTTAACTAACCCCAAGAACCATATGCAGATCAATATGGAAAGCAAGTAAAGGATATGAGGAATAGGGATATTAGAAATTAGCAAGCACACAACTATGAATTAGTTGTACACTTGTTAATTTTAACAATAATCACTAACCGAGTATAATTAGAAAGAAGGGATGAATCAAGTAATTAGGATGCAATCAATTGACTTAAGATATTCAAAGGAAATCTAGACACCAACTAGATTTACATTCAAATTTAGAGACAATCAAATATGAGCGATAGAGAATTCATACAAAAACCACCTAACTGTGATATAATTTAGGAGAGATTGCTAAAGAAAACTAAGATAAACTCTAAGATAGCTAAATAACAATAAACCATAGAAATAAAGCTAAAGGTAAAACTCTTCAAGAGCATTAAATCTTTTCTAAAATGAGTCTTTTAAAGTAACACTTAGGTTAATTACAAACATGGTCAAATGGGCCTTAGCTAAATGGAGTTCACCCGAACACACTCGGCAAAAAATTACGCTGTATATATAAGGTATATTTTTTATGTACATATATAGATTTTGAATACCTTGAACACAAGAGAAGAAGTTGGTTTAGTGGTTTAAGGGGTTCAACATTTACCTTAATGTTTTAAGTTCAAATCTCAGGCAATACATTTTTATTTTTCAAACCTCCTCAGTGAAAATTCTGAATCCACCACTGCTCACTTGAACAAACTTTCATTCTCGAACTGTGCTTTAGTCGACAGGTTGGTGTCCTCGGACAGCTTTCCCGATACAGAGTTGGAGGTTAGGCGAGTTAGACGGGTTTAGAATCATATCTTGATGTAAAATGAGATACAAGATAATAAGATTCAAGAGTTAATTAAGAAATACAAGAAAGAAATAACAATCTCACAATTGAAGTAAATTAGAGACCAACAAGAGTGTTCATCTATCAACAGTGTCTAAGGAAAATCATCAAAATCCTATTCTATTTATACTACTAGGGTTAGCTAAGTAAGAAAAGACATAAATGTCCTTAAATACATGTCAATTGGATCATAAAATATAATGTGAAGCTTTTCTTATATTGGTTTTTGGTTTTCATACTCTCTTGAAATACTCTAAGCTCTTGATGTCAAGTAGAAATCCTTGCTTGTCATGAGTACTTCCCGGATCTACATCATTCTCTTCTTCTTGAAAAGAATTCGACATCGAATCTAACCTTGCAAAACATAGAAGGGAATTAGTACCCAAACCAAAAAAACTTCCAAACAAGTTACAAACCACTCCCAAAAGTGCACACTTTTATGACAGAGCCAAGGATCATGAAATTCTATAGAAATTAATTTTTCAAGCACAGTCCCAAGAACTTGGTTCAAAAGTATACCACAATTATAAAATAGGTCAAAGAAATCAATAATTCTAAATATTAGAATTTTCAAATCAAAACTAGTTTCTTCAATAACTTGGACCACATAGTTTCTCATTTCACAATTAGATTTACTCATCTAACCACAAGATTAAGAGAAATAACAATATCAGTCACAACTCGTAGAGACAAGTATGCATTCCTGGGATCAAACACAAATTTCAATCTCAAAACCTCCTTGAATTTCTCACATAGCAACTCACAACATGAATCAAATAGCAACATTAACGAATTGTCACTAATCATAACAAAGTTGCTACTATAAAGGTCCATGACATATAAATTTACCTTCATGGCTTTAGAAAGTTCAAAAATAAGCAATAGCCATTCAAACAAATCATTCTTGGCTTTATAACACAATACTACCTCAAACCTTTTTATAGCCCAAGAATATGCTCCCAAGTATATTACTTCTTTATAGATCCTCTCTTGATAGTGTTTCACAAATAAATCAAGCAGGTTAGTAAACTCATCAAAAGAAGTATTTCACATTTATGTCCATAGATATTTTGCAACGCTTCAAATGGATCATGTTTACATTTATTTCTAGAAGCATTCATAAAATCTACCCAAAATTTATCCTCAAAAGTAGGAGTGGAGTAACCAAAGAAGTTGACACTAAAACTAGCATTTATCAATTTACTACTAATATCACTAGCGCCTCCCTCATTCTTTAAAGGATGTTCTTCGTCTTTAGAGGACCTTTCAACACAAGATGTGCTTTCAACAAACATACTGTGAGTTATCTTTCTAACGTCCAAACAATTAGCACCCTCAAACAAGCCACAAGAATCATTTTCATAAGTGATGCACTCTTTAAATTTTGAATCACCATTTTCATTAAGTACACACAAGTCAACAAGGAATGAATCATTCAATTGAATTTCATTCATATTGTCCATAATTTTAAGCTCAATTTCTAAATTATGATCAATATCAATCACACAATAAAAATCAGGACAACTTAAAGAATGACTCACATTATCAACCCAAATATCATCTCTCAAACCTTCTTGCATATTTTCACCAAATAAAGGATTGTCGAATATTTTGAAAATTTGACATTCTTTAGGCTCAAAAAGGATATCATCACACTTTCCATGCTCCATTCCAAGAGTACTATCAGAAAGCATATTCATGTCCATACAAGATTATCACGATCCAAATTGGAGGGCTGCGAAGGGCACCCGGACTCCACCCGCCGGATGCCACTAATCGTACAGTCAACACCCTATCATAATTAAATACGGACTAAGCTGAAAAAAAATTATGGAAAAATCTTAACCAGAGAACCAACTTGTATATTTATACATCCCAAAGGTCGACAGGCCATACAAGACTACTATACACATAGAACACCATATACAAGCCTCTAAGAAAATACATGACATCAAAAGGTCGGGAGAGGGCCCCGCCATGCCCATTTATACAAGCAAAAAGTACCATACCAAGATAGACCAACACTCCGAAATAAGAGGAGTGCTCCAAAAATCCGATGAGTCAGCAACCTACTAACGTGGATCGTCGTCCGGTCTACGTGAACTTGTGGACATAAAACGCAGCGTTCCCCGACAAAAGGGACGTCAGTACGACTGCTGTACTGTGAATAATAGCATAACAGGGATATAACAATAACTGAAACAGAAACATCCGACCAACAGTAAATGCCTCAAAAGGCCCAAATATATATGCCTAAATGTTATGCACAATGCAAATGCGATATGTATGTATGTATATATGTATATATATATATATATATATATATATATATATATATAGCGGAACGTGCAACCCGATCCAATATATGTTAGTGTTGCGGAACATGCAACCCGATCCAATATATGTTAGTGTTGCGGAACGTGCAACTCGATCCAATATATGTTAGTGTTGCGGAACGTGCAACTCGATCCAATACATTATATGTGTATAATGCATGAATGACAATGAAACATTCTGAACTTCTCGGATGACATAATATCCTTGTACCTTTAGCTAACACTGTGAATATCAACATCTTTTCCGTATGCCCCAATAAGGACTTAGGAACATATTTAGACATGCTTTTAACATATGAATCAATAATATGGATATTCTTAACCACTAGGAGTAGAACAATTTATGGAGCAATATCACAATATATTTCGTTACATGAAACATGCCAAAAGAAAGAAATAATTTGCCTTAACATACCTCGATTCCACTTAATTATCTGAATCAAAGAAGATACGGTGGTTGCTAAGACTGCCCTAACCCACCAAGATGAATTTCAAATTGTACTTAAATGTGGGTAACAAAGTAGTTACTTTTTAATACTAAAATCTCCAATTGCTTTTGCTGCACTCTCACTGGGAAAGGGAGATAACATTTAGGATTGTAAATGAAATGGAGAAGCCTACATTAACTAATGGGAGGTACTGTGCCCTTGAAATTTAAGAATGAAAACTTGTATTACATGCAAATGTAATTTGGAGGGACCTCCCCATATTAATCACCCCCCTGGTCGCCTATTATTTCTAATGCTGCCACCTATTTGATTATTACCTTAGTCATTAGGCAATTCCCCAATGTGCTACACGTAGTTGCCCCACTCGACTTTGTCCCCCATTTAAAATTAATCAATTCCATAATTAATCAATTACACACACATTTAATTTCGTGATCCCAATTCACTTAAATCTTGATGATTTATAAAACCTTCTTATACTCAATGTCATAATTTTGTGATATGACATTAGTCCATAACCTCTTTGGGGATATACAATCATTATTATTAATCCCCATCATCACACTTGTTACGTCCAAAATTATTTCGGGGTTTTATCATTTTATATATTAATCTCTTTATTAGCATACGTAAATATGACATAAATTCCCCGAGGCTCGGGTCCACTTACACACGCCTAGCGATTTAAATCGTGACCCGAAAGTACGGGATGTTACAAAGATAAGGTATTGAAACAATCAAATTCACTTGCAAAAAGACATGCATCATCAATCACATTTTTAGTGTTTCTAGTAGCTAAAGAATAAATAAATTCAACTTTATCACAAGAATTCAAGGAAACGCTTTGTATCTCATGTTTTTCTATAATTGACATAACACTAGCTTGAAAACTTTTAAGCTCACAATCAATAACAATTTTAGCTCCATAATCATATTCAACTAGGGTATGGCCCCCATCCATTTTCATGCTAACACAAAGTAAAGAATCATCACTTTCACCAAAAGATGGCCTAACATTTACACCCAAGTCACTGACAAGTTCATTCGAAGTAACTAGAGAGTTAGGATTATCCTTTTTACCTTGATAAGCTCTTAAAGAACCTTCTTTATCTTGATTTTCTAAAATAAAGTTCACTTGCTCACTAGAAGTAGTCCCAACTTTACTTGCTTCTTTCAATTCTTGAATTTCTTTCCATGTTGAGTCATCATTTTTGTGCTCTTCTTCAAGAATACATACAAAGGAAGTGAAAACACTAGAAGAACAAGAATTCAAAAGGTTAGAGTTAGAATAAAAAAACCTCTCACTCACACTCTCTTGTTTTCCTCTCACTTTTCTTCTTTTCTTCTTGTGATAACTCACTTTCATTTTTCAACTCTCTTTTCTTTTGTGTTTGTAACCACTCCATCACTTCATTCAAAATATCATCTCCTTTTTTCTTTCTTGAGTTGCCACTATTCATGCCACTATTCACTCCCTTACTTCTCTCTTTCTTTTCTCTCTCATTCATTTCATTAGGAGTGCAATAGGCTCCAAGGATTCCCTTTGAATCATTGGGATGACTCTCCACTTCAACTTTTAACTTGACATCACTAGAAGTTTCAAGAACTCTACGTGAATTGTTGGAATAACTTTGTACACCAAATTTCAAGTTTATTGTCTCCACTTTTACTTTCTTGACTTCCTCATTTGTTATTGAAGATTCCTTAATGGTCATAGGAGTTAAGATATGCTTTCTTCCCATCGAATCTACAACAACAAACTTTTTCAATCTTCAATCAAACCAAAATTTATTACATTTGAACCAAAGATCTCTGAAGCACACCAAACAAGTAGATAAAGGATAGACATCACACCAAACTCCTCCTTGATAGCTTTCATGGTAAACAATTATTTTCACCTCTTTGTCAACCAATCTTCCACCAAATCTATATGGTGAACTTTTTGTATGACAAGGTATCTCCAACCACTCAATCAAAGCCGAATCAACGAAGTTGGTATAACACAATTTATCTACACCTAAAATGCAATCAAATGTGCAACCTCTCATACCCCTCAACAATGGCTTCAAATTTCATCAAACTCCCTTTAGGCTCATGCTCTCTTTTTCTTGTAGAAGCACTACTATAATAATCATGGAATACTTCATAATAATTTCTACTAGAAGTAGAATTATAAGAAGAACTTCTTCTTTCTCCATAATCATCCAAACTTTCCTTGTAACTCTTTGAACCTGTGTAAGACATAATTAAGATAAGAAAAGTGGTTAGTAAAAATAAGGGACCTCACAAGTCAATCCTTCACGTGTATCACTCAATGATTGCACTCAATTTATTTTCACTCACTCAAAAGTCATAAGCTTTTAGGACCACATTTAAATGATCTTACCACTCAAGTCTTTTACCATTCAATGGTATCCCTTAGTCTTTTCATGGTTTTACAATCTGAAATAAAATTAAAGCAAAATTTCAAGTATCGGTTCGGAATGGAATTTATGTTACTAACAAAGAAAGGATAAAATACTAACGACTAAGAATGAAATAAATACACAACGAAACTAAAAGAGAAAAGCACGAAATAATTGGCATGGAATGAAAATAAGGACTCAATTAACTAGATTAAAATATTCGTGTTAAAGTAGTTAAAATTAACAAGGAATATTGAAAGGGAATAGAAATGAATCAATCAGACCAAAACAGAGAGATTGAATTTTGCACAAAAACTGCCTAGAACAACTTCGTCTTCTTCCTCGAAAATGGACCGAAAATCAGTCCCAAAACTAGCTGAAATCTCACCAAAACGATCCCAAATTTCAAAGTTAGGCTTCTCAAGATGTACCCGATCTTATGCAACAACACCCACCCGAAACAGAACTTTTTTAAGGAAATTCAAAATGTGAAATCGAAGCTCCGAGCTCTTCAATGGCGATTTCATAAAATGGTCTCCAAATCATTCGCAATCCAACACAAATCTCTATTTGGTGAAGTTTCTCGACAGTAACTTCGGACAACAATGAGACCAACAACTCAGTTCTCCACTTTCTGGTGTATTCAAACTCGAGTTTTCGCTTCTAAACAACAGTAACCATCAATCTTTTCAACAAGTTTCCAGATCTGAATATCTCGGACAATTTCGTTTTTTTTTAAATTGAAGCTTTGTCGACCTTCAATGGAGTCCAGTTTATATTCTTCCAATTTCAAGCTCAATTATTATCTCAAGCTCGAATCCATATAGTAGTCCAGCACAACAGATCGAAACCCACAAGATTGTACACCTTTGAATTTCAAACAGTGGACACTGAAGAAAATCGAGTTCCAGATACGGGCTAGTGAAAACAGTGAAGAAAATTTTCAGATATTTGAAACTTTTTTTTGATAAATCAAATCTTAGAAAGTGTTTATTGGAATAAACAATAATTTATGCTCTGATACCAATTGATATAAAATGAAATATAAGATAATAACATAATTTAAAAATTGAAGGGAGAGATACAAGAAAGAAAGAACAATGCCACAATTGAAATAAATTAGAGATCAATAAAATATATTTGCAATCCTCTAATTTGAACGAAAAACTACAAGATTAAATTCAAGAAAAAAAAGAATTAAACTTATATATAAATAATCTTACCAAAAAATATTCAAAAGAGACCCAATGTAGAGATAAAGGGATAAAATCACAAAACTCACTAAGAGTATTCATCTATCAATCCAAGGAAAATGATCTAAATCATATTCTATTTATATTACTAGGATTAACTAAGTAAGAAAAGTCATAAATGTCCTTAAATACATGTCAATTGAACCCTAAAACATAATGTGAAGCTTTTCTTGTATTGATTTTTGATTTTCATACTCTCTTGAAACACTAACCTCTTGATGACAAGTAGAAATTCTTGTTTGTCATGAGTATTTGCCGGACCTACATCATATCTAAGCTGTCAAAAAGTTGTGGATATCTGCTCCACATGCCCGGTCTCCTCAATAGGATGATGCTTCGAGTGCACTTTCACTTGACCTCTTGAAACATTCCTTTGACTTGATATTATCTTGGAAACTATCCTCAATATAGGTGCTAACTATCATTGTAATAATACCTGATTTATACATTAAATTATCTCATAGAATGAGCCCTGATATACCATAGAATAGCCCCTGACTATATGGAGTAAGGGCCGGGAATGAGGGATTTTCCGCACTATCTTTTGTGTGGAGAGGATGGGATGATAGAAGGGCAGTCTGATGCACTAAGCTCCTGAAAACATTTGTTCTTTAGTTGATGTCGTTATAGCAGAAAGGCAGAATCGAGCCACTTCGGACACAACTGAGGTAGAAATGGGATACTTTTTAAACAAAGAGCAAAATTGTTCCATTTCGCATAGTGAAGATGCATTTTTAACCCTTTGCCCCTGTTTGATTGATGTAAATTGCTCTAGAGAATTATTAGGATATGTAGTACACAATGGAGGTAAAACTTGATTATGACTCGGATATTGGTGCTTTTGTAAAACAGCATTCAATTCTATGCCTAGACCTTGGGGTGTACATAGTACTCCCAATTGTTATGGTACAATTATTTTGAGGAAATAATACTTCAGATAGGGAATTTTGGTCTTTGAACTACAGTAAAATCCTCCCTAGATAATTATTCAACAACCAGAAACTCCACAGAAAATCTCATCAAAATGTGTTGAACTCTGAAATTTTAGTATGAATAGTTCGATTTGAACCAATGTTTTCAAAGAACTCTGATTCTCAAACCAATATAAATAAAATTCTGGACCCGCTTCTGTGCCACTTCTGGAAAATGTTAGTAAAAAATGCAGTACCGTATTACATACGTCAAGAATCAAGATGGATGTTCTGGTAGTAATTAGAACAAAGGGAAGATTTCACCAGAAAAATCAACATAGATCCATTTTATCAATGTTCACCAAGCAAAAAAATTAGTGTCCTAAACTCAACATTCAAGATTCAAGATTCAAGATCCAAAAACAAGCGAAATATTTGTGCTGTAGGATGAAATGCTTGTATAGCAACTAGTATATAACATCCAATATTACTGCTTTCTAATTCTGAGGCATCGACGTTTACATCAAGTACTATGAAACTATAATACGAGGAAATCGAAAAAAAAACAGTGGAATAATTCTTCATTTGTGGGAGCTTCAGTTTTACACCATTTACAAGATGAAACTAAAAAAATCAAAGGGTGTAACCGATGAATATGAACTAAAGCAGACATGTTCATACTCGAGAAAGAATCTCTACAGTAAATTCTTTCGTTCTTCTTTGCTGCTCGAAAATTAAACACAGGCACCTGTTCCAAGTTAAATATAATAACATTGTACATCAAAAAGAATAAATTAGCGCACCTTTCTATCAGTTTCTTTGAATCCTCAAATGGAAGTTTTTCGTGGACACAACAGAGTAAAAAAAAGTTTTAAGTGGTACCAAATTCTATGGGAGTGGCGGCACAGGGAGCCAAACTTTTTGCGGCAAAATTCATACCACCTCCTTTCAGAGATAAAGTGGGGCCCCTCAATGAGCTCGCCCTGCTTACAAGATCTGAATCTAGAAACATAACTATGACTGAGATATCGTCATGAAAGTGCCTCCTAACACCACGATCGATCTTCTTCAGATCAGAATACCTCATCTCCCTTTTCTTTGCTGCTTCTTGTAATGCAGTTTTTACAAGCCTCCGAGCACTTCCCTGAAGGTTGGAAAATTTAGGAACACGTCATTGCTATCGATAAGCAAAAGAGTAAACACATTGATATTTATCCCTTATCACTAATTTTTTCCATTCATAATTGCCTCGATTGCCTTCATGCCAGAAAGCCACAAATTTAAGACTAATTACACATTACGAACGAGAATTTGGCAGGGATGTGAAATACTCATTCGTCCATTCTAGCATCGGAACAATTTAGTAATCAATGAAGTGGGTTGCGAATCATGAGGTCTCACGTTCAAATCTCAGTCGAGACAAAAAACACTAGGTGATTTATTCCTATCCGTTCTAGCCTTGGTGGATAGAGTTACATGTACATGTTGCTGGTGGGAGGTAGCATATATCTCGTGGAATTAGTCAAGGTGCACGGAAACTGGCCTAGACACCACGGTTATCAAAAAAAAAAATCTTATTTTCACATGTTACTTTTTTTTGCAGTTATAAAACTGCTGAGGTAAGGCGGCATACAATAGACCCTTGTGGTCTGGCCCTTTCCCGGACCCCGCGCATAGCGGGAGCTTAGTGCACCAGGCTGCCCTTTTTTTTTACTTATAAAACTTGTTTCCTTCTTGAGCCAAGGGTCTTTCGGAAACAACCTTTCTACTTACCAAGGTAGAGGTCTGCGTACACTCTACCCTCCCCAGACCCCAACGTAGGGTCTCACTGGGTATGTTGTTGTTGTTGTTCTTCTTCCTCCTTGCAATCATTTCCTTGTCTCCTAATAAAATGTAAGGGGAAATGTTGAAATCTCGATACCTAAGCTACCCCAGCCTTGGATATTATTATACTAGTGTTGTATATCTCAGGAGTACAACAGCCTAAGCTAACCCAGCCTGAGATATTATTATATTGAAGGGGAGCCTTGGAGTAACTGGTAAAGTTGCTGCCATATGACCAGGAGGTCATGGGTTCAAGCCGTGGAAACAGCCTCTTGCAGAAATGCAAGGTAAGGCTGCACACAATAGACCCTTGTGGTTCGGCCCTTCGCCGGACCCCGCGCATAGCGGGAGCTTAGTGCACTGGGCTGTCCTTTAGTGTTGTATATCTCAGGAGTACCTAAATATTGTGTTTGTATAACATGATGAATAACACATCCATCCAATAGGAACATCCTAGTAACGAGCTATGTTTTTTACCCCAAAGGAAAATGGAAGGAAGAATAGACAAAAGCTAATGTATTCGTGCAATATATATTTTTTCCATCCATAGACTACAAATGAGGGATCTAGAAGTGTTAACTTGTTCTTTCTAAAATGTGGACATTACTGAAACTACTTGAGCTCTTTACACGAGCTTGCTAATAAGTTAATACCAGGAACCATATCAACAATATCGATGTGATATTAAGAAGACGAAATATATTCCCCAATGCATTTTGATCTAGTATCATCAAGAAAGAAGAGAAAAAAAGTGCATCATAACGCTAGAATAGCACATGAAAACATGATTTTGGAAAGACAGTTATGTTCAATGAAACATTTCATCTACACGATATTTTGAAACTTTCGATGTGTGCCACCTAAAGCCAGCAATAAAATTCTATTAGGGGTTCTTTGGTTGCTAGTTAGAGTTATGCAGGTATTAGTAATACAAATAAATACATAGATTAGTTATGCAGGTTTAATTATTCATTTATTAGTTATTCCATCTACTACCCTGCATAAAATTATACATAGTTTCCCTCATAACTTATACATGTAATTGGGATTGTGAACAGGTAACCAAACACAATACTTGGTATGCTGAATTTTATACATAGCAACTAAAATGCTACCAAACATGGTACTAATTATGCTAGTTTTAGTACATGAACAATTTACTTCTTAACCAGCAACCAAACGACCCCTTTAGAGTTGATTTGCAGTTTTAAACTTCATATGTGCAAAAGAAATATAAACAAAAAAAGTATCCTATAGTTGAAGACTTACGCTTCGGAGGCTATTTTGTACTACATCAACTGCTTCTTGATTGCTAAGATGTTCCCAGAGACCATCGGAAGCTAATATGAGAAATTGATCATGCGGTTCAAGTTCTTGAACAGTAATTGACGGATCTGAGCTTAATATGGGCCTTTTAAAAGGTTCACGCAATCGAAACTTCGCATACAAAGGCTCCTTGTTGTATTCAGGCTTTTTAAGGTATATATCACCAATAGATCTCGAAATCTGCAAGATGAATCTAAATTAAAAAGTCATATAAATAGATTGGTGCCAGAAACCAAGCAAATTCATTTCAATAAAGTACGGAATCCATGTAAAGTATATAAAGCAGGATCTAACAAAAACTGGGAAAAGATCATAAATTGAATTAGAAGCTCTGAATAAAGAACATTGAATATCTAACTCCTACAACACAAAATAACCAAATAGAAATGTCAATTTGTGTGGCTATAAATCATTTCATTAAGGGTAGAAGGGGAAATTTAAAGTTAAGTTGTTTCTAATTATAGAAAGGTGACATTCTTTTTGGTACGGACTAAAAGGAAAGTGTGCCACATGAATTGAGACGGAGTAACTTTGAGTCATCGCGAACCACCATCCATCCCTTAATAAAGCAAACAAATAGAGAAGCAAAAAAGAGTCTAGGATATTAAAAATATCAGCCAATATGGGGAATGAAAGAAAGATTTTAATCTCTTTTGGTTCAAGGAGTCTAAACCACCTATCTTAGTCAAAAGCCAACTTAGAATAGGAGATACGGCTCATAAATACCATGCATGTATAAAAGAATCTGATTGACTGCAGATAAAAGACTGCAATAATTGTCTATGTATTCATTGATGACACACAAGCAACTGCATACAGTGACCAACGGTAACAACCTAATCCGTCGACTATAAAATGCTTTGAACTCTAAAGATGTTACTAACCATATGTCTCCCTCTGAAATAATAGCAAGAATTAGAGAAAATGACAACCATGTCCCTTATGTTTGAGGATAGGTTCAAAATAGTCCCTCAAGTAAGCAGTTAAGGGTTTTGATTTTCAAAAGTTAACAGTTTTAGTCTCCGTCAAATATTTACCTAACACTGTTAGATTTGACGGGAACAATGAAAAAAGGAAAATAGCGGGAGCTCACATTTAGAGGTACAATTTTGTAGTTTTTGCTATTTTTAATTAAAGTCTTGTGCACCTTTTTGAGGTGTAATTTCTGCTGCTTCTTTTTTTTGTATCTTTTTTTTATGTCTAGTGTAGTTTTTTGTGTTTCAAATTTTAGGATTTGATGGGGCTTTCTTGGTGTTTATATAAAGTCTCTTTTTTCCATTGTTTCCGTCAAATCTAAGTTCGGTAGATATTTGACGGAGACCAGAAGTGTCAACTTTTGTCAAACTTAAAGGACCAAAACTTTAGTGCATACTTAAGTCTTAAGGGACTATTTTGAACCTACCCTAAAACATAAGGGACCATTTTTGTCATTTTCTCGCAAGAGTTAGAAACCATATAAGCTACTCTATCCACAAAACACAACTAGAGCACAATTGCTCACGTTTTGAGAGATATACCTGAATCAGACCCTTTACACGCCATACGTTATGCTTCAAAACCACGATCTGCGAGTCATCTGGATGCATTGCATGCAACTCCTGTCTGACAGATTCAAAACTTGCGTTATGCTCAGCTGAAAGCTGGATGGCAAGAACCTCCCCTGTAGCCTTCAGAAGCCTACCCAAAACAGCTCGGGAATCACCAACGTTAGCAACATAAAGGGAACCGTTGCAGATAACCGCTACCAGACAGCAAGATCCTACAGCAGCCATCTGCGGTTTCATTGGCCATTGCTTTGCAACCACAGAAAAGAATCCGTCTTCTGTAGCTTGAAATGCTTTCCGTATTACATCTACAGACATAGAATTTTGTTTGGCTGCAAACCCTACAAGATAAAAGTTGCAGACTAATTAATTCAAACAACAAACTTAAATGGCAAATAATCTAATATAGTAGATATTTTAAAGGGCTTTTTTCATTTTTGGCCCATCGGCCAAAATTAATTACAGCCGCTAGCCAAAATATACATTACATGTACACAGATTATGTAGATTTGTGTATACGATATGTATATTATATGTATATTTTTACTTAATATATATTACATATACATTTGCTGGCTATTACATTTTAGAACGGTCCGAAAAGATAATTATCCCTATTTTAAATTCCATAAAGAATATACACTTGCATTTTCCTTGTAAAAAAATACTGAATAGCATTTAACCAGCTTAAATGCACCATCCAGAACTACAAACAGATCGAAGCAATTCAATCGGGAAATGAGTCCTCTGGTCAAATAAAACAGGTCTAGTATACTTACTCTTGAGATGCTGAAAGAGGTGATCATTGATATACCGTGATGTCTCAGGTCCACCATGACCATCGTATATCCCAGCAAACGTTCCGTATGGGCCCGAATCAAGCAAGCTCAAAGAACCCGACTCGATCTGGCTTTGATCCTCCAGCAAATTATTGGCTTGTACAACTGCCATTGAGAACTCACCAATCAAGTGTTGACTACTGTCCTTATACCAAAAAAGTCCATCTTGCCGTCCAGCTGAATCCGTACCAGCATGTACAGATCGGTCCGATGATGGCCGCCAACAGGCCCTCAGGAAATTTATCAGCCTTGATAACATCCCTCATTTCATTTCACTTCCGCCTCCTCCAATTCCTCAACAGCAAAAAAATAGAAGAAAAATTGACATAAATAGCCGCCCACCAAAATAATAGTCAGCAAATGTATATTTTTTGATATTTGGTTAGCAAATGTAATATTTTTGGCCCACCGGCCAAATGTGTAACCTGCCCAAAAAAAAGGGACCCAAGAGCAGCCTAACTAAACCCATTATTTTATTATATTCTTACAAGCATATAACAAGAAGTTCAGCTAGATAACTACTTCAAGAATCATAAAATTGTAGAAAGATCATAGCTTTAACCAATGAGAAACAAATCTCATTACATAAAAACAGAAAAAATTCCAAAATCCCAAAACCCAATTTCAACTCCAAATAATAAAATTAAGCATGACGACAACCTAGTAATTTCCGAGATATGAAAACAATATCAGCAATGACAAGAAGTAACTACCCACTACAGTGCAAAGCCAAAACTGAGTAAAACCCACATGTCAAAATGAACAAAACAACAGTAAAAAAACACCCAAGAAGTGCAGCTATTCAACTACTTCAAGAATCATAAAATTGCAGAAAGATCATAGCTTTAACCAATGAGAAACAGATCTGTTCACAGAAAAACAGAAAATTCCAAAACCCAAAATCTCAATTTCAACTCCATAAAATTAAAGCATAACCGACAACCTAGCAATTTCAAGATATGAAAAACAATATCAGCAATGACAAGAAGCAACTACACATTACAGTGCACAGCCAAAACTCCGTAAAATCCACATACCAAAAATGAACAAAACAACAGTAAAAATACACCCAAGAAGCATATAACAAGAAGTTCAGCTATTTAAACTACTTCAAGAATCATAAAATTGCAGAAAGATCATAACTTTAACCAATGAGAAACAAATCTGTTCACATAAAAATAGAAAATTCCAAAACACACGAGCCTAATTTCAACTCCAAAGAATAAAATTAAGCATAACCGACAACCTAGTAATTTCAAGATATGAAAATAATATCAGCAATGACAAGAAGAAACTACCCACTACAGCGCACATCCAATACTCCCTCCGGATAAAAAAGAGTGTCCACTTACCAAATCAAGAAAAAATTAACCTTATTTTTCTATATTTGCTCTTATTAAGTGTTAGGTGATCAAATCCCAATACTTATTTAATTACGGGTATTTTAGTCAAATTACCTATTTTTGTCTAGAAGTTAGTATTTTCTTAAGGGGGGTGCAAATGACTAAGTGGACACTCTTTTTTATCCAGAGGGAGTAAAAAGTAAAACCCAGATGCCAAAATGAACAAAACAACATTAAAACACACCCAAGAAGCATATAACAAGAAGTTCGGCTATATAATAATTCAAGAATCATAAAATTGCGAAAAGATCATAGCTTTACCAATGAGAAACAAATCTGTACAGAAAAACAGAAAATCCCAATACCCAAAACCCAATTTCAACTCCAAAGAATAAAATTAAGCATGACCGACAACCTAGCAATTTCCGAGATATGAAAAACAATATCAGCAATGACAAGAACCAACTACCCATTACAGTTCACAGCCAAAACTCAGCAAAACCCACATACCAAGATGAACGAAATAACAGTAAAAATACACCCAAGAAGCATATAACAAGAAGTTCAGCTATTTAACTACTTCAAGAATCATATAATTGCAGAAAGATCATAACTTTAACCAATGAGAAACAAATCTGTTCACATAAAAACTGAAAATTCCAAATCTCAAAACCCCAATTTCAACTCCAAAGAATAAATTAAGAATAATTGACAACCTAGCAATTTCCGAGATATGAAAACAATATCAGCAATGACAAGAAGTAACTACCCAGTACCCACTACAGTGCACAGCCAAAACTTAGTAAAACCCAGATGCCAAAATGAACTAAACAACAGTAAAAATACACCCAAGAAGCATATAATAAGAACTTCAGCTATACAACTACTTCAAGAATCATAAAATTGCAGAAAGATCGTAGCTTTAACCAATGAGAACCAAATCTGTTCACAGAAAAACAGAAAATTCCAAAACCCAAAAACCCAATTTCAACTCCAAAGAAATAAAATTAAGCATGACACAACCTAACAATTTCCGAGATGTGAAAAACAATATCAGCAATGACAAGAAGCAACTATCCACTACAGTGCAGAACCAAACTCAGTAAAAACCACATGCCAAAATGAACAAAACAACAGTAAAAACACACCCAAGAAGCATATAACAAGAAGTTAAGCTATACAATTACTTCAAGAATCATATAGTTTCACAAAGATCATAGCTATAACCAACAACAACAACAACAACATACCCAGTATATTCCCACAAGTGGGGTCTGGGGAGGGTAGAGTGTACGCGTACCTTAACTCTACCTCCCAAGATAGAGAAGTTGTTTCCGATAGACACTCGGCTTAGGATAAAGTAAAAACAAAAAAAAAAACAAATACAAAGCATGTCAAAAAGGAAAAAAGTAAAAACACAACAATGCGCTAAGCGAAAAATAAGAAACGATAGATAGTACAAAGATCATAGCTTTAACCAATGAGAAATAAATCGTTACAAAACAAACACAAAAATTTCAAAACCCAAAAACCCAATTTCAACTCTAAAGAATAAAATTAAGACCTACAACTATCAATTTCCGAGATATGAAAACAATATAAGCAATAACAAGAAGCAACTACAACTACAGTGCATAGCCAAACTGAGTAAAACCCACATGCCAAAATGAACAAAACAACATTAAATACACACCCAAATTCTGAAAGAACACAAATTACATAAAGTTCAAAGCTTTGTATAATACCTGTTGAAAATGTAGAACAAAGAAGACTTTGGGTGATGTGATTAGGCCTTTGTTATGCTAATATCTTTGTGGGCAGTTAGTGAATCCCTTCAAGTGATAATGACTGAGATCTGAATAAAACATAACAATCCATGCGGGTCTGAAAGTGTTAGATCTATAGATCCATCAAAGCAACAGCCCCATTTGTATAACTATACATAGTAAAGATTGAGTCTTTTTTCCAGTTCTTGTTTCCTTTTTCTCTCTCTTCTCTTGTTTTACTTAGAAATTAAATTTAAAAATTAAAGAGAAAGAAGAAGAAAAAGATATAAGTATAATAATGAAGGAAAAAGGGAAGAGGGGTTCACTTTATCTGTGTGTGACTAAATTAAACCAACTGAACTGATCACACAAACTCTAAACAAAAAACAACAGCATATCTAGGCTAATACCACATATGAGATCTAGGGAGGGTTGAATATAAACCCACCTTACTTTTATTTTTATGGGCAGGTTAAAAAAAAATCACACAACTCTCTTTCTGAGAAAAGAGAAAATAGCATAAAGTGGCCAAATGATGTGATGTGATGTGATGTAATGGATGAAGCTGCTTCTTTCTTAATAAAAAATTTTGGATTTAAGTTTGGGTATGAAAAAATTCTTTATAGAAAACGCGTTGTTCAAAAATGGATTCTACGCGATGCAAACTTGAATATAGTCAGGCTGCAATACGAATATCGAACATCGAGTGAGAAAAAAAGAGAAAATAACAAAAGTGGTCCTTTATGTTGGGTAAGTTCAAAGTAATTATTTAAATATTTTTGGAATAATTTTGATCCTTCAAGTATTTAATAAATTATGTCTATAAAATTTTACATGAAGTGTAAATAAAATTTAGTAGGAATTCATATTTTGAAGGTGCAATTTGTGTTGTGTTTTGTATATAGAGTCTGATGCAATTTATTTTATTTTTATTTGTTTGTGGTGTTTAGTATATTTTATATTGTAGTTTCTAGGATTTAATGATTTTTTAATTATTTTTGGTTTATTTGTTTGCAATTTTTCTCAAATATAATAGACAAAATTTGTTAAAATATTTGATGAAAATAAAAATACTCACTTGTTTGCAATTTTTAAAAATTAAATTATCCAACTATACATTTAAGAAAACTATTTTAAACTTATCTGCAAACATAAGAGATACTTTATTTACAACATCTATGACTTTTCACCAATCTCAAATTTACTTTTAGTTCTATTTCTCCTTCAACCTTACAGAGCGAAAAATAAGCCATTGAAAATTTAAAAAATGAATTTACTGCGACTTGAATTTCTCCTATTTTTGTCTTCTCAAATAATTATTATATTATCATATACGTATTTCTTTTGAGCGGATGATCTATTGGAAAACAACATCTTTATCACACAAAGATAGAGATAAGGTATGCCTAAATCTTACCCTTTCCAGACCTACTGTGTGGATTACACTGAGTATATTGTTGTTGTATACTTATTAAGTTGATGTTAATATTAAGTGAATGATCTTTTTCACACGTTATTGATTTTTTCCTTCATTATATGAATTTAGGAAGCTACCAAAACAAGAGTTGGTTATTTCAATTTCAGTAACTAGTATTGTAGCAGTTTCTTATTTTAAAGAATTTGGTGAGTAGTTGTTGACAGAATTGTTACTTATTCTTTACTCACTTTAACTTGGCATTAGATGCCTTTCCTTCTTTAGTAAATAAGTTTGCCCACTGAAATCTATGTTAAACCGCTTGGATCACTCAAAGTTGAAAATAATGTAGGCATATCCCGCGATTTATCGAGATTGCTATCTCCAGAAATAGTCTGATGTAACCCAGAAAGCTGGATATCAAAAAAAAAAAAGTCGAAAATAATGTTGTCAATTTCTGAATTGGTTCCGTCATAATCCGTCACAATTCAAATGAAAGAAAATGACTTCACAATATTCTTTTATATTTCATTTAAAATCTTAAATTTATAAATAAATTATTATTTATCTGTATTCGAAAATATAAAACTAAACAATCGAAGTAAAACAAAAATGTAGAAGAAGCAGAAGTAACGATGAATAAATCCAAGCTCACTGAATTTACTGTGTATTTTTAAGAACTTAATCCCCGAAGTACCCTAGGTTACAAATTATTTCCTCACGGGATAGAATGGATTACCGTCATTGGTGTAACGGTACCTCAAATGTCAATGTGCAACGAACTCAATAAAAGACCGAATCACACTTAGAACTTACTGTTTTGTACAAAAAATATTATGCTGAAAGAAGAGAGATCACATAAATTTCCGTAAGGAAAAAAATCTTATGAACAACCAGTATTTATAGCCAGCAGGTTGGGTTCAACCGAAGAGTTACAATCTATTTACTAATATATCAATCAATCCGGTCATTTGTCCAAATTCAAATTCATAGTCGAACCGAGCGATGACACCGGTGTGAGGGGAAACTCTAACTCACTAATCTTGTTTTCCCCACCAATGAAGCACAAAGTTCCATCGTAAAAAAGAACTTTTCATTTTCCTCTAATTTTTAATTTTCCATTTCTCATTCACATTTTATCCATGATCAAACATAAATATCTCTTGAAAAAACTGATATAAAACTAAAAAAAATCGTAATAGGCCACAAATAATAATTGAACCCACCAAGACCACTCTCACTAGTTCTGTTTGTGAAAGATTTTAGGGAGACTGTGAAGCTTAGTTATAGCATTGGTAGAGAAAAGTAATTGTGTAAACAGCTGTATGAAAGTTTGGATCTATTGTCATTGAATAATCTGAGCATAACTTAGAACTTTAACATATGAGGGGCAAGAGTTCAAAAGTTATAAAATTCATACACTACTAATAAAAGATTAGTGTATTATTTAACACTACTGTTGCTTCTGCCACTTTATCCAAAATCTAATATAAATATCTCTTGAAAAGTTTGATATAAAACTAAAAAAATTGTAATAGGCCACAAAAATAATTGATCCACCAAAGCCACTTTCTCTAGTTCTGTTTGTAGAAGGTTTTAGGGAGACTGTGATGCTTAGTTATAGCATGGATAGAGAAAAGTAATTGTATAAATAGTTTTATGAAAGTTTGGATCTAATGTCATATGGAATAATCTGAACATAACTTAAAACTTTAACATATGAAGGTCAGAGTTCAAAAGTTATAAAATTCATAAACTACTAATAAAACATACGTGAATTATTTAACAGTCTCGCATGCCGGTGGTAGCAAAAGCAATGCATGGAGAGGTCATCAATGATAAGTTTCTTTACCTTAGATTTTATTTAGAAAATCACTTTATTGTACCAAATAAGACCTGTTTCATGCTACAATAGAAATTTTATAAATTAACGCTCTTGGGATCACCAAATTTATTAATTAAAAGAGATA
This sequence comes from Anisodus acutangulus, assembly GCA_029783415.1. Taxonomy (NCBI): domain Eukaryota; kingdom Viridiplantae; phylum Streptophyta; class Magnoliopsida; order Solanales; family Solanaceae; genus Anisodus; species Anisodus acutangulus. The sequence continues at coordinate 41,715,504 of CM056509.1, read as the reverse complement.
TTAATTAATCGATAAATTATTGACCACATGCCCAAATAAATATAATGAAGGGATGAACATTTAAGTTTTCCTCAACTGCGTAGAAGCACCACATCAAGGATTATTGATCACAATGGCTACTCTTCCTCTCGAATATCTAGGCAAATACCACACTGGGGTTATGAACCCTCGATGACCACTCTTCCTCCAGAATGGCTAAGCATGAACCACATCGGGGCTATTGACCCTCGATGACCCCTCTTCCTCTCGAATGGCTAGGCTAACCCCACTAGGATTCATAGTGACTACCCTTCCTCCCGAGTAGCTAGGCCAAACATAAATAATAGAAATCATGTCGAATTAGCCGAATCACAATCACAACATAGAAAGCGAACTTATTATGAATTTTGTTCATCATCCCTTTATAAGGAGTACGTCAAATCATTTATGGATTTAGAAACCAAGTTCAAGTCATTAAATAAGTTTCAGGTTCAACAAACCCGTTCATAAAGCAAAACACATGAAAGATCCCAGCTTCCAAAAATCAAGTTCAATGTGTCCCTTATCGGGGTAAATCACGTTCAAAGTTTTATAGATTTATACAAAAGTTTCAATAACTCTTTGATAGGAGAAATCACGAATACATGTATAGATTATAATACACCAAAGGCTCCACGAGGGCGTATCCCTTACGCTCATGAAATCTTGCAAAAAAAAAAAGAGACATACCTTGATTCCCGCTAAAATTGAGCAAACGTATTCATCCACGTTCAATAATCGCTCTACAACTGATAAAGATGATAAATATTAGAACTCTAACTGTTTCTACGAGCTTTCCTTAATTTTCAAAAACTAGGGTTTTTTCTAAGCCTTAAAAACTTGTTCTTGAACCTCATATGAATCACTCGTAGTTTCTAATCGCGTAGTATAATCTATACTAGAATAATAGTCACTAAAAAAATCAGGAAAATCGATGTTCATACCTTTTAGACGAAGTTCTACTCGTTCCTCCTTCTCATCTCTTGATTTTTTAAGAAACTAGGGTTTGGAGAGATGAATTAAGGTTAATTTACTGTTAGATTGATGTAATAATGACGGGGATTGATCAAGAACTTACCTTAGGTGTTTGGGGGAAGTTTTAGGGTTGTTTCCTCTCAAAAGGTCGGCCAAAACAAAGTGAGAATGAATATAACGAAGTGAAAACTTATAAAATTCGGAACTAGAAAAATAATAGGCTACGACATCTTTGTGTCGCGGTCCCATCACAGATGAGACCACCCGTTGCACCCATGCAATGCGGTGGTGCCTCACAAGTCAAAACAATTTCAGAGCGACGTTCTGGCCGCGACACCCGTGCGACGCGACTATTGACCTTTGCTTATTAAAATGGTCATAATTGGTTTTACGTAGCTCAGTTTGATGTGGCGACCTATTGTTGGAAAGGTATTTCAAAGGGATACAATTTTCATATTTTGAACTTTCTCATGTTCACAACACAACTATCCGAAAAATGAGAAATAGTAAGAAGTCCTCCAGACTTAGACGAATTTAGAAGCCCTTAAGGACTTCACTTTTTGGTTTGACTTCCAAACGACTGTGAATCACCTGATTTCATCCCGAATGGATTCATATAGCTATAATATCATCCTAATACTAGTTTTAACACCTTCACACTTAATTCAGATTTACAGAGTGTTACATTATCCCCTCTCAGGATCATTCATCCTCGAGTGAGAGTCATGGCCTAAGATTTTCACTAAACCTCAAGTATGCAAACTGCTAAAGTTCTTTTGCATAGTGAGTTATCCTTAAAGATAACATACGACTAACCACACATCAAATAGATCATTTAAGCCTAAACACATGAGTGAGAGATTCATACCTCTAGTCTAAACTTTCGCAGGAACTAAATAATCAAAAAATTCAACACATACCTGCAATAGGGAGTAAGTGAAGGTAATACGGCATGAGTGTCACTAATGACAACTAGATGGGAACTACACTTCTTCGAGTTCATCCTATATGTCTTACAAATATTTAGAAAAATCACTCTTCTACTCTATAATGGGTTCATCATAAATTCATGCCTAACTATTTCTTATTGACAATCCAGGGTTTCGCAATACTCGGAAAGCCAATCTATCCCCAAAATCACATCAAAATTTTCTATCTCTAATTCAAACACATAAGTTGTAGTCTTTCGACCCTCTACTACAACTACACAATCTTTATCGTCTCTAGAAACCATAATGGGCGCTAGAAGGGGTATTCGTAGAGAAGGATTCTAACAACTATTTAGGTTCTACACCAAAATCAAGGACAAAGTATGAAGTCACATAAGAAATACTCGAACTCAGATTGATCAATGAATACACATCAAGAGGACAAATAATTTAAAATACCTACCTCGAAACATCAACAAGCACGCCTTGCAATCACCACAAAATTCCAAGCGACTCTCTACTATCCATCAAAGTGTACATCACAACCAACGCATACGTAGAACCATTGTTCACTAGGTTAGAAACTGCAGTATGAATTAATTCCATATCCATGAGGCACGAATTAATGAACATGTCAAAATAATCCTAAAGGGTGTTCAAGCTCTATAACACAATCTAGAATCAAGAAGAATGAGAAACACCTATGAATGTCTTGGTAGTCTTTCGATCGTGCATGTGACCAGGCTGCACAAGGAAGACTCCACTAGACACAACTCCACAGACATAGACACATCCTAGGACACATCTAAAACTAGGCTCTAATACTAAGATTGTCACTCCCCAAACCCGACCCTGGACGTAATAAGCATCCAATGGCATGAACAACATCAAAAGCACCTTAGAAAATCAATAACGTTGAATCTGTTTTAAAAATCTTTTAACATTTATTTAATAAAAGTCATTTATGGCTCACTGAAATCATGCTCACACTTTAAAAATAAAATTAGTGAAAATTTAATATAATTAACTAATTACTCATGAACATGACAAACCTCAATAAGTCATACGAGACTTTCCATCTCTACCCGCAATCTAGAAATATCTATGGAGATTCTAAGATAAAACAAATCAAGTTTCTAACTTCGGGACGCAGTCTGCAAACTAAAATAATAAAATTGAAGATAGAGGGGTGTCCCATGAAAAAGGGTATGGGCCCACCAATAAGTCTGAAAACCAGCAAGTTCTCCTACTCCATACGCGTATCACGAACCTGCTCTTCTTCATTACCTAACATACCATAAAAAAAATAATAGTATGCTTGAGTACTGGGTACTCAGTAAGTATCTCCGGGACAATAGTTAATATAACAAAATATACAAGCAATAAGTGTACCTGAAAATAATATTGAGAATCAATTCAAAACAAATGGTAACATCTCATGAATATCAAGTATAAGTCAATGATGAAGAAATAATCACTTGAATATGTAAGTCATTCTCGTTACCTTAAGTTCTTTCAACAACCTTCGAAATACAACAGATAGAATAAGCCAGTAACCTTAGAAAACTCTCCATTAAAAATCAATAACACATGAATATATCAATTTCAACTTATTATACCGTTTATCACATTAAGTCTTTTTAATCATGAGTCCAAGATCGTCAACAAGCCACTCACAGGCAACCAAAGTATAACACATGCCAATACATGCCCAAATAAATATAACGAAGGGATGAACATTTAAGTTTTCCTCAACTGAGTAGAATCACAAATCGGGGATTATTGACCATAATGGCTACTCTTCCTTCCGAATATCTAGGCAAATACCACACTGGGATTATGAACCCTCGATGACCACTCTTCCTCCAGAATGGCTAAGCATGAACCACATCAGTGCTATTGACCCTCGATGACCACTCTTCCTCCCGAATGGATAGGCTAACTCCACTAGGATTCATAGTGACTACCCTTCCTCCCGAGTAGCTAGGCTAAACACAAACAATAGAAAACATATAAAAAATTATATAACTGATCATGAAGTGCAAATGATAGTATTGTAAACATTATTACACGACCCATTATATACATGTAGCTTCTAACTAACAAAAAACAATGAATACGTAAGCACGAGGTATAACTCGGCAAGGCATAAATTAAATTGAACATAAAGGCTCCCAATGGTACTGTAGCGGAATCGCCATAAAATAATTGGAGGAGTTGAAGGCCTAGCTCACACTGTTGTATATGTTTCTATAAAAACCTCCACAAGAAAATAACAATATTGCCTGCATTGAGTACATCCATCTCGTACTTAGTAAGTTTCATGGACTTTCTTATTCAGGACAGGAGCAAGATATTAGAAACATATATAATGCAACATATGTGCACAATCAAATCATTAAAAAGAAAATCACATACTTAAAGGAACATTTGTGAAATAAATCATGGTGAATTAGCCGAATCAAAATCACAATATAGAAGCCACATCACTTATTATGAATTTTATTCATCATCTCATTATAAGGAGTACGTCAAATCATTTATGGATTAAGAAACCAAGTTCAAGTCATTAAATAAGTTTCAGGTTCAACAAACCCGTTCATAAAGCATAACACATGAAATATCCCAGCTTCCAAAATTCAAGTTCAATGCGTCCCTTATCGGGGTAACTCACGTTCAAAATTTTATAGCTTTATACACAAGTTTCAATAACCCTTTGATAGGAGAAATCACAAATACATATATAGATTATAATACACCAAAGGCTCCATGAGAGCGTATCCCTCACGCTCATGAAACCTTGACCAAAAATCGTTTTTAAAGGTTAAAAAATATGTTAAAAAGAGACATACCTTGATTCCCGCTAAAGTCTAGAAAACGTATTCCCCCACATTTAATAATCGCTCTACAACTGATAATGATGATAAAGATTAGAACTTTAATAATTTTTATGAGCTTAACTTAATTTTCAAAAACTAGAGTTTTTCTGCCTTAAAAACTTATTCTTGAACCTCATATGAATCATTCACATATTCTAATCGCTTAGTATAATCTATACTATCCTTAAACTCACCAACAATATCATTAAAATTGATTTTCATACCTTTTAGATGAAGTTCTACTTGTTCCTCCTTCTCCTCTCTTGATTTTTTAAGAAACTAGGGTTTGGAGAGATGAACTAAGGTTAATTTGTCGTTAGATTGATGTAATAATGATGGGGATTGATCAAGAATATACTTTAGGTATTTTGGGGAAGTTTTAGGGTTGTTTCCTCTCAAAAACGTGCCAAAACAAAGTGGAAAACTTATAAAATTCGAAACCAGAAAAATAATGGGCCATGACACCTTTGCGTTGTGGGCCCATCGCATATGAGACCACCTACGGCACCCCTGTGATGTCGTGGTGCAGCACAAGGCAAAAAAAATTTCAGAGCGACGTTATGGCCGCGACACCCTTGCGATATAACTATCGACTTTTTCTCAGTAAAATAGTCATAACCTTTTGTATGTAGCTCAAGTTGACCTGGGTGACCTACTGTTGGAAAGGTATTTCAAAGGGATACAACTTTCATGTTTTAAGATTTCTCAGACTCATAACACAACTATCCGAAAAATGAGAAATAGTAAAAAGTCCTCCAAACTTAGATGAATTTAGAAGCCCTTAAGGATTTCACTTTTTGGTTTGACTTCAAAATGACGGTTAATAACCCGATTTCATCCCGAATGGATTCATATAGCTATAATATCATCTTAATACTATTTTTAACAACTTCACACCTAATTCGGATTTACGGAGTGTTAAAAAGACAACCAAAATTTGTCATTGAGGGAAAATTGAAAATGCAGAATCTTGCCAAGGTGGAGATTTGTTAAATTTGCCAAGATTCATGTGAATAAATATGAACATTGGAAGCCTCAAGCTTAATGTGAACTGAAAGAAATAATCCCCTTGATTATTTTCATTGATTGAATACCTATATATACAAGTTACATAGTTCCATAATAGGAAAATCCTTTTCCTATTCTACTTCTAAATTCTTATTCTACCATAATTCTAACTATACAATTATGGTAGGTGTATAACACTAATTAAGGTATCATTTTCATTACAATATACTACAAATATATATACCATATATACACTTATCCTATTGTTACTTGAATCGCAGCGGGTCGAGAGGCCCACCGCCTCGCCAAGACTGGCTGGGCGATCCCATCGCTTTGCTGATCATGCATGATGGGCTCGCTGGATCATTGCCGCCGCTGGCCATCGCCCATCGGCTGGCTGCCATTGCTTTGTTGTTGCTTGTATACCTGTGATATATCTTTGATGTATATTCGGTGTATATCATGTATATTACCTTTGTTTAACACACCTCATGATCATAGCGGACGGTTTTAACGCCGAGATCGTCCCTAAAATCTTCAAAGAGAACCGCTGTGAGACCCTTTGTAAAGATGTCAGCAATTTGATAACGAGACGGGATATGGCATACGCGAACGTGACCCTTTGCAACCTTTTCACGGACAAAGTGAATGTCCATTTCGATACGCTTAGTGCGTTGGTGTTCAACAGGGTTACCAGAAAGGTAGATGGCACTAATGTTATCGCAATATACCAAGGTTGCCTTCTGAATGGGACAATGAAGCTCCAAAAGCAGATTACGTAGCCAACATGATTCGAAAACCACATTTGCAACCCCTCGATATTCTGCCTCTACACTTGAGCGTGATAGAGTTGCCTGACGCTTTGCCGACCAGGAGACCAAGTTGTTGCCGAGGAACATACAGTAGCCAGACGTCGACCGTCTGGTGTCGGGACAACCACTCCAATCAGCATCCGTGTAAGAGACAAGTGTGGATGTAGACGAAGGATACAAGTGCAACTCATAGTCCAGTGTCCTCTGAAGATACCCAATGATGCGTTTGATTGCATTCATGTGCTCAACCCTGGGATCATGCATGAATAAACACACCTAGTGAACCGCATATGTAATATCCGGTCTGGTAAAGGTAAGATACTGGAGGGTCCCTGCAAGACTGCGATAGCGGGTCGGGTCCTCGTATGGTGCACTCTTTGCGGCACTTTCGGCTTTGGGTTTGCATCAACCGGTGTGGAAATGGACTTACAGGATGACATCCCAGCCCTCTCGATGATCTCAGCAGCATACTTCCGTTGAGACAGAAACAAGCCATCTGAATGACGCTTGACGGCAATCCCCAAAAAATAACTCAACGGCCCTAAGTCCTTCATAGCAAATTCAGAACTGAGCATGGCCATAATAGACTGGTGCAAAGCATCGGAGGAGGCAGTCAAGATGATATCATCCACATACAACAGAATATAGGCCAATGACAAACCACGACGGTAGATGAACAAGAAATTATCTGACCTGCTGTGAGTGAACCCAATAGTCGAAACTAAATCAGCAAATCGTGTATACCAGGCCCGTGGAGACTGCTTAAGCCCATATAGTGATTTCTTCAAAAACCAGACATGATGAGGGCGGTTGGGATCCCTGAAACCCAACGGCTGATGCATATAGACTGTTTCCTGGAGATCACCATGTAGAAAAGCATTCTTGACATCCAACTGATGAATTGGCCAAGTCTTTGAAAGAGCCAAGCTAAGCACAGTGCGAATGGTAGCCGGTTTGACCACCAGACTAAACGTCTCACCACAATCAATTCCAACCTACTGAGTCTTACCATCACCAACAAGTCGTGCCTTATGTCTAGCAAATGACCCATCTGAATTCTCCTTATGAGCAAAAATCCACACAGACCTGATAATGTTAATACCATATGGACGGGGCACCAACTCCCACATCTTATTATCAATAAGAGCATTATATTCATCAGTCATAGCAATTTTCCAATTAGGGTCATTTAATGCGGACACAGGATTGCGAGGCAAGGGGGATTTAGAGACATCAGAATGTAAATTAAAATGTCTTTTAGGTGTAAAAATACCCCGATGACTACGAGTGACCGGTCTATGACTCGAGGAAGAATTGAGGAAATTTTGAGAATTTTCTGGGCTCGGGACGGACTAGCGGCGAGCGATGGGCTCTTGGCCCAAATCGGTAAATCTTTGGATTCGACCTGGACCAGTTCGAGGTGAATTTGGGCAGCCCAATTCTGGAGGCATTCGATGGCGGCTTCTTTGGGCGTGACGTCTTGTGGGTCCAGTGGCAGTGGGCCATTGGAGGATTTTGGGTACGGGAGATGTCCGAAAAATTTCGAATAATATATGGGGATATTTGGTCATCTAAAAAATTATATGACTTAGGTTCGGGAGTATGAACTTTCGTAAATGGGAATTGAGTTTCATCAAAAATGATATGGCGATTGATTATGATTTTCTTGGAGGATAAATCAAAACACTTATAACCACGATGATTTGACGGATAACCCAAAAACACACACGGGGTAGACCGAGCCTGAAGTTTGTTAATTGTGGTGGATGAGAATAACGGATAACACAAGCACCCAAAAATCCGAAGGTGAGAATAAGAAGGGTTCTTATTATACAGGACTTTGAGGGGGGAAGAGTATGTCAGACCTTTAGACGGAATTATGTTCAGCAGGTAAGTGACCATTTGTAGAGCATGATGCCAAAAATATGGAGGTATGGATGCATGTATTAGGAGAGTTCGGACAATGTTATTTATGGAACGAATTTTGCGTTCGGCTTTTCCATTTTGTAAAGATGTATGAGGACATGAAAAATGAAAATTTATCCCATGAGTAGCACAAAAATCCCGAAACTCCCTATTGTCATACTCATTTCGATTATCACAATGAATATTTTTTATTTCTCTTTCGAATTGAGTACGAATGAACACTCTAAATTTGATGAAGACGGAAAATAATTGTGATTTATTCGCAATTGGAAACGTCCACAAAAATCTAGAATAATCATCTAGAAAGAGAACATAATATCGATAACCATTGAACTAAGAACAGGAGATGTCTATAAGTCGCTATGAATAATGTCAAATGACATAGAAGTATGAGAATTGGAGTTTACAAATGGCAACTTAACAATTTTTCCTAATGAACAAGACTGACAAATTGGAGTACGACTCGTACCCTTACAAGAAATAAAGCTATTTTTATCTAAAGCTGATAAAATAGAAGATCCCGGATGACCCAGACGAGCATGCCACATGGAAGGAGAGATGACTGCAAAAGCTGACGGCAAGGTTGGACTCGATGGACTGAAACCAGGCATGATAGGATACATATCCCCCTACTATCACACCTCATGAGATGATTCCCCGTCTTGAAATCCTTCACAGAAAAACCAAAAGGATCAAATTCAACAGAAACAGAATTGTCATTTGTGAACTTTCGGACAGATACTAAATTTTTAATCAATTTAGGAGCATGTAACATATTTTTCAAGAGGAGTGGTGGATTGGGGGGAGACAACGTTTTCTGACCATACCCTAGAATTGGAATAGAACTGCCATTACCAACAATTATCCCCCGAGGGGTGCTCAAATTGGAATAAGATGAGAGGGTACCTGAGTCGGAAGTCATGTGAGCAGTGGCCCCGGTGTCCATGTACCAATTTAGGTCCGGTTGAGTCAATCCCAACGTGTGCATCGCGACCTCGATATCGGTCTGAGTGGTATCAGAGCTATATATACAAGTTACATATTTTCATAATAGGAAAATTCTTTTCCTATTCTACTTCTAAATTCTTATTCTACCATAATTCTAACTATACAATTATGGTAGGTGTATAACACTAATTAAGGTATCCTTTTCATTACAATATACTACAAATATATATACCATATATACACTTATCCTATTGTTATTTGGAACTGCGAAGGTGGCGAGAGGCCCACCGCCTCGACTAGACTGTTGGGCGATCCCATTGCTTTGATCATGCATGATGGGCTGTTTGGACTACTGCCATTCTTTGGGCCCAGCGTCACCTGGGCTGCCCACTTTGTTCTTTGCTTGTATACCTGTGATATATACTGCTGTATATTCAGTGTATATCACAGGTATATTACCTTTGTTTAACATGAACAAATGTGAACATTGGAAGCCTCATTCCTAGAATGAAATTAGTAAATGCATTTTTCATGCATTTACATTGGATGATCACACCTCATGTGATGTCATACACTTCATTGAGACAATTTTTCTTATATAAATAGCAAGGGTTTTGTTCATATGAAATCATCTCTCAATTGCCTTCTTATCTTCTAAGGCATTTAAATCTTCTTTTTCTCTTATAGTATTTCACTTGTAATTTGGGAGTCAAATAAAATTTGGGTTGGTTGTGTCCGAGGACTAAGCAAAAATATAATTTTGTCAAACTTTGTAAATTCATGGTGTTTTTTTTTATTATTGTTGTCTCAATTATTATTTGTTAAGAGTTGATATGGAATGAGAACATGGACTCCTTATATGGACTTGGACAATCTTCACCCTACAAGCTAGTTTTTGGGGTTGAGTTAGGCCCAAGATCCATTCTTTACATGGTATCAGAGCCAGATACATTCAAATTCTTTGTTCACCGATGTTGGGCCTCCAAATTATATCACTCTCCAGTTAACAACGTCTGGGCGTGCGGGGGAGTGTGAAGAGTTCCACATCGGATATGGAATGAGAACATGGACTCCTTATATGGACTTGTACAATCCTCACCCTATAAGCTAACTTTTGGGATTGAATTAGACCCAAAATCCATTCTTTACTATTAGTTGCCTTTAGATATAGTAGGTGTGATTTAATCACTCTCTATATATTCGGCTTCCGCAACTAATATGTCTTATTTGATTTTCCAATCTAATTCTTTTTGCTAGTTTTAGACTTCTGATTCTTCTCATTAAATTGTATACTAGTGAGGAAAATTCAATAGAATTGCTGATTTTTTCAAAACTTTAAAATAATTTAAAGGGACCAACACAAAATATGATAGATTGGTATGGCAAAGTCATAGTAAAGGTAATTACACAGTGAAGTTATCCTACATTGTTCTTAATAATATTGGGTAACAGTCGTTCAAATGACATTGAAAATCTGTCCTAAAAGTAAAAACACCTTCTAAGGTTGCCGAACTATATATATAGAGAGAATAAAACACAAGGTGCTTTGAAAGATCAAACAGCCCTATACACCTTTTAAGTTAGCCACAGTTTTCGTATCATTTTGAAGCACTTGTGGTTTATTACACGAAAGCCTTACAGTCAACTATTGAAGCTATCAAGAGTGTACCAAATGCTAGCCACGTTTTCTCGCATGGCTAAAGCCCTTTTTTTTATAGTGGCTAACAATGTAACAATCCCATATTTTTTATAGTTTATCTAATTTTTAACGGGTTACATATTGAAGTATGGATTAAATTCATATGGTATGAAAGAATATATAATTATTTGAAATTATTTGTATTATATAATATATGAGGTGAGTAATTAGTTAATAGTAAATAAGTGGTCCAGACACACTACTTCAGTCTACTGGTCACGTCCTATACGAAGGGGAAGGCACAGAAATCAGTATTTTTATTTCTAATCTAAAAATAAAACAAAAAGAAAAGAAGAGAAAGGGAACCGCATATAGGGCAGTTCTTGGGTCTACGTCCAAAGAACTAGTACAGTGAAGATTTCTCTTTGATAGGCTATTGGAGATTGTTTGAAGAGAATTTGACATTTCAAGGGATGTTGCATTCCGGTTATAAGGTAAGTAAGATTTAAACTCTTAGTTTACTTGCTTTTCATAAAAAGCATATGGTTTGTGTTGTATGTATGCATATAAACCATTTAGTTCGTGTGAGTGGGCAAGCATGATCTAAAGTGGATAATTTCCAAGTGTCTAAAGTAATGATTGTATGAGTCATTTAGCATAATTTCGCTTAAATAGTTACTTGTTATATATGCTAAGTTTTGAATTGGTATTGATTGGATATTTGTTCCACTTTATCATATTTTTAGAGGGACATACTCCGACAGGCCCTATTGGGTTCGGTTGGGGGTAAATTCCAGAATTATAAGTGACTCGGATAAAATTGTGGGTAAATAATCCCCACTCCGAAAGACGGGGTAAGACATGGACAACTATGTACCGTGTCCCGTGAGCATAGATTCAGATTTAGTGTATTTCATGTGTTGCTTGTTTATACTTCATGATTTTAGTTTCAGCTTTAGTGTTTGTATATATTTGATATAATTGTACTGTTTAATTGCTTTATGCATTATCAGAGATTTCTAAGACTTGCCCCAGGGGTATGCTGAGAGTGTGTCGATGATATTGCTGAGTATTTTAGACTTAGTAATGATGATATTGCATCAACACACTTGTTGATGTTGTATGTGTGCAGGTGGGTTAACAAAGACCAAATAGCCGACACTTGATTATTTCAGCTTTTTTCAGTCCAGTTCAGTCGAGCTGAGCCACCATTAGATCATGGTCGCCTCTTCTTTCTTAGTTGACTTAGTAGTATTTCGAGTTGCGTCTCGTACTTTTGTATTCAGACTAGTAGTTCCATGACTTAGATATTTTATGGGATTTATGGGCAGATTCAATATTTTATTTCGCTTCCGCACTCAATTTATATTATGAGACCTTGGGTATTATTCTTCTTCATCTTTATTATTCGCATGTTTTGTTGGTTACAATGGTGCAGGAAACGGAAATAAGTAACTACTAAGTATTACAACAAACTGAAAATTACAATAAACTTGAACAAGAAACTGAAATAGTTTTTGGTATGCTGAGTCGAGTGATGGCACTATATCTTTAAGATAAGATTGCCCCGTATGTATCATTTCTACGTCCTGGACAATTGTCTCCCAAGATAAAACAACAAATGAATAAATGAGCAAAGGAAACTCAAGTGTTACCTTGAAGAATTTTGAGTAATGAAATGATGCTGGAAGGTAGTAGGAAGACTGATTTCGTTTGTATGTTTCTGTGTGTCTCAACAATTGTGCAAATGCTCTTTTATATAGTTCAAGGAGAGGACTTACCAACTGCCCACATAATTGTTATTACTGGCCAAGTAATGACAATTATGGAGGTAGTATTCACCAAAATAAATGGTGAATTGATGTGCAACAGATTGACATTTAGGGAGAGTAATTCAGCCAAAATAAATGATTGAATTGAGTGCAAATTAAGGCTGGTTGACGTTCCAGAAACCAACAGCAAAGTTCTCTGCCCAATTTTGACTTACTTAAAACTTCAGGGACCAAACTGTAAATATGAAACAATTCTGGTCCAAAAAGATAATATCAGAAGAAGCACAGCCCATGACCCGAGACCCGGACCGGACGGGCGGCGCGCGTGTGGGCTTATCCTCGAACCGAAGCACATCTAGGTCCTCCCTCCTTTAAACACATGGGATACCTCTTGGGGTCCCAAATCCCAAGCCAACTTTGAGACTTATAAACTAAACAAATCTTTCTTCCCCCACCGATGAGGGAGAATTGGTCTAAATACCACGCTTCAAACACTTCACTTCGTGGACCAATATCTCTTTCATTTCTCAACGAAATTTGACGATCCTTGGCCCTACGGTCATCTACTTACTTAGTAGATTATGCACGTGTGAAGAACCGGATTCTCCAACATGCGGAACACTAGTGTTTAAGCCATTAAAGTTGGTTGGACGCAACTCCCGCCAAAGGCAAATTTCCAACATGTTTAGCTTAGAGAGTTTGCCTTATGGATAGAATCTAGTCAGGTACCCTATCGCGGCCTAAGTATCAGATTTGGATCGTGACAAAGAAGCTTCCTAAACCAATGAACAATATTGTTCTCATTTTTACTGTTGGACTAATTTCCCTTCATTTAGAAAATTGCAGGATACTATTTTGACTTGAAGATATAATTAATCTGCATGATATATTTTACAAAGTTAAAAGGTTAGAACCACACGCCATAAAACATTTATCCTAAAATGTGTAATATGCACTTTTCTGAAATGACATACATGCGGTTCTATAATGTGTCGGCATTGACCAGCCAACTTCCAAAATGAACCAAGATTTATCTATCAAGAGGCCGAATTTTTATGACACATTTCTCTAACACAGTCATATCTAAATAACTTAGAAATGATACTGGAGTGAACTACTCATTGTTGTGTTACCCCAACCCAAGGAAGGGCAACATACTTCTGCTATTTTTGATATATGAAGACAATATCATCAATAACAAGAAGCAAGTTAAGGGAGGGGACTGGATTGCAGGTTTCAGTAGTAAATGTTATTCTAATTCTTCTCTTCATGCAGAATTACTAGCTTTAGAAAATGGACTCCAAATTGCAAAAGAACGAAACTTTTATCCACTGGAGATAGAAATCGATAGCACATATGCCATAGATGTGTTATATACAAAGGAAACAAAACTTATTCCTCTATAATCTTTTCTTGCAGATGGTTACGTTAATGCTGTAGGTATAAAATCGGATTGTAGGTAATGAAAATAGGGTTAAAGTGTAGTCGAAAGGTTAAACAAGAGAAACGCTGAGTCGAGAGATGGTTCTCTGTCTTTAAGACAAAATTGCCCCGTATAAATGTTTTTACGGTATTGGGCAATAGTCTCCCAAGATAAAACAACAACTAATCAACTGCACAAAGCAAATACAGTTGATTCTAGCAAAGACAATGAATAAGAACATATTGCTGAAGAAAGAGAGCGGAAAATATTTTCTGCCTGCTTTCTGTACTTTCCGTTTTCTGTGTCTATGTTCTGGACGATGAACAGAACAGAAAAGAAAAGCTTGTTTGAGTTTCTGGACAAAAGAGATGTGTTTTGCATGTGTCAGTGTATCTTTGTGTCTTTGAGTGTGTCTTTGTAATTTGAACTGAAGTGTTCAATATATAAGACCAAAAAGGGAGGCCAACAGTCATGATTGTTGATGTCTTCAACGTCTTGACCTGTTGAACATTCATGACTGTTGATGTCTTCAACGTGTTGATCTGTTGAACAGTCATGACTGCTGGAGTCTTTTAGACTATTGTGATTTTTCAAAAACTTCAGGGACCAAAATATAAATAGTTAACATTTCAGGGATCAAAAAGAAAATTTCGGAAGAAAGCAACAACCCATGACCCACGACCCGCGACCCGAGATCAAGCCAGGACCAGACGAGCGGCGGCAGCGCACGTGTGGGGCTTAGCCCCGAACCCAAGCTCACCTAGGTCCTCGCCCTTCTAAACACGTGGGTTACCCCTTGGAGCCCCAAACCCTTACTCAAACTTAGAGTTTATATCTAGCATAAACTCTCCCTATTTTACCAATGAGGGAGATTTGTCATTTTTGGCCAAAAAATACTCTATCTTTTCATGTCTCAAACACCTTACTTTGTGTACCAATATCTCTTTCATTTCTCAACGAAATTTCATGATATTTGGCACTAACATCATCTACTCACTTAGTAGATTATGTATGTGCGAAGAAACAATATTTCTGACATACGGGCCCCATGTGTTTAAGTCATTAAAGATGGGATAAACTCAATCCCACATTAGTAAAATTTCCAACAAATGCTCCAAGCGAAGCAAGTAGTGTTGAAGCAAGGCTTTAGGGAAGGAAATCAAGTGGCACACCTAATGGAAAAGGAAGCTTCCCTCCCGTCCAAGTTTGATAAAATTAGGAAATATTGTAAGATTGTATTAATCTCCCTTGGGGAGCCTTTCTCATTAATACAAATATATATAGGTGTACAATGTTGAATCCTTCTCTAATAAGGATCTCAATCCTACCATAATTATACAATACAAAATATGGTAAATATGTACCCTAATAGGACTATACACACGTGTGCTAATACACCCCCTCAATTGGAGCGGGAGGAGGCCAGACGCTAAGACTGGATCTGAAGTCAAGAAATAGTTGTCTAGGAAGACCCTTTTATGAATATGTCTGCATACTGATATGAAGAAGGCACATGCAATACCCTGATATGGCCAAGAGCAACATTCTCACGAACAAAGTGGATGTCCATCCCAATATGCTTGGTTCTCTGGTGCTGAACCTGATTATGAGACAAGTATACGATAGATATATTATCACAATAAAACAAAGAAGCCTTACATATGGACACTGAAGCTCCAAAAGAAGATTTCTAAGCCCACAGATCTCAGCAACAACATTAGCAACGCCTATGTATTCTGCTTCTGCACTAGAACTGGATAATGTGGGTTACCTCTTGGCAGATCAAGAAATAAAATTATCCCCTAAGAACACATAGTAGCATGAGGTGGAACATCGCATGTCCGGACAACATGCCCAATTAGCATTCGTGTATGCCAACAACCTGGATGGGGATGATGGGTATAGATGCAAACCATAGTCAAGTGTTCCCTTAACATATCGAATAATACGTTTGAGGGCAGTAAAATGAGGCTTCCTAGGGACATGCATAAATAAGCATACCTGCTGAACAACATAGGCAATATCTGGCCTGGTGAAAGTGAGGTACTATAGTAGACCTGCAAGACTCCTGTAAAGAGTGGGATCAGATATCGGATCACCATCCAAAGCACTAAGCTTTGATCTAGAGTCAACTGGAGTATCCATGATCTTGCAATTTGACATTTTATATATGTACATAATCTTCTCTGCATGCTTACGTTGACAAAGAAACATATTATCTGCAGATCTAGTCACTAAAATACCCAAAAAATAGCTCAACTTCCCCAAGTCAGTCATAGCAAATTCTGTTTTGAGCCGTGCAATAATCTCATTTTTAACAACTCAGATGAGGCAATGAGTAAAATATCATCCACATACAATAATAAATAAGCAATGCTACTACCTCGATGAAAAATAAATCGAGAATTATCACACTTGCTGCATACAAATCCAATCTACAAAATATAATGTGCAAATTGATTATACCATGCTCGAGGGGCCTATTTCAAGACATACAGTGACTTACAAAGACGACATACATACTGAGGGGCGGCTGGATGGACAAAACTAGGAGGTTGATGTATATAAACCATTTCTTTCAAATCCCCATGTAGAAACACATTTTTCACATCTAGTTGATGAATAAGCCAGTGCTTACCCATAGCAATACTCAGAACTGTGTGAATGATGGCCGGTTTAACAATCGTACTGAATGTCTCTCCAAAATCGATACCCTCCTGCTGATTAGTGCCATTAGCCACAAGTCGTGCCTGGTACCTCTCTAAATCACCACTGTATTTGTATTTGTGATGAAAAATCCACATGCACCAGATTACATTCACCCCCTCCGGTCGAGGAACCAAATCCCAAGTGTGTTGTTTTGTTAAAGTATTAAATTTCTCACACATGACCGTATTCCAATTGGGGTCTAGTTTGGATAATTTTGGGTTTTTGGAATAGGTGACACTGTTTTGGTTGATAAGTTAAAGTAGAATTTGGGTTTGAAAATACCGTGTTTGGCACCGGTTGCCATACGATGGGTTGGGGAAGGGGTGTTGTTGATGGCTGATGGTATGAAGGTGAAAGTTGTCGGGATCTGGGGGTTGGCGGTACAGGGTGCGACATCGGTGTCGAGTTTGTTGGTGACTGACTCGGGTCTTCAAAATTGCTCAGGTTAGTGAGGACTCACCTACTCCTTATCTATTTAATACTTTCTTATAGCTACTTAATTTAAAATGCCACCCGCCGCGCCAGGCTATAATATTTCCTCTGTGCAGATGAGCCCCCCGCCTTTCTATTTTCTTTCAGATAACAATGGTTGGGTCGTTGGGGTTGTACGGGTTATATCGACTGTGTGTTGGTGAGGGGCAGTGAGGTATGAGGTCGGTGGTGGGGTGGGTATTGGGGATGGAGTCTGGTGACTGTTGCGACTGGATTTGGTGACGATGGGGCTGCTGGGCTAGAGTTCGGGACGGTGATGAGAGGTTGACGGTGCCGGGTTTTAGGTGTGGGTTGGGTTGACGACATACAGTGGACGGGGCACAGGCAACGGTAGTTACGTCAGGGCTTGGTTGGTGGATGGCAGCAGGGGCATTGGGACTGTAGTGGTGGTAGGAGGTAGTGTCACGGGAACTGTAGCAACGGTGGATGGTACATGAATAGTAGCAGTGGTGGGTGGAAGTGGAGGTACAGTGGTAGAATCGGTAGATCGAGCAAGCTCGTGGAGTATGACTGGAGACGTGTCGGATTCATCTAGAAAGGTATAATTCGTGTTACAGAATTTTTGAATATTTCTGAAAGGAATAGTCGTCTCATCGAAAGTGACGTGATGTGAGACGTGAATCTGAGTAGATAAGTCATAACAGATGTAGCCCCTATGATTGGATGGAAAACCTACGAAGACACACTGAGTAGTTCGGAGTGTCAATTTATGAGGAGCGGTAGTTGCAAGATTTGGGTAGCAGCGGCAACCAAAAATGCGAATGTGGTCATAAGAGGGGATCCGATGGTATATGATTTTGGTATGGGTCATGTTATGAAGAGTGCTGGTAGGTCAAATATTTAGAGTGTATTCTACCATTTTGACTGCATGGACCTAAAAGGACGGAGGAAGAGAGGCATGAAGTAGGAGAGTACGAAACATGTTATTAATGGTGCGGATGATTCGTTCGGCTTTACCATTTTGAGGCGATCATGTGGGGACACAAGAAATGGAAAACCACGCCATTATTATGACAGAAACAGTGAAACATAGAATTGTTGAATTCACAACCATTATCACACTAAAATAATTTTATGCATTTTTCAAACCGTGTTCTGATAAAAGTACGAAACTCAAGAAATTTGGAAAACACTTCTGATTTAAATTTGAGTGGGTAGATCCAAATATAATGAGAAAGGGTGGATAATATCAAAATGGGAAAACGTAACACTTGATGATGATTTAAAAGGAAGATGAATATGTTTGCCTAAAGAGCAAGAAATACAGTGTTGGGCAAGTTGACGGAGAGATAGCGGCAGAAATGGAAGAGCATGATCTGGCAACGGAGGTGGATGAGAATGGATAGAGATCCCCCGTGCTATTGCATCTTGTAAGAGGTGTCCCCGTACGAAAATCCTTCACAGTAAAACTAAACGGGTCAAAGTCAACAGAGACAAAATTATCACTAGTAAATTGGCGGACAGAGATTAGGTTTTTAATTATGTTTGGGGCATACATGACATTGCTAAGGGAAAAGGGTGGATGGGGCGGTTGAGTGTAAGTGGTACCATATCCCTAAATTGGAATGCGGTGGCCATTTCCGATAGTTATATGTTGAGGATGCTTTAAACGAAATAGTTTGAGAAGATTACCTGCAGAGCGAGTGAGGTGAGTAGTGGCCTCCGTATCCATGTACCAATTTTCGTCAGGCTGCTGTAGGTTGAGACTGCTAAAAGCCTGGCTCAACTAAGATGGGGCCAGACTGCTGGGCTGCTGCGGGAAAAGGGCTTAAGCGACGTGGGCCTGAGGAGGCTGAAATTGAGCCTGTCGGTGAGCTGGGCATGGGCCCAAGAGACCCGGTTGGGGACCATGATACTGGGCCACGATGAAGGCTGGGTATGTGGCCCAGTTCTGGCCCTGGAATGCTCCTGTTGGGTTCTGGAACTGGGTAGTTATATTGGGCTGATGCGGGTTGTGGGCCTGGCTGCTGTCCCCTGCCTCCCTTGTCGTAGCCCCTACCATCATGACCACTGTCGCGACCTCTGCCGCCGCGACTGACTATTTTCCGACAGTGGCGGTTAGCCGGCGGTTGCGTTGGTTGGTGTAGATGTGTCAACCGCCAAGGCTTTTTGGTTGTGCTCGTCTTGCTTCACACGACGTGTTTCTTCCAATAGCAATTGCGAACAAGCCTTGTTAAAACTGGGTAGAGGGTCAACCTGCTTTGATACCATGTAAGATTGTATTAATCTCCCTTGGGGATCCTTTATCATTAATACAAATATATATATGTGTACAATGTTGAATCCTTATCTAACAAGGATCCCAATCCTACCATAATTATACAATACAAAATATGGTAAACATGTACCCTAATAGGACTATACACACGTGTGCTAATAAATATGTCCAATACATGTCAAGTATCGGCCTGAGATCATGTCTTTTTAGGACTATTCTGGATGTATAATGCAATTTCGATAGTAATATTCCATTTCAGTTGGTCCTATGTTTTTGCTAAATCAAATCAGTCCAGAAAAGTCTGGTAGTACTACCTTTGTTAAGACTATGAATGATGATGTTTGTAATCTCCTAGTTTATACGGGCAATGAAAGTGTCCTAAGTGACACCATGAGATGTAATAATTTGAACCCTCCGTAGTATGTTTATGTTTATAATATAAGTATCGTTAACTTTCAAAAGAAAAAAAAAACTTAAGGGAGGGGAGGTAAAGCAAGGTCAAACTATCCCCTTTAGTTCACATTGAGAATCAATCAATTACAGTCGTCCCAACATATAGAAAGTGCAACCGTCATTTTATTCTCTAGCACTAGCCTAGGTTTGAAAGCAAAAGAAACAAGAAATCGGGGTATGAACAACCCACAATTGAATTTACATTATGCGCATAAAAAAAAAAAAAAGAGCCCAGTGCACTAAGCTCCCGCTATGCGCGGGGTTAGGGGAAGGGTCGGACCACAAAGGGTCTATTGTACGCAGTCTTACCTCACATTTCTGCAAGAGGCTGTTTCCACGGCTTGAACCATAACCTCCTGATCACATGACAGCAACTTTACCAGTTACACGAAGGCTCTCCTTTAAAGGAGGGATGGAACGCGAGGACTTCCCAGGAGTCACCCATGAATTATATAAATTCTAGAAAAAACTTGATTACATCGTGAAATAGAAAGAGAAGCATGGTGTGATTAGAACTTGTGCTATTTTTTTCTAATTATCCTCGTAACTATAACAATACATGCAAAGTGCATAATTTTTTCTATTTCTAAATAACTACAGCACGACCCATCTTTAAATTATTTAAGTTTTTTTTATCGAACGTTCTCTATTGATATGTTTGACTCTTTTTAAAAAAATTAAAATTCACTGCTAAAAGAAATATAGGATAAAATGATATAAGATGCAAAGTAATTTAGAATAGTGGTCAGAGAAAATATTATTTTACAGTCCAAAATTTCAAATATTAATTGTGCACCGTATAATTGGTCAGAAAAAGTACACCATTTACAACAACAATGGCTTTCCGCCAATGTAAATCTATTAGTATCAACGTTAAAAGTGAAATAAGACATTTTTGCACTTAATTTAAAAAATGACATATATATAAAAAAAACTCAATAATTAAACAAGATAGTGTAATAAAAATATCCCAAAGCTATTTTTGTGCCTCTTATATTATTTAATAGACATATGATTTTTTTGTAATACAAATACAATTGTCAAAATTGCAACTTTGTGGTGTTGTTCAAAAGTTGCAAATTACATAGTAAAATTGCAATTAAAAAAATTACATTCTTCAAAAAACATGTTCTAGTTTCTTGATAATTTCTTGTGGTTCTTCGGTTGGAATTGGTAATTGTTGGTCAAATTGATCCACGTCGCTTCCACCACCTTCTGATAAGATTTCGTTGTAGTTTTCATCTTCTTCTTTGTTGATCTCCGGTTGACCGCACCATCTCCGCTCCGCTCGTATCCAATCTCTGAATAATACTACAATCTCCAAGCTGTCTCCGGCTAATGAGTGTCTGTGGTCTCCTATTTGATATCTGCCAGCAGAAAAAGCGCTTTCAGACGCAGTTGATGACGCTTGAATGTTCAAAACATCTCGGGTCATCATTGAAATTGTCGGAAAGTATTTCAGCAAGTCTTCACGTCCTTCTTCATTGAGAACTACTTGGTACGGTACAGAACCATACAAAACAAAAATATCAAACTCGCTAATTTGGTTAGTAGCGGTACGGCCGCACATTCTATTTCTGAGGCTTTCAATACTAGCCGCAGAAACAACATGTCTTTTGTGAGGTTGTGTTGAAGAAGAAGAAGATGGTATGGAAGCCGGTAGGTTACTAGCACTTTCTTGTTGGTAAAACCTATATACTTTTTTGCATTGGTCTTCTACGTTAGACACCACTTCTTCTTTAGTTTGTTCAATAGGTGGCGGTTGATTTTGATTTTTGGGACTTGGAGGTGGTAGTACTTCTATACAATCGTAAATAGTTTCAACAAGTGATTTAGCACCGTCTATTTTAATAGTCGGATTTAATACAACACCAATAATATAAATAGTGAGGATAGGAATAAAATATTTTTTATTTTGATAAACATTTTTTTAATAGCTGCCATATAAGCTGATTTTTCCATATATTCACTTAGTAATAAAAATATTAGAGGTATATAAAACAACATAGTTGAAATAGTAGGATAATATATACTGGAAAATTCTTTTGTTGCTTGAAAAAATTTCTCTAAAAATACAATAAGTTCAAAAAATTTTACCCAATCGTTATCTACAACAATATCAGCTGGATTTTGATTATGAGAGTTAAAAAATAAAGTTATAGGTTTTCTATAGTCATAAGCAACAAGTAATTGATCGTATAAAGAATTCCACCTAGTGGGTACTTCTTCTGGATTTTTCTATAAGGTAGTTGTCAATCGTGACAAGTTTTTTTATATTTTTTCTTCGTTGTATTCTATTATTTTTTTAAAATAAAATTTATAGCAAATTGTATTTTACTAAGAATGTCTTCAAAAAGTGATAGACCATCATTTACAATTAAGTTATATATATGACACACACATTTTATATGAAAATGATCTGGAAAAGATGTAGTTAAACTATTTTTTAAAATTGTAATAGCGTAATTGTTAGAAGAAGTGTTATCTAATGTAATAGTCATAATTTTATCAGTTATTCCGTAATAATCGCACACTTGATAAATATTTTCTGCAATAAAAGTATCAGTGTGCCTATCATCTATATATCTATACGCTAAGATACATTTTTGCATAGACCATTTATAACCTATCCAATAACAAGTTACCGTTAAATAATCATGGCCGTTAGTACTACGGCCTATATAAGAAGTGGTTGCCAGTTTGTCATTAAAATGATATAATGAATAACGTAAATACTGTTGATATTCATGTGCGAATTTAAATACATCTCTCTTAACAGTTGATCTAGGAAAACCGTTAAAAGCAGGATTATACATATTTCTAATGTAATGAATAAAATTGGGAGATGAAGGAAATGAAAAAGGAAAACCCTCCACAACAACTAATTTTGCTATTGCTTCCCTATCTCTATGTGTATTGTATTTAGGGCCTACAATTCCCCTGTCATAGGGTTAATTTGACCCTGTACTTGGTCCGGGACAGTATCAGTATGTGAACCTTGTCCCGATGGAGCGGGCGTTTTTGCACCCGGTTTTGAAGCCTCGTATTGGGCATACCTAGCTGGATGAGCTCTTGCTACGTGTCTCATTAAACCCACCGTGACCTTTTCTAGTTTTAAATTTTAAAACATCTTTACAAATTTTACATCTAGCTTCTTGATTCTCTACGTCCCTATAAAAAAATGTCCATGTATGTGATTTTAATGGTCGTTTTGCTGGACCTCGTCTAATACTAGGGGGAATATGAGACATTTCAGTTGAAGATGCACTAGTGGGTGTGTTGTCATCTACATTAGTGGGTGTATCATCTAGATCATCGTCTAAATTAAAGTCTTCTTGAGTTTCAGAAAATAGCTCCTCGTCTAAATCTAATGGTATTGTAGGAAAATGTTCAGTATCAACAAAATCATCTTGTGTAGGAATATGATTCTGTCTAGAAATAGGACCATTGCCCTTGTTGCCCCTACTAAAAAAAGCATGACCCCTACCCGTAAGCATACATTTAAATCCTTCCATTATAAATTTATAATTATACTAATAAATAATTAAAGTAAATGAAATTAAGTGCGCTAAATAAAATAAACAAACAATAATAATTTAATGAAGGAACGAATGTACCAAACGCCGACTTAACGTCGACGTGTAATCGAGAGGTTGAAAATTGAAACTTTGCTCGATGGAAGATCCTCAAGCTAGTTGCCAACTTCACTCCCAATTCCCAAATGAATAAATAAAATTGAATATTTAGTAGACAATGTGGAGATAGATTGACTATTGAGAGATTAGAGAGATTGTAGGAAGATTTGTGAGAAATATGAAGAGAAAATGAGGTATTTATAGTTGAAAAATTGGGTTAAAGTGTAAATATAATAACTTATGGGTTAAAAATAAATATTAAGGGGGTAGGGGGTTGGGGGAGGGGGGAGGCCAAAATATAAAATGACCGTTGGTGCAACGGTTATTTTTGCAAAAGGGGATGTTTCGGGGGGGATCAGGGCGGGATCGGGTCGGGACAGGCGGGCCTCGGGTGGGGGCGGGCCGTGACGAGACCATGTCCCGTCCCGGTTCGAGTTCCGTTACCGCAATTTTTTTTTATATTGTCGGGTTCGGTGTGAGATTGGACCAGGACCAGGCCGACCCGACCCAGCCCACTGGCTGATCAGCCCTAAATTATACGCACCCGGTCCCGGCCCACTGGCTGGCCAGCCCTAAATTATACGCAGATAGCACCAACATCCATTAATAAAAAAAAAAATACGCCAGACAAATGAAAAATGAGGAAACGTCTCCTTCCAATAGATAGGTGGTAATAATTGATAACACAAGATGCTAGAAGTCCCTCGATTTTCTGTATTTCGACTATGACCCTTGCAGTTTTTTTTTTTGGATACTTAATTTGTTTTTCTTTTCCCTTTTTCTTGGGATGGGTTAGTTGCTTTATCAACTACGTAAGAGTACTTTTTAACCAAATTTTATTTTTACATTAAAAAATAAATATTTTCCAACTATATTATAAAGAAGAGCAGCCCGATGCACTAAGTTTCTGCTATGTGCGGAGTCCGGAAAATGGTAGGATCATAAATTATATATTAATAAGCGGTCTAAAAATTAGTTATGCTACCCAATTTTCTCAACGATTTGCTAATAACAAAACTATTAAGGGCCAAAAATAAAATAAAAGATAGTTTTAAAACACTTCAAATTAAGGAGTAAATTTGAACATTTATTCTAAAATTAATAGATTGCGAGCATCATCGTTTCCTGAACGTTTGTGACGATGCTTGATTAAATAAGACGATGTCTGATTAAATATGAAGTTGAAAAAAGAATTGAAATATACGGTATAAAATAAGTGAAAGAAATAATTCCCTCATGATATATAATATTTAAATATAAAAAATAAATCTATTTTTTCCTAATACAAGATTAATACATATTTCTAATATAATATTAATACCATAATTACACTTGTACAAGAGTAATACAAAATATATGGTAAGTAACCAAACTATTTTCGGCCACTTGGTATACACGATTTTACTGTGTATACCCTCTTTCTATCACACCCCCGCAGTCATAGCGGTCGGTTGTTGTACGCTGAGGCTGTCCCTAAAATCTTCAAACAGAACCAAGGAAAGACCCTTAGAAAAGATATCAGCAATTTGATACCTTGAAGGGACATGCAAGACACGTACTTGTCCACGAGCTACCTTTTCGAGAACAAAGTTAATATCCATCTCGTTATGTTTAGTGCGATGGTGTTTGACCGGATTCTCAGAGAGATAGACTGCACTAACATTATCACAGTAGACCAAGGTAGCTTTCTGAATAAGAAAGTGAAGCTCTAATAAAAGATTAACCAGCCAACATGACTCAGACACCACGTTGGCTACTCCTCGATCCTCGACCTCCACACTGGATCGCGATAACGTAGCCTGGCGTTTCGCTGACCAAGAGACCAAGTTATCACCAAGAAACATACAATAGCTAGATGTCGAACGTCTGGTATCTGGACATCCACCCCAATCAGCATCTATATAAGACACGAGAGTAGAGACGGAGGATGGATATAAATGCAAATAATCAAGTGTGTCATGTATGTATCGTATAATGCGTTTAAGCGCATGTATGTGCTCAATCTGCGGATCATGCATAAATAAACACACATGCTGCACTGCATAAGTAATATGGGGTCTCGTGAAAGTAAGATACTAAAGAGCCCCTACAAGACTACGATAGTGGGCGGAGTCCTCATATGGTGTGCTAGAAGTAGCACTCAACTTCGGTTTGGTATCAACCGGAGCAGAAGAGGACTTACAAGACGACATGTCAGCTCTCTCAATAATCTCAGCCGCATACTTCTTCTGCGATAAAAACAGACCACTTGCATGACGACTGACAGCTATACCCAAAAAATAACTCAAGGGCCCCAAGTCTTTCATAGCAAATTCTGAACTGAGAAGGGACATGATAGACTTGCGCAAATTATCAGACGAGGCATTCAATACTATATTATCCCCATATAACAATATGTATGCCAAAGAAGTACCACGATGATAGATGAACAGAGAATGATCAGATCTGCTGTGAAAGAACCCAATCGTAGACACATAATCGACAAACCTCTTATACCAAACATGTGAGGCTTGCTTAAGCCCATACAAGGACTTCTTCAGCAAACAAACATGGTGAGGACAATTAGGGTCCTTAAAACTCAAGGGTTGATGCATGTAAACCGTCTCCTTAAGATCACCGTGTAAGAAAGCACTTTTCACATCCAGCTGATGAATAGGTCATGATTTCGAGAGAGCCAGACTTAGAATAGTGCGAATGGTTGCTAGTTTGACCACCGGACTAAATGTCTCTCGACAATCCACACCAACATGTTGAGTTTTACCATCACCTACAAGACTGACCTTATGCCTCTCAAAAAAACCGTCAGAATTTTCTTTATGAGTAAAAATCCACATAGAACGAATAATATTGACATCAGGCGGACGGGGCACCAACTCCCACATCTTATTTTCAATAAGAGAATTATATTCGTCATCCATGGCCATTTTCCAATTCGGGTCATGAAGGACAGACAATGGGTTACGTGGTAGGGGTGATTTGGTGACATTAGAATTTAGATTAAAATGTCATTTAGGTTTACAAATACCATGTTGGCTACGAGTAACATGCCCTTGACTCGAAAGAGAAGATGTCGTGTTCTGCATAGGTGTCGGGTCGGGTAAAACTGGACCAACAGGTAATGGGTCTGCTGGCCCAGTGGTATAAGGCAATGACGGTAAAGATGGGCCAGCAGGCAGTGGGCCTACTGGCCGAGATTCAGGGATCATAAATGTCTATGTGGCTATAAATCATCGCATTAGAGATAAAAATGAGAAGTTTAAAGTTAAATTATTTCAGATATCATCCTTTTTTTGAATAGGTTAATTTTAAAAAATGCCACATAAAATGAAACAAAAGGAGTAGAAGGTATCGATGACAAAAGCAAGATTTTTCACCAAAGGGATATGTATACACCTTGTAAAAATAGTCTATATACAGTCCGATTTTCCAACAAACTAAACTATACAGTGTGCCACATAAAATGAGATGGAAATACCGTAGTAGATATCAACGACAGATGTAACCAGAGAAGTTGATTGATCATCTACTCTACATACAAAAAATTTTACATTACATATACAATATATTTTCTTGATAAAGACGTTCAGATAAACTCCTCCTATCCCTAATAAGTAATATATAGGTATCTAAATCATGGACCATATGACAACTTCAACAAGAAAAAGTGTCCCTCCAATCCATCCTCAACTCCAAAAAGTTTATCATTGGATTTCTTATACTATGATTAGTATTTGTAGTTCACATTCTTGAAGTACATATTAAATCAAGGACCAAATATACTTCACAACTCATGTGCTTGATAGGGAAATTACTCTTCCTTAAAGGGACTGTTAGTTACTTCTTCAAGATGCAAATCAGATCCTTTTTCTGAGATCCAAGAATTAGCTTTCACAGAATTGATTATTATTATCAGAAGAATTAGAATTATTTCTTCTTTTGCTTTTATCATGAAGCAGCTTTCTGAAAATATGTGTCAGTTTCTTTTGTCAATTGAAAACAACTTGATGATAGTTCTCTGAAGCATAGTCTATCAGTTTTCCTATATATATGACTTTCAATTGTTTCAAAATTTTGTAGCACTGAAAGCACTCAATCACTATTACCGTATTTTTAGTACTATAACTGTAAAGTGCACAACTCGAGCTAGTACATGTTGTATCATGTAAGTTTTCTTATTTTCAGAAATTACAAATCTTACATTTTAAGAAGGTTTACTTCTACATATTCTTTGAAGAATAAAGGATTTACATCATTAAATTATCTTTATCTATTTAGTAGTTAATCATTCGTACTTTCAAAATTACAAATCTCACATAACCTCACAGTATAAAAAAAATTACGCTAACGATATATATAACTTAACTCTTTAAATGATCTGATTGTATAAACATCTCTTTATACTAATGGTAATATAACTTCAACCCTTACCATAATGTTTCTGATGAATTCTCCCGAAAAAAAAACTTATAAGATTAGGGACCCAACCATCAAGAATTTACTAATAGTTCTTTTAAGAATAATTTAATTTGCACTCAAGGGTGTGACCTAACAATTAATGAAATGATTGAAAAAACTTTTAAGAATCAGAAACTAAATCTCAATGACAAAAAAATGTCGTGAGATTTCTTTTCATTTGTGTAAGCATTTGTTGAATTGTATTGAATCATTTTATCTAAAAAAATTAAGTACGTTGTCAGTGAAAGCACACATGTATTCACTTTATTATCTCTTGATCAAGGTAACACTATCTCTCACGTGTGGCAACAGTTCTATTCTTTCCTATGGACCAAATAAGTGATTTTTTTAATAATAGATGGCAATGAAATTCGAAATTAGGATCGATTGATGTCTGCTCTAATACTATGTTGAAGTCTGTGAATTATATCATCTAAAAATTTATATTGTTAGAGAGAACATATCATTACTTATATTATCATCTCTTCAATAACTTGATTAACAAATTTACTCAATATTTATACTGGTGTGATATAACAAGTACTACTAAATGAAATATTAGTCGACCGGCTCAGACACTATTATAAATTATTATCGAAGAAAATAATTAGGGTAGGGTGTCATTGGAAGGTATTGTAACTTTATTTCCCAACAAAAATCAGGAGTCAAATTAAAGAAACATCAACTGAATTGAAAGGAAAAGGGTTGATGCTACATATGTCAAGTGTGTGTTTGTATGCATTATATATTCTTTCTACTAGAATTTTATGACACGTAGTGTTTCCAAAGAAAGATTAAAGATCCATTATGATCATAGGTGTAGGGTATGTACAATGATATAAAGCAAATAAAGACGAACGTGACAATTTGCTATCCAAAACACTAGATTAATTTCATCGGCAATTATTGCAAAGTCCTCCCATAAAGGTAGATATAATGATATAACTAAATAAGTCTCATTTATACTTAATTTTATTAAATTGTCTATATCGTGCATAGAGTTTCACCGGAAAGTGAAATTTACTTTACCTTTTTATACATTTCTTGGAGGGAAATTTTAGAGTAACAATACAGTTGTTTTCATATTTTATGAGTACTAGTACTCAAACCAGTCATTAATACTTATATTAGAGTAGATTGCCTGTACACTTCTTTGAAATACTATTCTTTCGGGTAACTCATGCGCTAGCTGCCTTTTTAGAAAAATGCATTTCCTCACTCGCACTTTGCATGTGATAGGACAAGAGTAAAGAGGACAACGAAAATGACAAGAAAATTTACAAGAAATGGTTTCAACCAAAAAAATTTGGTACAAGCTTTTTTAATATGACAGGAAGGAAAAAACTACTTGTTTGAAGCTAGAAAAGGTTAAATGCATCTGTTGAAAAAACAAAACAAACTTAAAATTAGTTAGAGAAGTTATCTTGTTAATCAATAAGTTAGTTAGGAAGTCAACAGGTTAGTTATGAAGTTAAGAAGGTTGTTAGAAAGTTAGTTACAAGTAGTTAACAGAATACTAACTCAAAAAGGAGAATACACATGTTATGAATATGTATAAATAGACATTGATATGTAATTGTACAATCACTTTTTGATGAATAAGAACTAACAATCTTCTCTTCCTCTTCCTTCTTGTTCTACTTGGATATATCTTGAACTCACTCATGGTTGAGATGATAATTTCAACATGGTATCAGAGCAGTGATCCACTGCTCGATACTTGTTTCTCTTCTGCATCATTTTTGAAGTCAATCTATTGATCTTGGTGCAGTTTCTCACTTTTGTTCTTCTGTTCTTGAAATTCTGCATATTCTGCTCTTCTGTTTTCTATCTATCTGTATTTCTGGTGTGTTTTCTTTCTTATCTTCTAATCTTCTATTTCTCTACTTCTTGTTTCTAAGTTGATTCTGGAAATCTAATTCTGAAAATCATATTCTATTGTAACAAATAATACATATCACAAAAATTTATCTACATCTGAGAAACTGTGTTGAATATTCAGATATTTAGAATGGACACTGCTCCAAATACAACTGAGAACAATCAAAGTAACAATCAACTGAGAACAATCAAAGTAACACAAATACAAACTCAACTATGAGGATGAACTCTGAAATTACTGCAACTATAGACCACAATCACCCATTATTTCTACAATCTTTATATGTAAGTGGTGTATCTCTCATATCATTTCAATTACTTGGTTCTGAGAATTATGCATTATGGAGTAAGTCAATGAGAATTGCACTACTTGGGAGAAATAAATTTGGCTTTGTTAATGAAAAATGTAAAAAGAAAAACTATGAAGAAGAATGGTGGGATCAGTGGGATAGAGTAAATGCAGTTGTTCAAGTCTGGCTAATGAACTCAGTCTCAAATGACTTACTTAGTGGTGTGTTGTATGCTGATACATCTTATGAAGTATGAGAAGACTTAAGAGAAAGATTTGATAAAGTAGATGGATCAAGAACCTATGATCTTCATAGAGAAATAGCCACTTTAACTCAAGGAAGTTCAAGTGTGACTGAATATTTCTCTAAACTCAAGACATTATGGGTAGAATTCCAATCTCTAGTTCCTCCCCCTAGTTGTGGATATCCTAAGTCTAAAGAATTTGTAAAGTATCTTCAAAGGCAAAAACTATACCAATTCTTGATGGGCTTAAATGAGAATTATATGCAAGCAAGAAGCCAAATCTTGTTAATGTCTCCACTGCCTACTGTTAATAAGGCATGTTCCATAATTACTAGTGATAAAAATAAAAAAATCAATCACTGCCAAATCTGCCGGACTGTTAGGTGTTGGTCCTAGTGATTTTAGTCACAATGTAAGTCATGATCCTACTGCTATGTACTCTAGAGCAGGATCAAACTCACAAAAGTTCAAGAAAAACTCTAACTTGTTCTGTGAAGTCTGCAAAATAAGGGGCCATACTAAAGGAAGTCTACCAGATCAAAATAACCTCCAATTTGGCATAAAGATTTCATCACAAAGAAACCTGACACAACAACTATCCCATATTCTATAGCCAATTACATATCCTATGAAACAATCTCACCAAAATATAAAGCTTTCCACACTGCCTTATCAGAAATAATTGAACCAAAGAACTACACTGAGGCATCCAAAGATCCAAGATGGGTGGATGCAATAAAAGCAGAAATCACATCACTATAAGGCAACCAAACATGGGATATTATTCCCCTACCTGAAGGCAAATCTCATATAGGATGTAAATATATCTACAAAATCAAGTACAAAGAAATAGGAGAGATTGAAAGTTTAAAAGCTAGACTTGTGGCAAAAGAATACAGTCAAAGATAAGGTATTGATTACCAAGAAACCTTCTCTCCAGTAGTAAAAATGGTTACTGTGAGGTCCATCTTGTCAATAGCAGAATCTAGACACTTACACATACATCAAATGGATGTGTATAATGCTTTTCTATAAGGAGATATACATGATGAAATATATATGGAACTATCACAGGGATTTATCAGTCAGCGGGACAAACATGTATGCAGACTGATAAAATCCTTGTATGGACTCAAACAAGGACAAAGACAGTGGAACTTCAAACTCATAGAGGCACTGATTCAAATGAAGTTCAGACAATCACAATATGATCACTCCTTATTCATAAGGAAAACTAACAAAGGAATAACTTTAGTATTGGTTTATGTGGATGATATGCTGATTACAGAAGATAACATGGAACTAATAGAAGAAACAAAACAAGCTCTACAACAAGCCTTCAAAATGAAAGATCTGGGAGAATTGAAGTACTTTCTAGGCATAGAATTTGCAAGATCAGAAAAAAAAATTCTAATGCACCAAAGAAAATATGCATTAGAACCCATTTCTGAATTTGGTCTGGCTGCAACTAAGCCTATTAACACTCCTATTGACTGCAGTGTGAAGCTAACTACTAAGGAGTATGATGACCACATACAAAAGCATCAGGAAATAGAAAAAGAGAAGGCCACAACAGAAGATGAATTACTGAAGGACGTTAGCTCATATAAAAGGCTGATAAGTAAACTATTTTACCTCACAATCACAAGACCAGATATAGCCTACAATGTTTAGACACTTAGCTAATTTCTACAACAATCAAAGAAAGCTCAGTTTGATGTTGCACTAAGAATAGTCAAATACATAAAGAACCAGCTTGGGCAAGATATACTCATGTCTAGCAATGTACAAGAGACAATAACAGCCTACTGTGATGTTGACTGGGCTGCTTGACCTCATACAAGGAAGTCAGTTACTGGTTACATTATCAAATTTGGTGACTCACTTATATCATGGAAATCAAAGAAGCAGACTACAATTTTCATAAGCTCATCTGAATCAGAATACAGAAGCCTAGCAGGAACAATTGCTGAACTAACCTGGATACGTGGCATACTAGAGGAGATTGGGATCAATATTAACCTACCAGTAACAGTCTTTACTGACAGTAAATCGGCAATACAACTTGCTGCAAATCCTATGTTCCATGAAAGGGCTAAACATATAGAAATTGACCTACACTTCATAAGAGAAAAGATTCAAAAAGGAATGGTGAAACAGAATACATCAACACTGCCAATCAACCTGCAGATTTTCTTACCAAAGGATTGAGTAGAATTCAACATCAGCATCTGTGTTCCAAGCTTGGATTGCTGAACATTTTCACAACATCTAGCTTGAGGGGGACTGTTGAAAGAACAAAACAAACTTAAAGTTAGTTAGAGAAGTTATCTTGTTAGTCAACAAGTTAGTTAGGAAGTCAACAAGTTAGTTATGAAGTTAAGGAGGTTGTTAGGAAGTTATGAAGTTAGTTACAAGTAGTTAACAAAATCCTAACTAAAAAAGGAGAATACACATGTTATGAATATGTATAAATAGACATTAATATGTAATTGTACAATCTTTTTGATGAATAAGAACTAACAATCTTCTCTTCCTCTTCCTTCTTGTTCTACTTGAATATATCTTGAACTCACTCATGGTTGAGATGATAATTTCAACATCATCTTTTATTAGTATAACATAATAATAATTGATTGTTTGACCACAAAGTACTATGGTAGGACTGTTTGTTCATTTCAACCTAAATATCAACACTTGCACCTAAAATAAAAAGAAAAAAAATTAGACCAAATTTCTTTAAATATATCAATAATATATTATGACTTAATTGAAAATATATTTGTATACCAATATCATACTAAATTATAGTAAAATTTCAATTTTAAAGTGGAGATGACATTAATTTTTATAGTGCTTTCTTAAAAAAATTAAAAGAAAAAGATTACAAAAGTTACTCTTTTGAGTTTGCATACACCACCAGACTTTATGTAAAGTGTACTATGTGGTCAATAATGTTTTGAAACCTAGACTTCACTGTCATTTTCTTTCTGGTATGGCTTTCAAAAGATGGGCAAAAATTTATTATCCTGCTGATGGAATGAATTTTGTTTCTTTTTTATTTTTTGCTCGATATTCGTATTTATTTTAGAGTCCTAATTAATTTAAATTTACATCGTATTAAAAGAAAAAAGTTTTTCTTATCCAGATATTGTTCGATCCCAAAGCTCGAAACTCCAAGACCTCTCATTAAATGTGGAGGAATCTTATTCGTCCCATCACAATTTTTTTTATGGCTGATGGAATGAATTTTATTTTCTTGTTCCTACAAGGTGTTCAGTATCCGCTTTAAAATTGATTAATTCAAATTTGTGTTGCGTAATTCTGACTCGCCGCTTAAGACTCATTAATTAAAGGGGTGAACACTCTCTACTAATATTCTTTTCATTATCAGGAGTCGAATCCTTCTGTTTAAGAGTAGTATTCATTCCATCACAATTTCATTATATGACTGATGAAATGAATTTATTTTTTTGATTTCGGATGGGTTTGTTCAGTTCCGCTTATGGGCCCGAATATATTAGGACTATAAGCGTAAAACTCATTAATTGAAAGAGAAAAAAATCTACCAAATTGTTTTTTAATCGAAGCTCATCCAAAATTTTCTATTAAAAATTAAAGAATTTTATTCATCCCACGATAATATTTGTCAGTGGGTAATGGAATGAATGAATGATATAGACCACACGTATCTCTTTGAAGACAAGTTGTGGAGGAATATGAAAATATAAAAAAATCCAAGTCGGTCGATCAACTCAAAGTTTTTTTGATGCCAAGTGTTCCATTCCTTTTATTAAGTCAGCATCAACATCACAAATCACAATTGTTTATTGATTTGCCTAATAATATCTCGTTAATTGAACAACTTTTTCATACGTACTATTATTTCCTTAGATAATAAGAAAAGGGATTAATTAAGGATATGATTTAACTACTATTTTTTTTACGTATGTGACATAAAAGCCTAGCAGTTGTGATCATTTTAGATGGCCATAATGGGCACAAGAACTTTGATTTTTTTAATTAATTAATTAATTTATTTATTTCTTTCTTTCTTTCTTTCACCTCGTACCTCTTTTCATGATCTTTCTTTTCTTCCTTTTTATATCTTGTCCTTGGAATTTTTAATAACTAGTTTGTCAACATATGCTGGCCGAATATGGATCTCTTCACTATTCTTTTTCCTTTTCTTTATTTTCAAGTTTCAGTTAATGTAACATAATTTAATTGACAAGAATTTATGAAAGAAAAAGAATGATTAAAGGTAGGACAATAATAATTATGTCCACAAATTGATATATGTATTAAGGCATTATGAATTGGCTAGTTATACTTTCACCGTAAGCTCTACCTTCACCCTCATCTTTTATTCCTGTTTGAAATCGACAATGTGAGCGAGCTCACACGGAAATGACAAACAAAAAGATTGTGCCTCAATCATAAAGAAGTTAAAATCGACTATATGAATCATCACTAATCACGTGTGTCTAAATTTAAAGCCATCTTACTATATTTGTATTACGACATCACAAACTGACTAATTATATGCTGATTGTCAACCTACTGTAACCCTCTTCTTCTACCCGGATGTAAAACTAGCAATGTAAGCGAGCTCCCGCTAGAGTAATAAATAAAAAGGCTATGACTCAGTCCTAAACAAGTTGAAGTACTCGTCTCTATTTGTATTATAACAATATGAATTTGCTAATTATTTGCTAGTTGTCAACCTATGATAGCGTTTATCTTTTATTCAGACTTAAAATCGGCAACGTCAATAAACTCAAATGAAAATAATAAACAAAAAGATTGTTTGCCCCACAAATTAAAACCAAATGCGTTTCACACCATGGGATGTCCTCCAAGCTAATCCCTCCAAACCCCTAATTTTAACCCTCTGCATAATGGCAAAAAAAATCATAGTTAAGTGGACCCAAGAAATTGCCTAAAAGTCTAGAGATGAAAGAACATAGAGAGGCCCACCAATGTTTTAGTATTATTATCAATCACGTAAGTTGCTTTTGCACGTATCTAATCTCATTTTGAAAGTGATATGTTGGATTATAATTTACACTTAAAAGAAAAAAGGAAGAGAGTACAAGAAGTGTCCCTCCAAAAACAAAGTTCACTATTCACTTAGGTTCGAATTTTGGTTAGGTTTTCCTACTACTCTTATTAAATTATTTAATTTGAATCTTATCATCACAGATTTTCTAGAAGAAAATCCTTTTTTTGTGGTCACATTATTAAAAGACTGAATGAGAGTGTGATTGATAATAGTAAAAGAACTGTTAAATATACATCTGATATACACTTACCATAAGTAATGTATATCACGTGTTTGTCACGGTTTTATATAAATTCAGCCCGTGATATATACGGTGCTATACACACAGTGTATATCACGGTTTAGGGCAGATTTGTTGTAATATTTTAGGATAAATATTGTATTAATTAGTCTTGTACACTTACCATAATTATAAGATTCTTCTACTATTAGAATAAGATTTTGAGAGTAGAATAGGAATATGATTTCTATTATGCAAAAATGTAAATTGTATATATACTCTTTCATTAATGAAAATAATCAAGGGATTATTTCTTTCATGGTATCAGAAGTCTAGGTTATATTTTCTCTCCCAACTTTCCGTCAAATTTTGGCCTCGAATTCCGGCGATCCCTTCTTGGTTTCCGTGCCGATGGTGGTTCTTTTTCTTTCTCTTCCCAAATTTCCTTCTAAATCCCTATATCACGTCAGCCCAGCCTCCGTATTGGGCCCAATTTCAGTATCCAGCGACCAGGCCTAATTCTGCCCAGAATCAGTGGGTACCGCAGGTTCTGGGCCGGGGTAGCAGGCTAGTGTGCTTGGGCCTCGACCTCCGCAAGCCAATCATGCAAGGGTCCCCACACCTACCGACATTGAAGCCGCAATGCACACACTCGAATTAAATCCCTCGGACCCAAATTGGTACATGGACACCGGAGCCACTACTCACATGGCGTCTGACCAAGATACTCTCTCGTCTTATTCCAATTTGAGCAACAATCGTGGCATAATTGTTGGTAATGGTAATTCAATTTCAATTCGTGGTTAGGGTCATAAAACTTTGTCCCCCCCCCCATTCACCTCTTGCCTTGAAAAATACCCTTCATGCCCCTAAGTTAATTAAAAATTTGGTGTATGTCCGTAAATTCACCACTGATAATTCTGTTTCTGTTGAATTTGAACCTTTTGGGTTTTTGTGAAGGAATTCAAGACGAGGATTCCTCTCATGAGATGTGATAGTTGGGGAGATCTATATCCTATCACGCCCACCTCCGGTCTCTCGAGTCTAGCCTTGCCATCTACTTTTGCAGCCCTTGCTCCTTCCTTGTGGCATGCTCGTCTAGGTCATCTGGGGTCGTCAATTTTGTCTTCCTTAAATAAAAATAATTTTATTTCTTGTAAGGGTACGCGTCGTACTCCGATTTGTCAATCTTGTTCTTTAGGAAAAATTGTTAGATTGCCGTTTGTAGACTCTAATTCTCGTACTTTAATGCCATTTGATATTATTCATAGCGATTTATGGACATCTCCTGTTATCAGTTCTTTGGGCCATCGTTATTATGTTCTTTTTTTGGATGATCATTCAAATTTTTTATGGACATTTCTGTTAGCGAAAAAATCTCACGTTTTTCCACCTTTTTAAAATTTAGAGCTTTCATCCTTACCCAATTTGAACGAAAAATTAAGAACATTCAATGTGATAATGGAAAAGAATATGATGATAGGTTGTTTTGGAATTTTGTGATAATAATGGTATCAAATTTCGTTTCTCTTGTCGTCATACGTCCTCACAAAATGGGAAAGCCGAACGCAAAATTCGTACCATTAATAATATTGTCCGAACTTTATTGGTCCATTCTTCCGCACCTCCTTCCTTTTGGCATCATGCTCTACAAATGGCTACGTCTCTCCTTAATATTCTTCCTACCAAAGGTTTGGTATATTCACCCCCCTTCAAATATTATATAATAAGACACCTTCGTATTGACATCTTAGGGTCTTTGGGTGCTTATTTTATCCCCTATTTCCGTCCACCACAATTAACAAACTTCAGGCCCGATCTACCCCTTTTGTGTTTTTGGGTTATCCGTCTAATCATTGTGGT
The DNA here is from genome assembly GCA_029783415.1 of Anisodus acutangulus. Taxonomy (NCBI): domain Eukaryota; kingdom Viridiplantae; phylum Streptophyta; class Magnoliopsida; order Solanales; family Solanaceae; genus Anisodus; species Anisodus acutangulus. Next base: position 41,677,650 of record CM056509.1, on the reverse strand, counting down.
TACAAATATTTTGATTTATCGTCTAATAAAATCATCATTAGTCGCCATGTTATTTTTTATGAATCCTAATTTTCGTTTGCTAAAGTGAGTAGTCCTGTGCCTAGTTCGTATAATTTTTTGAAAGATGATGTCTCCCCATATATTATCCACCATTTATCGGACATGTCCCACACCCTGAATCCGCCAATGGCCCATCGCTCATGGTTCTCCTGCATCGCCCCACCACAATCATGGGTCCAGAACCGGGCGCCTCTCGACCGATTACGGCCTAGTTTCTGCCCTTGGTCCAGTCCCTACTTCAACGACGTCTATTGTTTCCAATTCCCGTGTTAGGCCAGCAGGCCTGCTGGCCAATCCGTCACTTGTCCCGATATTTCCCAAAGTTCACCCAGTTCTCCCCCAAGTCACAGATCGGTCACTCGTAGTCAACGGGGTATTTTTAAACCAAAAAGTCATTTTAATTTAAATTCTAATGTTCTTAAATCCCCCTACCCCGTAACCCCGTGTCCGCCTTAAATGACCCGAATTGGAAATTGGCTATGACCGACGAATATGATGCTCTTATTGCAAATAAGACGTGGGAGTTAGTACCCCGTCCTTCTGGTGTTAATATTATTTGGTCTATGTAGATTTTTACTCATAAGGATAATTATGACGGTTCTTTTGCGAGGCATAAGTCTCGTCTTGTAGGTGATGGTAAGACTCAGCAGGTTGGCGTGGATTGTGGTGAGACGTTTAGTCTGGTGGTCAAACCGGCTACCATTCACACTTTTCTCAGTCTGGCTCTTTCGAAGGCTTGGCCCATTCATCAGTTAGATTTGAAGAATGTTTTCCTACATGGTGATCTTAAGGAGACAGTTTACATGCATCAACCCTTGGGTTTCCGTGACCCCAAATATCCTCATCATGTCTGTTTATTGAAGAAGTCCTTGTATGGGCTTAAGCAGGCCCCACGGGCTTGGTATAAGAGATTTGCCGACTATGTGTCGTCTATTGGGTTTACGCATATCAGGTATGATAATTCATTGTTCATATATCGTCGTGTTTCTTCCCTGGCTTATATTCTATTATATGTGGATGATATTATCTTGATTGCCTCTACTGATGCGTTGCGCAAGTCTATCATGATCATGCTCAGTTTTGAGTTTGCTATGAAAAACTTGGGGCCCTAGAGTTATTTTTTGGGGATTGCTGTCATTCGTCATGCAGGTGGGTTATTCTTATCAAGTATGCAGCTGAGATCATTGAGCGAGCTGGTATGTCCTCATGCAAGTCTACTTCCAGTCCGGTTGATACTAAATCCAAGTTGGGTGTTCTACTCCCAAAACCCTATTCTAGTAGTACAAGAATCATATAATTATGGTAAGTGTACAAGACTAATTAATATAATATTATCCTAAAATATTACAACAAATCTGCCCTAAATCACGGGCTGAATATATACAAAACCGTGACAAACACATGATATACATTAATAATAAATATATATCATGTGTATATTTAACCAGAACAAATTAGTCACACGTTTTAAGACCTTTCCTTTTAATTGAGTTTTTTTTAACATATACTATATAGTTTGAGAGTTGTAAAAAACTTTTACAGGCTGCTTAAGAGTCAATTACGTGTAGCTTTCTATAGCGAACACGAATTGGCAACTTTCCAGCTTATGCTGCATAGACCTTTATCTTTTTTTTTTATTCATGAATCTTTATTATTTTTTAAGTCTTGTTTACATAATAGTACGAATTACTTAAATTAATAATTTAAATTTCTTTCTCACTCAAATAAATTCACGAAAAAGGGACTGAGGGAGTATCTGTGGAAGTCGCGAATATCGTTAAAAGTGTTCAAAACTTAATATATCAAAACAAAAGGTAAAATTGACCAATATACATCATATATTAATTTTTATATACGCAATATATATAATATTTTAACGAAAGGTGTTCAACATCCTTCAGTCTATGTAGCTACACCACTGCCCCTCTCAACCAATTTAATGGGAAACACTTTAATAGTAATTAACCCACATGTTGTTAGCAATAATACTGTTTAGCCCACGCCAACAGATGAGGCCCAGTCCCGAGCAGATTCTATTTGATGCATCGGGCGGCTCATTTTTTCATTGACTAATTTTCATTTAAGTTTGACTGGTATTTGTTATTTTGGATTTTGGCTTTTCTTTTTTTCTCCTGTAAATATATAAGGATGAAAACTTCTGGACAAAGGCAATGAGATGAAAATATCCTTTCTCTTTTTGTTTTCTCTACGCATACGAACTTACTCTCTCTTCAAATTTTATTTGTGATCCGTGAATCATTGAATCCAACACGATATCAGAGCTTAGATTTAGCTAGATCTCTTCTTTCGCAATCGAACGGTGGTACCTTCGCTGTGTTCTGTTCAGATTTGATTTTCTAGAGTTTCTAAAAATTGGGCATTTTTCATCGGAGATTGTTCAGAGTTGTTTTTGGTTAATCTACAACTTGTTAGGGTCATTCAAGCTTGATGACGTGATTTTATTGAAGAAATTATGTTGAAAACTCCTTGTTTCTTCAGGTTATAGAAGAAATTCGGTAATATTCTTCCATAATCTCCATATTTCGTAGTTGTAAATTCATTGCAGTAGTTAGATAATAGCATTCTACATGTAATTATATTTTTGTTCAAAATGGGAACTGTACCTGCTATGACTTATATTAGCTTAGGTAATTCACCTTCTAGTGATGGTTTTACTTCATTTACTGTTGAAACCTCTCATCTTTTATACATTCTTCCGTTCGATAATCCTAATAATCCTTTAGTCTCTCCTTCTTTCGATGGACGTGGTTTTGTAGTGTGGAGAAGGCATATGCTTATTTCTCTCTCTGCTAAGAATAAATTAGGTGTGATTACCGGTAGAAACTCACAACCAGGACCTGAATCACCTTATTACTCTACATGGGAGAGATACAATGACATGATCATTGCTTGGATTACCAACTCCTTAACTAGAGATATTTTTGTTAGTCTGATAAGGTATGGCACTGCTAGAGACATATGGCTTGACCTAAATGATAGATTTGGCCAATCAAATGGGTCAAAATATATCCAAATTTAAAAAGAGAGTAGTTTCACTGGTCAAGGTTCTTCTTATGTTGCTACTTATTTCACTAAGATGATGAGTTTATGAGATGAATTGCATGCTGCTTATGTGGGACCACCTTGTACTTGTGGCGCTCTTCCTAAGCTCTAAGAGGATCAAAAGCTTTTCAGTTCCTAAGTGGACTCAATGAATCATATTCCTCTTGTAAGAGCAACATACTCTTGATATCTCCCATGACTTCCATCAACAAAACATATTCTATGCTGTAGCATGATGAGCATCAAAAGGAGAGTTTATCTCACCTTCCAAACTTCTCAAATGAGTCAACTTCTTTGTTAGCTTCTGTTAGTCAAGGTTTTGGTAATAGACATGGGTCTTCTCAAAGGGTTCAGTTTGATCAAAAGAAACCTTCTACTTCTTCTACATTGTTTTGCAAATATTGTAAGAAGACCAACCATACCATTCAGAAGTGTTATCGACTCCATGGTTATCCCTCAGATTTTAAATTCACTAGGAACAAAAAGGCAACAACTGCTTATATAAAGAATGGGGGTCCTTCGTATGAACCAGTACTTTAGCTCTCAAATACCAACTCAACTCCTCCTCTTCATGGTTTCATTAAGGAACAATCTCAACAGATTATGAATTTGGTAATCAAACACAAATCAATCCTCCTGCTTTCAGTCCACCTGGATTTACTGGTGATGAGGTTGCATATGGCTTTTAGAAGCCGAACCCTAATTTTTTTCTCCTTAAGCCGCCGCCCTTCCTCCCCTCGGCAGCCCTCTCCCTTCTTTCTTCGACTTTTCTCTCTTCATCTCTAATTTTTAATGGCTGAACAACCTAAATTCCTTCCCGCTCTTGTAGTTAACAACATCAAGAATTTCATTCCAATAACTCTTGAGATGGAAAATGTTCAGTATTCATCTTGGGCGGAATTATTTAAGATTCATTGTCGTGTATACAAAACCATCGACCATATCATCCCTCTAAAATCAAAGCCCCTAGAAAGACCTGATGATTATGACGATGAACTTTGGTTCCGCTTAGATGTGGTTGTCCTACAATGGATCTACGGCACGATCTCAAATGATCTATTGCATATAATCATTGAAAATGATGCCACTGCACGACAAACATGGGAGCGCTTGAAAAGTATTTTTCATGACAACAAGACACAACGTGCCTTGTATTTGAAAAATTAATTTCAGGCCATTCAGTAGGACGAATTTCCTAATGCGTCGGCCTATTGTCAAGAACTTAAGATGAATTCCTAAATGATGGCCTAAACCCCTTCTAATTCATCACTTGCAAAATCAGTCATCGCCGACATTGGTAGTTGTCCCCACCACTGCCATCCCGAGGCAGACAGTCCACCCAGCCCCGCAACCGGAGCCTCGGAACAGCCCGTCACGGCCTTCCATCTCGGCTATAAATTTACTTAATATAAAAGATATACAAAATATGGAAATATTTTATCAATGGTAATATACAAAATATGGTAATATTATGTAACTTTCCATATTGAGACTTTCTTATTTAGCTATAAATATATGGCCACTCGGTGATCTTTTTAATTGGAGATTCTTGTATTGACAGATCTTCCGAACTAATATGAAATTGTGTTTGACGTTTTTTTGTTTCTCATTTGATATCCAATTCTAGCACTCTAGGCTTCACAAACATAGGTGATGTAAGGCAGGAATTGACAAAACTATTTTAATCATTGGGCGATCCTAAAGATTTCACATAGATTTCAGTGGGCAAAATTACATTTATTAGGGCATTGACTTAGAAAGAAAAAACAACTATTGCCAAGTTAACGGAAGGATAAGTAGCAATTTTGTCAACAAGTACTCACCAAATTGTTAAAAAATTGTGAGAAACTGCTACTACAAACTGAAACTGCAGCTATATATAACTTGTGTTTCTGTTAATTTTTCAAAGGAAAAGGGTCACATTTATCTTTTGACTATTGAAAAATGTTTGATATTTTTCTCTGTTATATTATCAATATATATATGCCTCAAACGTTATAAAAATGACTCAAATTTGTTCTTCCTCCAATCCGTTAATCCTATTCATTTTAGCCACATACATGTCAATTCACTAAACTAACCCATCGTCTTCCACCACTATGTAAAATCACTAACACCTTCACAATATATACCATCACCACCAACATAAATCATCTACCCATCTTTCATTTCATTAAAAATAGAAATTAACAAAAAAAAAACATTCATCTTGACCGAGAATACTTGATATGCTTCATTTATAGCCTCACTTATCTTGATCGAGTATTTTTCTCATATTTTACATTTCCACCAATGTAAAAAAAAATACCCCCGGGATCCCGATCCCGATCCCGCCCCTTTCCCCGTCCCGCCCCGATCCGATCCCGTCAAACCCGCCCCCGTCCCGAGCCCGGTCCACTGGCCACCCCTAGTATAATTTAACTAATTTCACAGAATACTTATTATTATTAATTTTTTTATATTATTATTTTTTTTAAAAATTTCATTTGATAATCGATACTTTATTTGGTACATCACATTAACTAATTCAAATTCACGTAGTGTAAAAGTCATTAAAAGGACAAAGTGCTTTTTTTTGTAATCACTGTACACTCTTAATCTCTAAAGATTAGAAAAAGATCTAAATATGTTTAGACTGATCCATCGACTTGCCACATCAAATCATTTTATAGTAGTGAAAGAATGAGTCTATTCTTTTCCATCACACGTACCTACCTAACACCAAATAAAACTATTAATAAAACAAATATCCAAAGTAGAACAAATGAAAAAAAAAAGAAAAAAAAAGGGAAGACTTAACAAAACAAAAGATAAAAGGAGACTCTCAAAGCCACCTTTTTTCACTCATCTATCCTCTTCAAACAGTAATAAAAGGGAAAGACCTCATGTAATTATTAATGAGCTTAACTAATATACACTGAGGTTTAAAGAATTTTTATCAAATTATATTTACTTGTTATAATAAATACATCATCTTATTGTCATCTGATTTACTATGAAGGATTAATATACACCTATAAATATCGTTTTGGTAACCTGATATATATGGTGTAAATATTTTGTTTACACCATTCATGTATATCGGTTAAATTCATTATTATAAGAGTTTAAGTTATATACATCATTAACGTACGAAAATGTTTAACCATCATGTCATATTTACCCGTTGAAGTAGGTAATCTATTTTGTTTTCAAAATTACAAATTTCATATTTAAGAGGTTTATTTAAAAATATTTGTATATGATCTGATAGTATAAAAAAATATTTACACTCATGATTCATACTAAAGTCACTTCTTTTTTGTAACCTTTGGGTGGGGTGGGGGAGGATAAGGGGGATATATTGGGAGACTTGCAATGAAGAAACATCTCTTTATTCATATTCCTCATTTTTTGTTGTTGAGTTTGCAGAAAATATCTCTCTTTCTCCCTTTATAATAAGAACTTCCTTTCTCCCTTTTTTTATTAATTATTTTTCAGTTTAATCTATAGTTGAAGATATTTGATATAGCTTTCATATATGTCACCGTAAGCACACATTTCTCTCCTCTTAGTTGACACATCAAAATCAAAATCAAAATTCATATTTGAGCTGTTTATAATTAATTATATATAACTCATATATATGTTATTTTCTTTGTCAAAAATGTTTGTCATCTTTGAGGTATTGCATGGACTTATCATAAGCTTTTTCTCTTACTTTTTAATTTCAGGTTCCGCCAATCAGCAAAGTGTTAGAAGTGACTTCTAAATATGGATGGCCTAAGCTTTCTTTAACAAAATTTTCTTGAAAAAAAATTGAATTCCGAAAATAAAGGACTAATTTTCTTGATTGGTTGTGTAGAGGGGATTTTTATTAGTTGCTGAAATCTATGGCTATGTACTATCAAGGAGGCTCAGAAATCCAAGATGATGGCCTGCAGACACTTTATTTGATGAACCCTAACTATATAGGCTATACTGACACACATCATCAACAACAACAACATATTCAGTCGGGCAATATGTTTTTCTTGAATTCCGCGGGAGGAGGGAATTTTCCCCATGCGCCCCTCCCTTTGCAAGCCCACGCGCAGGACCACCTCGTCGGCATCCCCCTCCCTGTCGGTTTTCAGGATCTAGGTCGCCCGTCAATTCAAGAAATTTTTGCCTCTCATCATGGCCATCTCTCGCGTTTGTGGAGCCCTCCTGACCAAAGTAGCCCTGGCGGTGGCAGTGGTGGTGATGGTGAAGATGGAAGTCAATCACATATACCATCATCTACCGTGGTTTCTCCCTACTCAGGTACTGGCGGTGGCACCACCACGGACTTTGCTTCCCAATTAGGGTTCCAAAGACCGTGGTTGGTGTCACCGACACAGGTGCACCATCAAGATCTTTCTCTAAGCCGTTCTCAACAACAACAACAACAACAAATGAATTTCAGGTCTCTTCCACTAGACCAGCACGAAATTTCAACAACAAATCATCAACTTGGAATACTATCATCATCACCATCACCAAGAACAAATACTAATAATATCGATCATACTCGAGGATCGGGGGCATCATCGTCTTTTTTGATTTCTAATGGGATGATTTTGGGTTCTAAGTACCTAAAAGTTGCACAATATCTTCTTGACGAAGTTGTTAATGTTGGAAAAAACATCAAATTAGGAGAGAGCTTAGAGGGTGGTGCTAAGGAGAAGCACAAATTGGAAAATGAATTAATTTCTTTGGTTAGTGATGATGTTGAAAGTAGCAGCCAAACAAATTGTGTTGTTGAGCTTACAACTGCTCAAAGAGAAGAACTTCAAATGAAGAAAGCCAAGCTTGTTAGCATGCCTGATGAGGTATGCTTCTAACAATTCATATACTAATTTTAGTTATCAGATTCAATAATTTTTCTTCTCTTCTTCCTTATCTCCTATCAAAGATTAACATCAAGATTGGAGTTTCATTTAGTCAAACTCCAATACTAAAAAAATCGTGAAATTCTGATTGATCTTTTGTCTGAAATTCATGAGAAATTCAAAATTTTGATGGAAATGAGTTAATTTCCTATGGATTTCGGAAAAAAAGATTGTCAGAAATTTGCTTTTTTAATAGTGAAATCTATTAAATGGTCCAGAAATTATTTCATCGGTTTTCTGACAAAACGTCCACCAAAATTTCGCGTTTTCTAGTAATGAAATCAATTAAATGATCCAAAAATTGTACAAATTTGTGTATCTTATTGGTTGAGAAGAAAGGCTGGTTTTTTTCCTCTTATTAATTTCATTATTTTCTAGTTATTTAATTTCGTTTTTTTCTTTGGGAGAAGGAGGGGTCAAGTTACTATTGATCATTCATATACTAGCAATAATTGTTGGTTTTCAAAGGTACAATTTTGTTCATGTTGAAGCTATATGCTAGACAATATATGTGGTTCTAAATTTTCATCTATTAGGGTCCAACTAAAGTTGAAGATAATAATATCAAAGAGACCTAATATGTCTTGTTGATCAGTTGACAAAAAATCAAAGGCACGTGTTCTAATTCAATTTCTCTTTCACTTGGAACCTTTCTAGTTTGGAAATATTCTTACCTTTCATTTTGAGAATCATTTAAAACTTTCTTCCACTAGAATATTTTACTTGATCATTTGGACATAACATCAATTTGGAAATAATAAAATATCATTTTTGCAAATCTCAAGTTTTGTTTATAATTTTATCTGTTATTTCGACTTGAACTTGAAATAGAAAATCTGAAGTTGAAAAGTTGGTTTAAGGAATAGTACAAATCAAACAACGGGTTTTCATTCAACAAACTTCAAACTATTTTCTACTTTAATTTAAGATACTCGTTTCAACTCCAATCAAATATTGTCCAAATAGAAATAGTCCACTAGTTTTTAGTTTGTGTTGAAGAACTTTTTTTTGTTTAAGTTATATAGGAGTATATCACTAGCATTAAGAATTCATTGTACAATTATACCACCCAAAGATATCTACAAGTAAACGTCCTTTAAATATTGAATTTGTAATGTTGAAAACAAGACAGACTATTCGCTATAACGTAAAAGTGACTTGATGAATAAAAAATTTCTTAAAATGATGGTGAATATAACTTTATTTTTTTTTAATGTGATAATTTAGTTGTTTGGATTTGGTCTGGTGGACCAAAGGTATAAACAAACAATTTGACAACAATGAAATATCCTTTTGCAAATCAAGTTTTGTTTTATAATTTCGTTTGTTATTTCGAGTTGAACACAAATAAAGAATCTAAAATTAAAGATCTGATTTGAGGAATATTTCAACTTTCAAGTGAAATAATAATTTTTTAACTTTAACTTCAAATACCTATTTTTTTTAACTTTAACTTCAAATACCTATTTTTTTTAACTTCAACGACATATTGTCCAGACAGAAATTCTAATCCACTTGTTTTTTTTTGTGTCGAATATTTCTCTTTTTTCTTTTTCTTTTTTGGTTTTTTTATGTTTAATATTTTTGGATTTTTTCAGGTGGAGCAAAGGTATAGACAATACCATCACCAAATGCAAATGATTGCATCATCATTTGAGCAAGCAGCAGGAATTGGATCATCAAAATCATACACACAACTTGCTTTGCACACAATTTCAAAGCAATTTCGATGCCTAAAAGATGCAATTTCCGGGCAAATAAAAGCAACAAGCAAATCTTTAGGGGAAGAAGAGAACTTTGGGGGGGAAATTGAAGGGTCAAAGTTGAAATTTGTTGATCATCATTTACGCCAACAACGTGCACTTCAACAACTTGGAATGATGCAACCAAATGCATGGAGACCACAAAGAGGTTTGCCAGAAAGAGCTGTTTCGGTTCTTCGCGCTTGGCTCTTCGAGCATTTTCTTCATCCGTAAGTATATATCAAATACGTAATTAAGTAAATAAATGCAAGTTCATTTTAATAGTTTATGTTTTTAAATGAAATAATCGCACACAATTCAGCATCACTGGTGAAACTAACGGTAAAGAAGGGGTTCAACTGAACCCTTTCGTGAGGATCGTCATGCATGTCTAACACATGATTAAGTAATTATAAGTATTTGCTTCTTATATAACAACTTTAAGATGACATCGACAACACACATCACCTCCACCTATATTAAAACACATTTTACACGATCTTGAAGAAACTTTATAAGGAGATCACAGATACCATATTTCTCAATTTTATAAATAAAATATTTTTTTTATTGTCTTGCAGGTATCCCAAAGATTCAGATAAAATCATGCTTGCTAAGCAAACAGGGCTAAGGAGGAGCCAGGTTCTTTAAAATTTCATCTTCCACTAGTTACTTTTAATACTTTATCTCCCAAATTATATAACAGACTTTCATTTAATTTTTAGTCTGTTTTTTAAAATGAACGTTATCTTTATATATTTAAAAATAATTTAATTATAAAATTCTAATTTCATCTTAATCATTTATAATCACACAAATGTCTTAACACTTGTTTTAGACCATAAGTTTTAAAAATCTTCAATTCTTTTTTAGACATTGTTCCTAGTCAAATAGTGTCGCATAAATTGGACAGACGAATGTTAATTAAATTCTTGAAATACTTTCCTATGTTATGAAAATACAGCTTCCTAATCGTATAATGTATGAAAATGCAGGTATCCAATTGGTTCATAAATGCTCGAGTTCGACTATGGAAGCCAATGGTAGAGGAAATGTACACGGAAGAAATGAAGAACAATCAAGAACAAAATGGTTTAGAAGAAAATATCGTGAACAAGAATGATCCTAACAATGAAATAGTTGGCTCAAAATCAAGTGCTCCACAAGAGAAACCAATTAGTAGCAATATTAATCAGGACGCTTCTCCCATAGAAATTTCTACTTCTACCATTTCAACATCTCCCACCGGCGGCGGCTCGCTTCCGGCTCAAGCCGCAGGTCAGTTGGAATGTAAGCTAGGCTTTTCATAAATTATTACGTGAGGAAAAAAGAGGATGAAAGAGGAAGATAAACATATGAATTCATGACTAGAAATTATATCAAATGATCCACTAATAGAAAATAAAACTCTGAAATCGTGAGTTTTGAATCAACAGTAAAGTTATCTATGTGTCACTTATAAAAATGAAAAATTCTGACAGATCCATCCGAAATTCGCTTGTCCAAAACGTTTCCGATGGACTTTCTGTCGGAGACACATTTGTTGAAAATTTTCGTTTCTAGTAGTGAACTCTTGCATCAAGGTAGGTTGTGTATGTGCATTACACCCTGTAGTGTGATCCTTCCTCAGACCTTACGTGAATGAATAATGCTATGTACACTGGCGGCCATCTTTTACTCTTATAAAACAACACAATAGAAATTTATTTATTGTAATGAGTGTCTATTAAAAGTGTTTCTCTATATTTAGACACATTGTCTAATTAACATGTTTTTCTTAACAGGTTTCTCCTTCATTGGCTCATTAAACACGGAGAACACTGCTGATCAAAGGACCAGCAAAAAGCCAAGAAATGACATGTAGAATTCTTCGAGTAGTATTATTCTCTCAGTTGATAGAGAAATCAATAAAGCTGGCCGAGATCAGACGACCAAAAGTGAAAAGCTCAACGACAACAACATGCAGACAAGAGAATGCTACCCTCTAATGACTCCCTATACAATGGTTGATCAACTTGGACAAAGGTTTAATCCAAATCATCAACAATTGACAACAAGAAGTTTTCATCAAGGAAATGGTCATGTTTCTCTTACTTTAGGGCTTCCACCAAATTCTAAAAACCAACACAATTTGTTGGAAAGTAGGCTTGAAATGGGAAATCATTACAATAGAATGAGCAATCCTCAAGCTTCACTTCATCTAAATATTAGCTATGAAAACATTGATTTTCAGAGTGGGAAGCGATACGCGGCTCAACTATTACAAGATTTTGTTTCTTGATACATATAATTTGCAAGTAAATCTTGGAAGATGAAGGCCTTGGACCTCATGATCAACTATTGCTAGGGGATAGTTTAAATACATTTTAAAGAAGCATCTTTTTGATATATAGGTACAAATTTAGTTAGTATAGGTTATTAGCACGTGTGTACCACTATTATATTTACCATATTTAGTGTTATGTAATTATGGTAGAACTAGGATCCCTGTTGTATAGGGATTCCACATTGTACACTTATATATTTTTTGTATTAATGAGAAAGGCTTCTCAATGAGATTAATACATTCTTACATGGTATCAGAAATCAAAACCTAAACCCTTAATTTTCTTTCTTCCTCGAGCAACGCAGCACAAAAGCTGCAGCAGCCCTCTGTTTTTGGCAGCAGAACCACAGTTGTTCTCCCTCGAAAACAACAACTAATAGCCTTCTATTCTCCTCGGGCAAAGCTGCAACAACTTTCTGCAACCAACAGTCACCTAATTTTCCTCGAGCAACACACCATAATTTCTTTGTTCCTCTTCGGAAATTTAATGGCAGTCACGAATTTACTAGACCTTCCCAATCCAATTTGGGTCAGACTTTCGTCAGATTGACTCATCGGCAGTCCGATAATACGTGGTATATGGATACGGGCGCTACGTCTCATCTCACCAACGATTCTGGTAATCTTCCTCAACTACGCAAGTTACAATCTCCACAATCTATTATAGTCGGTAATGGTCTTCGCATTCCAATTCAAGGATTTGGCCACACCCTTACCCAACCACCACATCCTCACTTCTCTCTCAACAACGTCCTTTATGCCCCAAACATCATCAAAAATCTAATTTCTATTAGAAAATTGCCACTGATAATTTTGTCTCAATTTATTTTGACCCGTTTGGATTTTCTGTAACGGACCTCCGTACCGAGAAACTCGTTACGAGATGCAATAGTGAGGGGGACCTATATCCTTTCCTACCCACATCCGCTGCTAGTGTCACTCCTCCCACCGTTTTAACAACAATATCTCCTTCTACGTGACATAGTAGGCTTGGTCATCCGAGTTCTCACATTTTTTATTCTCCTAGAAACCGAAATTTAATCAAATGTAACAAAGGGAACCTTTCTCAGAGTTGCTCCTCCTGTCAATTAGGAAAATACGTTAGACTAGCATTTACGGCTTCTGTGAGTACTACTTTCTCCCAGTTTGTAATTATTCACGCTAATTTATGGACATCTCCTATAACTAGCAACCTAGGCCACAAATATTATCTTGTATTTTTAGATAATTTCTCTCACTTTCTTTGGGTCTATCCACTCAAACTTAAATCTCAAGTGTTCTCCAAATTTATTGAATTTCGTACACGGGTTAAAACGCAATTTGAAAAAGACATAAAATCGTTTCAATGTGATAATGGTCGAGAGTTTAATAATTCCCTATTTCATAAATTTTGTTCGACTAATGGCATGATCTTTCATTTCTCGTGCCCTCATACCTCCCCTCAAAATGGAACAACCGAAAGAATTCTCTGAATAATTAATAATATGATTCGTACCCTTCTTTTTCATGTGTCTCTCCTCCCTACTTTTTGGGTATATGCACTAAAATTGGTAGAACACATTCTCAACATTCTACCCACCCGTGTGATTCAAAATATGACACCCACCAAAATTCTCTACCGTCGGATCCCTACCTATGACCATCTTAGAATTTTCGGTTGTCTGTGTTACCTTAATCTGACATCCACGCCCCCTACCAATTGGAACCTCGATCTACTCTGTGCGCCTTCCTAGGTTTTCCGTCAAACCATAGGGGGTACTTGTGCTATGTGCTCTCCACCGACAAAATCATAATTTCTCGCCTTGTCACCTTTGTTGAGTATGTTTTCCCGTTTGACAACATTAAAAAATTCTGACTCACTGATTACCAATTCCTCGAAGATTCGGATCCATCACCACTTGTCCAACAAGCATTCCGTCATACTGCCACTATTCCGGTCATCGCCTCCGCACCAAAGGCCACCACCGGCAGTCCAGCCTCGGTCTCTGACAACCCAGTTGTCCCCTCCCCAAGGTATCCCATCGGCTCTGCCATTACCAGCGATCAACTACATCAGTCCACCGGTACACCACTGTCATAGCCACCGTCGGCTGCCACCACCGACAGTCGGCTCAACATCTCTGTGTCACTGTCTATGTCTTCGTCACAAATATCGTTGATTTCCACCACCACCGGCAATCGACACAGCTTCTCTGTCTCAACACCGACAACCACTTCTACCATCAATCGGTACCATCAGCCACCATCAACTGTGTCGCCGCCTCCAAAAACCCTTATAGTCGACAACCCTATCAACCACCCCTCCATCGATACCCTACCAGTCACTGTACCTCCAACATGTACAATTCCATGTGCCTGGACCTCCACTGCCATACCGACACACCACCAGAACAGTTCTCACCCGCCACATTCACCATACCCGACTTGGCCTTACCCACACCATACCGATCTACCCACATCGTCGACCCACCCGACCCATTATCTTATCCACCTAACCCAACGATAGATCCTGACACCACTCACCCATCTCCTTATCCCATCGACCATACCCGTCACTATTCCATCGCCAACCACCAAACCCGAAACCCAAATCCAGCAACCCAACATAATTTCCACCCACCCACTGCCCCCTCACACCCAATGGAAACCCATGCCAAACACGGGATTTTCAAACCCAAAGTCCAATTTAACCTATCCAGACAAATCATTTTCCCAATTCCCAAAAACCCAAGATTAGCCAAATTAGACCCTAATTGAAATGCGGCCATGTGTGAGGAATTTAATGCTTTAACGAAACAACACACGTGGGATTTGATTCCTCGACCGGAGGGGGTGAATGTGATCCATTGTATGTTGTTTTCTCGTCACAAATACAGAGACAGTGGTGACCTAGAGAGATATAAGGCAAGACTTGTGGCTAACGGCACTAATCAATAGAAGGGTATTGATTGTGGTGAGACATTTAGTCTAGTTGTTAAACCGACCACCATTCACACAGTTCTGAGTATTGTTATAGGTAAGCAGTGGCTGATTCATCAACTTGATGTGAAAAAAACATTTTTACATGGGGATTTGAAGGAAATTGTTTACATGCACCATCCGCCTGATTTTGTCCATCCAGCAGCCCATCAGTATATGTGTTGTCTCCGTAAGTCACTGTATGGTTTAAAACTGGCTCCTAGAGCGTGGTATGATCGCTTTGCACAATACATTATGCGGATCGGGTTTATATGTTACAAGTGTGATACTTCTCTATTTATTTTTCATCATGGTAGTAGCACTGCTTATTTGTTATTATATGTGGATGACATTATGCTTACTGCCTCCTCTGAGTTGTTAAAGAATGAGATCATTGCATTGCTTAAAACCGAATTTGCTATGACTGATTTGGGGAAGTTGAGCTATTTTTTGGGGATTTCTGTGATTAGATCTGCAGATACTATGTTTCTTTGTCAGCGTAAGTATGCAGAGGAGATTGTATATAGGGATAAAATGGTGAATTGCAAGATCATGGCTACTCCAGTTGACTCTAGATCAAAGCTTAGTGCTTTGGATGGTGATTCAGTGTCAGATCCCACTCTTTACAGGAGTCTTGCATGTGCACTACAGTACCTCACTTTCACCAGGCCTGATATTGCTTATGTTGTTATGCATGTATGATTATTTATGCATGCCCCTAGAGAGCCTCACTTTATTACCCTCAAACGTATCATTCGATATGTTAAAGGCACACTTGATTATGGTTTGCATCTATATCCCTCCGCACCGAACAGGTTGTTGTCATATACAGATGATGATTGTGAAGGTTGTCCGGACATGCGACGCTCCACCTCAGGCTGCTATGTGTTCTTAGGAGATAATCTTATTTCTTGATCCACCAAAAGGCAACCCAGATTATCACATTCGAGTGCAGAAGCAGAATACAAAGGTGTTGCTAATGTTGTTACTGAGATTTGTTGTCTCTGAAACTTTCTTTTGGAGCTTTAGTGTCTATTACGTAAGGCTTCTTTGGTTTATTCTGATAATATATCTGCCATATATCTGTCTCATAATCCAGTTCAGCATCAGCGAACCAAGCACATTGAGATGGACATCCACTTTGTTTATGAGAAGGTTGCTTTCGGTCATGTCAGGGTATTGCATGTACCTTCTACATATCAGTATGCAGATATATTCACCAAGGGCCTTTCTAGACAGTTATTCCTCAACTTCAGATCCAGTCTTAGCATTCGGTCTCCTCCCGCTCCGACTGAGGGGGGTGTATTACCACGTGTGTACCACTATTGTATTTACCATATTTAGTGTTATGTAATTATGGTAGAATTATGATCCATGTTGTATAGGGATTCCACATTGTACGCCTATATATATTTTGTATTAATGAGAAAGGCTTCATCCAAGGGAGATTAATACATTCTTATATAGGTTGTAGTTCTAGTTTCCAAATGAAGATACAATTTACTTTTGTGTTGGTATTGAGATAGCTAGTACCTAGCTTGGATTATTTAAGGTTGTTGCATGCAACAAAAGAAAATAAAATCTCAAGGAAATATGCAAACTATAATATGGTGTAAATATGTGCTTGTTCTTGTCTCTAGTTTGCATATATTTGGATAAATTTTGCAGCTATCATGAAATCTATAGTCTCATTGTTTCTTTTCTGTATTTGCTCCTTTCGTTTTGTCCCTGTTTCAAACGCTAGTTCTACTTTGATATTATGGTCTATATACTTACATTGCAAAAAAAAGTATGAACTTTCTTTAGAATTTTATCGAGGAAAAGTTGAATGATACTCCTAAAAAAATGTGAGTTTACGATGGAAGTCCCAACAGAAATTGGTTCCCCGTTAAGGATTTCCAATGAAAAGTTCATTGGAAACGTTTTTCGACGAGCCAATCTCCGATTGAAATCCGTCTTAGCTCTAACCTTTTCAATCAATTGACACGCATCACGTCCAACAATTTTTCATCCGCGGAGGTTGGGTGGGGAGTCAGATCAGGCCAACGGTCCTGCTTCAGAGAGTGTGGTTGCAGGTAATTATATCAATATATACATGGAAATTCATACTTAACCCAATCCATTTAGGCTTCTAAGGCACCCAAGCCTCTCACTATCTCCATAATTCCCTTTTATCTAGTCTATACTTGTAGACGTAATTGCATAATCCTTGTTCTAAATTGAGAAGCAAACATATTCTCTAGAGTTTGCCAAATTTATCTTGATGATAAACACCGTACAGCTTGGGCAAAGACTCTTTCAATTAGAGAAGACAATAGCCAACTAATTAAGTAAAAGTTGGTCTTGTTTCTCCAAGCCAAATAAATGAGGTTGATCACTGAGTCATTCGTATTTTCCTCACTTGGACTGCTCAAATTGAACTTTGGTGGACATTCATGGAAGATATTACTAGCTAACATAATTTTCTAGGTTATAACTTGAGATTTTTAGTTTTATAAGGGGAGAATGAGATGCATTTGGAGTGTGTTTGGTATGAAATCTTTTCCAATTTTCTCATGTTTGGTTGGTCAAAATGTCTTGGAAAATAACTTTCTTAAAAATGAGGAAAATGACTTCCCTAATGAAGTAGGGAAAACAAGTCCATAAGTGATATTCCAAGTTTATTGTCACCTCCCTACCCACCCAATGCCCCCAACTCCTACCCCCTTCACCATCTCACCCCACCACCGAACACCACCCCGAACACCCACTCCCCACCCATCCCATCCCCATAATGTTTTGATAAATTACATATAAATGCTCTTAGGATCATATTTGTTTTGTTTACCTACCAAACACTAGAAAATCAGTAAGGAACTCACTTGTTTTCCAAGAAAATATTCTCTAGGAAAACATTCCATGAAAAATATTTTCCTTCATACCAAACTAGGGGTGGCCAACGGGGAGGGTTCGGGGCTGGGCGGGATGGGACCCGATGGGACGGGGAGAGGGCGGGATCGGTCTTCCGGAGGGACTGGCGGGATCCTCCAATGTCCCGGTCCCGTCGGAAAAGGGGGCCGGTCTTATCGGGGCGGGGTTAGATTAGGATCAGGTTTTCCAATTTTTTTGCACTTAATTTTTAAAAATAACATATATAAATACATCAATAATTGAATAAGATAGTATAATAAAAATATCTCAATACTGTTTTGTGCCTCTTATATTATTTAATAAAAATATGATTTTTTTATAATACAATTTCAAAATTGCAACTTTGTGGTGTTGAAAGTTGCAAATAACATAGTAAAATTGGAATTAAAAAAATTACATATTTATAAACATCTTTTCTAGTTTTTTCACAATGTCTTGTGGTTCTTCGGTTGGAATTGGAATTTGTTGGTCAAATTTCTCGACGTCGCTTCCACCTCCATCAGATAAGAGTTCGTTGTAGTTTTCTTCGTCTTCTTCATTGATCTCTGATTGACCGCATCTTCTACGCTCCGCTCGTATCCAATCTCTGAATAAAACTGCAATCTCCAAGTTGTCTCCTGCTAATGAGTATCTGTGCTCACCTATTTGAAATCTTCAGACAGAAAAGCGTTTTCAGACGTTGTTGATGACGCTTGAATGTTCAACATATCTCGGGTCATCTTTGATAGTGCAGGAAATATCTTCTCATTATCCCTCCAGTATTTCGGCAAGTCTTCACGTCCTTCTTCATTGAGAATTGTTTGGTACGGTACAACACCCAGCAAAATAAAAACATCAAACTCTCTAACTTGATTAGTAGTGGTACCACTATACATTCTTTTTCTACGGCTTTCAATACTATCCGCAGAAACAACATGTCTTTTTTAAGGTTGTATTGAAGAAGAAGAAGATGGTATAGAAGTCGGTTGGTTGCTAGCACTTACTTGTTGATAATATCTATATATTTTTTTACATTCATCGTGTATGCTAGATAAAACTTCTTCTTTAGTTGGTTCCTTAGGTGGTTGGTCATTTGGATTTTTTGGAGTTGGAGGTGGAAGTACAGCTATGCAATCATAAATAGTTTCGATAAGTGTTTTACAACCCTCTATTTTAATAGTCGGATTTAATACAACACCAATAATATAAATAGTGGGAATAGAAAAAAAATATTTTTTTAATTTGATAAACATTTTTTAATAGGTGTCTTATAAGATGGTTTTTTCATATATTCACTAATTAACAAAAAAATTAGATCTATATAAAATAACATAGTTGAAATAGTAGGATAATAAATACCGGAAAATTCTTTAGTAGCTTGAAAAAATCTCTAAAAATACAATAAGTTCTGGAAAAAATTTCCAATCGTTATCTACAACCATATCAGTTGGATTTCGATTATGGGCGTTAAAAATAGAATTATAGGTCTTCTATAATCATAAACAACAAGTAGTTGTTTATATAAAGAATTTCACCTAGTCGCTACTTCTTCGGGAATTTGTCTATAATGTAGTCCACAATCGTTACAAGTTTTTTTATATTTTTTTTTGTATTCTATTACTTCTAAAAATAAAGTTTATAGCAAATTGTACTTTATTAATAGTGTCTTCAAAAGGTGATATATCATCCTTTACAACTAAGTTATAAATATGGTATGCTCATTTTATATGAAAATGATTAGGAAAAGATGGAGTTAAAAGACCTTTTAAAAGTCTAATAGCATAATTATTAGAAGAAGCATTATCTAACGTAATTGTCGTTATTTTGTGAGTTATACCATAATATTCGCAAATTTGATGAATATTTTCTGGTTGAGTTGCAGAATATATATTATCTAACTTTGCTCGATGGATGATCCTCAAGCTAGTTGTCAACTTCACTCCCAATTTTTTAACTTTGATATAAATGAGCAAAAAATTATAATATTTAGTAGGCAATGTAGAATTGTATAGAGATAAATTGAGAGATTAGAGAGATTGTTGGAAGATTTGTGAGAAAGATGAAGAGAAAATGAGGTATTTATAGTTGAAAATTGGGTTAATGTAAATATATTAACTTAAGAGTTAAAAATAAATATTAAGGGGTAGGGGTGTTTGGGGAGGCCAAAAATGGCCGTTGTGCGACGGTCATTTTTTGCAAAGGGGAGGGGGATGGGCGGGATCGGGCCTGGGGCGGGACTGGCCCAGGTCCCGTCCCGAGTTCGAGTCCCGTCCCCCTTTTTTTTTTAGGTGGGATCGGGGCGGGGGCGGGGCGGGATCAGCTCGGGACCGGGCCGACCCGCCCACTGGCCAGCCCTATACCAAACACACCCTTGGAGTGAAAAGAGTTGTTTTTGGTCATAGTTGGAGACTTGGAGTGACGAAGCTGATAATCGATGGTGAAGCCATGAGATACGAGTCTTCAGAGTTTGAGAATGATCACATATTGGAGTTCACGAGTTGAGCATCACCTACATATGTAGATGTACTAGCCAGTTACGCCTTTAAGTGTCATTTTCTTTCTTCAAATATTTATCGGGTTATATCCCATTTTTATTTATGTATAACGTATTTCTTAGATGTTTTATCTGTAGGAATATATTCTTGTCTTTCAATGATTATTGTGTACAATGTATAATTACAAATTAGGTAACTAAATCTTCCTAATTACAATTGAAATATAAATTTAATTAATATAAAAGATATATAAAATATGGTAATATTCTATCAATGGTAATATACAAGATATGATAATATTCTGTCAGAAAGAGCCAAAAAATGAAATATTTCAAGCCACATGCACGAATTGGTTATCCCAAAGATAATAACTATTAGAGTTAAGGATAGAAAACACATCTCAAGTATAACTTTTCTTAGAGTTTTCTACCTGAACTATAAGGCGTGAGAGTTTTCTACCTAAACTATCACCAACTAGTTAGCAAAACACACATCAACTATTAGTTGTTCATTTTTCATATCTCAACTATTAGGTAGAAAAAGTGAACTGATAATTGAGGTATGTTTTGCTAACTAGTTGGTGATAGTTTATGTAGAAAACTCTCACGTCTATAGTTTAGGTAGGAAAGTAAAAAAAAAAGTGATACTTGATGTGTGTTTTTGACTCATATCTCCAACTATTACTCCTCATTTAAGGTCCATAATGACTCATAAGCGAAAATTAGTGATGATAAAATTAGCTCATAAAAATAATTCGTGTTTTAAGTTAGGGCAAATTAATGACCCATTTATTTATTAATTCAATAATTTTGATTCATTTAATTTAACTTATTTTAAAATTGGGCTAATTTGGCTTAAATACGTAGCCCAAATTGACCTATGAATAAGCTCGTAAATATTTTTGTTGGTTTGATATGTTATATATAGTTATAATAAAAATAAAAAACTTTACAAGGTAATCAAACAATTATAAAAAAAAACAAATAATTTAAATTTGATAAGAGTTAGGCGGGTTAGGCTATGACTCATTGTTTAGCTCATCTTGATTAAGATCATCTCAAGTAACCTTTGAGTGAGTTAATGATCCACTCATTTATTAACTCAGCTCATTTTCACTACTAGTGGATCTAATTTATGGAAACCTAGCAGCATTTGTCCAAACCTTGTATATGTATCAAAGATTTATTAAATATCTATAAATATATGATAAAGATTCCAGTTATTATATAATTACTCGAGGTCGATGTAAGAATCATAAACTTCAAATCCTATATCCACAAATAAATTTTGACCTGTCAAATTTAACACAACCCGTCCATTTACTATCCTTATTGAAAACCAACCTCTTGGGCTAACTTGCAAGTTGTAACCATAATTTTCTATTGTTCTCAATATTGCAAGAATAGTTAATTGTATAACACTCATACTCTATAAAAAATATTTCATAATAACAGTTATGTTATTTTTGGGACTGAACTTCATGTTATGTTATATTATATATTTTCTACAATAACATTTCGTTACGGCAGCCAAAAAATATCGGGATAAACAATATTATTAGAGAGATTTGACTATAAAAGGAAAGTTATATCTTATATGGGTATACCTTAATGATATATTTTAAAACCAAATGATAACGTATGTATTTGAGGCTTTAGTTAGAGTGGCTTGCAAAGGTGCACCTAATAGTTTTTGAACCACAGAATTCTTTAAGCTTGGGTGCACATAATGTATATCTAAATAATCTTGAAAAGATATAGTCATTGCTATATATGGTGATGTAATGGCGCAAACACAAAGGGCAACGTTTGATGTCATTGAGGAGTTCACATAATAAAAATCGATTTTTTTTAACCACGCACATGGATAATTTAAAGATTTAAGTAATTTACTTAATTAAGACTTTTCTGGATAACCCATTTTAGGTAATAATATTACCAAAAATCACACCATTTTCAGGAGGCCAAATGTTAATGTTGAAAACAGGAAAATTCATTTTTAATTTTTAAAAGTACTCCAACCAAAATCTGATGGTAAGCTATTTGTCAAATATTTTAACAAGTTGTATTACTATATAATATCCATTAAAAAGTACTCTTTATCAAGAAAAGGAGAGGACGACAGAGGGTGGTATTAAAAGAACGCTGTTTTTAGTCTTCCTTTGTTATTTGTTTCATTTTAATTTATGAATGATTTTCATAGTATATGGGTGTAAGTGTGATTTATAAGATGCTTGGGATGCGTCTATAATTAAGTCATTATATTTGTGTAGGATTTCCCTAATATAGGGGGAATGCAGTAAATGTTTCATTTCAAAAGTATACGATGTATTGTAATGGTGTCATATATTTGCGTAGGAGTTTTATAGAACATAGAAGATGTAAGTTTTTAGGTTAAAAAAACCAAATAATGTATTTATAATTGAATCTTGAATCAAAACTTGTACCTTTCTCCTTTACGTGTAAGCTCGATGTCTTTCACAAAGGTAGAGGGATTTGATAATCAATAGGACTGGTGAATTTTCTCTTCCCTCGTAGAAAGTCGGTCTCCCTAATACATCAATATGGTAGATAGATTGGGTAGAAGATCAGCCGCTACTCTCGCGGTGTCCGATTGGCTTCAAAGCTTCTTCAGCAAGTATTTAATGTATGTATTAATCCTATAAATTGACTCGAAATTAGATGTTTGGTACTCTAATAAATTTGGAAGATTGACTAAGATGTATATTTTTCACACCAGAAAGTACCCGTGCCTCTCAATATAGAAAGAAAGAAAAAGAAATCGAAACAAATCAGCTGCATGTGATTAAGTCGCAGTCCACTTTTTTCATCTCCAATTTTACCTCCTGCAAAGGTAAATATGGATTTAGGAAGGATTAATCCTTTTGCTCTAATATTGTTATGAGACTGGTATTCGGCGAATCACGAGCAACATAGAAACTTTAACTTGTTTAGATGCTTGTTACCTGTTGTATTGTGTTGTTCTTTTGTTTTGATGGTTACTTAAATTTTATTGATTGTATCGTTAAAATTATCATTATGTAACAACGAAAAGTCTCATATTATGTAACCATAAATTTTGGGTGATCCCATCGTTACCTTATTTTTTTCTTCTCATTTTGTCTCTGTTTATTATCTAATAATCCTATTTTATCATTTACCCTACAACAGCCCTACAACAACAACATACCCAATGTAATCCCACAAAGTAGGGTTTGGAAAGGATAGAATGTACGCAGACCTTACTCTACTTTTGTGAGGTAGAGAAGTTTTTTTGATAGACCCTCGGCTATTATCCTTTACCCTAATTTTTTATAATAGTTATCCTATTTTTCTTATAGGTTTATCATTCAAATTCCAAATGTGTGGCACTATATAACGACAGAAAAATGATACAATCTATCCAAATTATGTATTCATCAGAATAATATAATACAATATAATATAATACACTATAATATAATATAATACGATACTTTATGAAAAGATATGTAACAAAACTATGAAGTTGCCCCTTTACTAGGTTGGGCGTTTTAACCATTCAACTAGTGACACCTTTGTTTTTACTCCAAAAACTTACTACATTGTACTTGGTAAACATAATCGTACTTCTTACGTAAATTTTGATGTCGTTTTATCAACAGCAGATCCCATGCAAATACTTTTCAGAACAATATTGATCTTGTGCTTCAATCTTCCAATATTCTCATCTCATTAGTTATTCTGGTAGGTACTACCAGCACCCTCCAAGTTCTTTGCACTTCATATACACCATTAACATTAAAAACCTGGAACCCACTGAACCCAATACATGTAACCCACTATGCCTCTCTCATTCTATCATTATTCCCAATTTGACAATAAACTAGTACAACTTGTAGTAAAGCTTCATCTGGTGGACTCACCTTCCACATTCTCCAAATTTCTATTCATATCTTTATCAAACACCCTTTTTTGATTCTTGGTTCTTCCTTATTTTTTTTCTCTTCATGTACATACATTACATATATGCACTAAATACTATGCATATGTATGTCCAGTATCTTATGTTCATTTCATATCACTGTTCCATTGAGAAAATCCTGGACATTTCTTCCCACGGACCGTTGGTGCTAAGGATATGTCGAAAATAACCTCTCTATCTCCACAAGTTAGGGGTAGGTTTGCGTACACATAGCCTCCTCAGACCTCATATGTGGGATCACACTGGATATGTTATTGTTGTTGGACCGTTGGTGGTTGAACTCAAAAGAGGTTCTCTCTGAAACTTGCCTTAGGAAAATCTCATATTGAACGAGAGGACAACGTTAGGGCCTGCCATAAAAGACAAAATCAGGAATTCAACTGTTGAGAAGTCTTTGCAAAATCACGAGGCTCCTCCAGAACAGACAATATCTTGGCAGTTGAATTGATTCCATTGGAGAATTTTTAGTGCACTACAAACTTCATGGTATTTGTTCTTTTCTTGGTTTTACAGTTGCATAAAGCGTTTGGGACATTCGGGTTCGATATACACCACAGGTACTCTGATCCAGTAAAAGGTACTATTTCAGACCTTCATTGGTTGCCTCAAAAAGGCAGTATTCAATATTATTCAGCTTGGACACAACATGATCGCCATATCAACCGTCACCGGTATACCAGCACCGTTGGTCTTACTCCCAACCATCGCCGGCTTACCAGCACAGTTGATCTTATTCTGCTGCTGCTCACATTCGACAGAGGAAACAGAACAGTCCTACTCAGTTCTCTGGGATTGTAGGTTCTCCTTCTCCTCTAATTAGTACTTTAATCACTTCTCCAATATTGTGATTTGCCATGAAGTTTATAGTCTTTGTAATTACCTATGTGTCAAAGAAACTTTGGAACTTCTGTTTCTGATAATCTGTCTTTTGTTCCTTCAGAAACATCCGATAATTTGGAACAACTAGAAAATTAGCACGACTCCTGAGCAAGGATGATACACACAAATCAAGATATGATCATCTGTCTTTTGCCGAATAGTCCATTTCCAATATGACTGAGGTCTACTATCTATGTAATTTGGCAATGGAAGACCAAAGTTTTCCAAGACATAGGAGCCCAAGGTGGATTCAAAATTTAGTTATGAGTTCATTCGAACCCAAAAGCTTTGGTCCAGACCCTATTTATGTTGCTAAAAGTTCACTAAATTAGTAATAAAAATAAACTTTGAACCCAATAAATCAAATGGGTTGTGGTAAAATTTTAAACTCGAACTCATAAAGTTCAAATCTTGCCTGCGCCTCTATATCTGGGAGTGATTTGAAACTATTTGATATATCACAGATGCAGGTGCTTCACGTACTGAACTTTATCCACTATAACAATAAAATCAGAAAACCTAAATTTTATATTTCTTCTAGTTCCAATTGCAAGCTATGACTTCCCTCCATTAAAATAATATCTATAGCAACCAACAACAACAACAACCCAGTGTAATCCCACAAGTGGGGTCTGGGGAGGGTAGAGTGTAAACAGACTTTTCCCCTACCATGGGAGGTAGAGAGGTTGTTTCGGATAGACCCTCGGCTCAAAGAAGCTATAGCATGCTGTGATATTTTAAGAAAGGAAGTTGCAAATGTTGCATTATTTGTAGTCGTGCGGCAACCAAGTATGTTATTTCTTTAGGACTAACTAAATGTCTTTGTGTGTGTTTCAGTTTGCATTATGCATATGTCACAGTGGACACACCTGGGCTATCATTTCTGGTGGCACTCGACACTGGTAGTGACTTGTTTTGGCTACCATGTAACTGCAACAACTGTGCCCGCACACTCATCACGGGTTCTGGAAGAGTATGTAAACGAATCTAAGTTTTGTGCATTACACTATCAGGTTAAGTTGACTTATTACAATAGGTAATTCTTCATAAAAAACAAAAAAATGATGTGATTACCCGTAAAAGAGGATAAGAACCTGCTGCTATAACCAGTTAAATTGCACTTGTCATTTAAACATTGTCAGTGTGTATAACTAAAATTCATGATAATTTTCTTGACATTTGCATCTTTTTTACTTAGAAAGTTAAAAAATTACCTTCTTTAATTTGTTAATTGTCCATGGCATAAGCTTATGTTATGGATAATTATATGAGACGGTTTGCAGACTTCTGCACCTTAGCTTTTATGTAATTCTTGAGCTTGCTACCTCACAATCACTAAGCAGACTCGATTTCTTCAGCTGCTTTTTTGGGTCTAAATATAAGTACATCTTTGATAAAAAAAAATCAATTAAGCCTCAGATTTAGTATCAAGGAAGAGAAATTGGGTGGACAATGAATTTGAGGAAACAAATTGGAATTTGAATAAATAATGGTTAAAGATGCATACCTAGAGGAAAGCAGAAATTTTCATAAAAATCAATATGTGCAAAAGTGAGATTTGATGCATGTCATATATGGGTGGAAAAAGGTGCGGCCAAGTGGTCAATGAAGGAAGTCTCAGGTTCAAACTACAGTAGGAGCATAAAAGACTAGGTGATTTCTTCTCATCTGTCTAAGCTTTGGTGGGCATAGTTACCCGGTACTTGTGTTGGTGATAGGTAATAGGTACCCCGAGAAATAGTCGAGTTGCGTGCAAGCTAGCATGACAACACCGTTACAAAAAAATATGGTTGAAATGAAGTTTTGGATCACTATCCATTGAAAATTTGAGGTTCTTAGCTTTAGCTTTTGTGTACTTCCAAATTGCTTCAGGAACTAAATTTCCTCTTCTCCTCTGTTGCTTTTTCTTTTGTTTGTTTTTCTGTTTATGTTATTTCTTGTTGACACTTGTCATTAATGTTTGACAATTTATATTTTTAAAACAGCCTATAGACCTTAACATTTACAGTCCTAATACATCATCAATAAGCAAGATAGTTCCCTGCAATGGCACTCTGTGGGGGCAAGGAAGACAATGTCAGTGGCACAAAGTGCATGTGGTTATGGAGTTGCATCTCTCTCCAATAATACCTCCTCTTCTGGGGTACTGGTCGAAGACATCTTGCACTTACAGACAGGTAGTACTCAACAAAAAGTTGTTGAGGCACCAATTACATTGGGGTGAGTGTGACTACTACTTGTTTCTTTTTTTGATGACGACTACTACTTGTTTCTATTTGGAGGATTTTTTTAATAACCGTGGTATCCAGGACAACTTGCGCGCACCTCGAATAATTCCATGTGGTACTGCTATCTCTCACTAGCACAGGTACCAAGTAACTCTATTCACCGAGGCTTGGACAGATGGGAAGAAATCACCTAGTATTTTTATCTCTGCTGGGATTTGAACATGAAACCTCATAGTTTTCATCCTACTTCATTGACCACTAGGTTACACCCTTGAATGCTTCTTTTTGGAGGATATTAGGGTAGTCACTAACACAAGCCGGTACAAGAGAAAATGCAAGCTCAAGGATCAGAAGCAAATCTAGGGTGGATCTAAGGGTTCAACTGAACCCATCGCTTTCGCCTCGAACTATTATACATATGCTAAAATACATTTAAAATGTATACACATAATGAAATAATGCTCATTATGAACTTGCTGACTCTAAATTTTGTGTTCACCTCTTCACTGGATACTTGTGAAATCAACTACTCAAGAGTGATATTTCAAAAAGTAGTTTCTTTTCCCAAATTTGAAAAAGAAGCATTGGATTGTGTAATGTATTTTCTTGTCCACAACAATCTATATTTACTAGTTCTTATTCCAGGTGTGGAATGAAACAAACTGGTGCTTTCTTGAATGGTGCTGCTCCTAATGGTCTATTTGGACTCGGTATGGGCAATATATCTGTTCCTAGCATTTTAGCCAGCAAAGGTCTTGCTGCAAATTCTTTTTCTATGTGCTTTGGGGCTGACGGTATTGGACGAATAGATTTTGGAGACAAAGGAAGTCCAGGCCAAGGAGAAACACCATTCAATCTTAAAGAACCACAGTAAGCATTCACCTTGATTCACGGGATTCAGCATTTTGATTCTGTTTCAAACTTGATTAGGATGTGTCAATTCAATTCAAACTAAAATATGTATATTTCCTTCTTTCTCTCTTTGAATGCAGCCAAACTTATAACATTAGCCTGACAGGAATAACTGTGGGAAATAAGGAAACTGATGTTGATTTCACAGCCATATTTGATTCTGGCACTTCATTCACATACTTAAATGATCCAGCTTACAAAGTCATCACAGAGAATGTGAGTCAGGAGCAAAGACGGATGCAACCTATTTCACTATTCAACTGAACAAGTATTTTCAACACAGAATATAGATATATCATATATATGTGAAAACCACTAAGATTTCGATAAATATTAAATTTCGAAACCTTAATTTCACAAATACGATAATTTCAAAGCTAGACACCTTAAAAGTAGAACTCATCAAGTTTAAATTCTAGATATGTCTTTGGTCAGGAGCTGAATATATGATCACTCTTGTTTATATTTGACAGTTGAAAATATATAGTATATTTTGCAGTTCAATTCCCAGGCACAAGAGCAACATGTTCAACCTACCATCCCAATTCCTTTTGAGTACTGCTATGGGCTAAGGTAAACCAGCTTTATAATCTGTTTGTATTCCTTCTCTTAACTTCCTATTAACTCTTAAGATTTTGACACTGTCCGTCTTTGCAGGGCAAATCAAACTTCCTTTAAAATTCGTGATGTAAATTTAATAATGAAAGGTGGCAACCAGTTTATCTTTTTGATCCAATTATAACATTATCCCTCCCGGTAAGATGGTACTGCTCTTTGTATGTTAGAATTAGATCATTCTTGTTATTAGTTTCTAATGACCCTGCTTAATCCTCAGGACGGTTCCAGAGTATATTGTTTAGCTGTTGTCAAAAGTGGAGATGTCAATATCATTGGACGTGAGTATCTATTAACTAGTAACACGATTCTACTTATTTCTGCAACTAAGGAACTTAAACTCTTACCAATAGCAAGTTCCAAGAAATGTTAAGAAGTTTTAGTTTTCATCTTTCTTTTTTATGATGGTGTGTCCGGAACAAGCTTACACGCACCTTGACCACTACCCACCAATACTTAGGAAGATGGAAAGAAATCACCTATTGTTTTTTCTTTCCACGGGGACTTGAACCTGAGACCTAGTTTTCATCTTATATCTTTTCTTGACATATTTTGATTTAGAGATGGACAAAATGAAAGATACAACACTGATATGAGGGCTCCTTTGCAGAAAATTTTATGACCGGCTATTGGGTGGTTTTTGACCGAGAAAAGATGGTTTTGGGCTGGAAACCATCTGACTGTGAGTGTATATTCCTTCTTTAACATAAGAACCTTCTGTGTATGATTCTAAAGGATCCAAAAGTAAAGCTATTATTCCCATTAACAAGCAAAAGCCTAGTGACGGGTCTGGTCCTAACAGTGCGCTACCAGAGGACACCAGAGAAAATGGAAATGGTACCGCTAGGTTGACTCCAGCTTTTACATCATCAACATCTGTGGGAAATTATGCAACAAGCTTGACCTTCTTTTGCAACTTGTAATGGCTCTGTTTTTTACTTATAGCTATTATTTGATGATTATTTCTTCAAAAGGTTTTCATTTATCCTTGCATATAGTGGGCTCTGTGTGGTATAGAAACTTGAAAGAGTAAAAAACACACCATTTTTCCCATGCTGCAATATTGTTCCGTAATCTATATTTATCAACAATATAGAAACCGAGGATGTAGCATACTGTACCTCATTCATAGGAAGATGAAAATGTCTCCTTTTTTGTTGTTCAAAAACTGGCACCAAGCAGCATTATTCTCTTGATTTTAAACGGTGTTGTTTCCCATTGTATTAGTTACTGTATAGGAAGAGCTGAGATCAGACCTAGAACGGAAAGAAAATAGAATATGGTTTTCCTAATACATACTAAATAGTTCTTCAAACACCAATTTAATTTGCATTTTTGAACTGCCACATCAAGATTTTGAAGGACAAAATTCAACAGAGGTTTTAGAGTTCAATGCCAAATCTACTGATTTCACTTGATAAGCAGCTACTTTAAAGGCAGAAAATATTCCCTCTCTGCATTGTGTCTATTATCCCGATTCAAAGTATATCAAATTTTGGAAGGCTAGGATTCAGCCTCTAGAAATTCGATAAAATTCTAACAGGAAAAGGGCAGCCCGGTGCACTAAGCTTCCACTATGCGGGGGGTCCGGAGAAGGGTCGGACCACAAGGGTCTATTGTACGAAGCCTTACCTCACATTTCTGCAAGAGGTTGTTTCCACTGCTTGAACTCATAACTTCCTGGTCACATGACAGCAACTTTACCAGTTACTCCAAAGCTCCCCTCAAAATGCTAACAGGAAGATGCCAAAAAAGAACTGGCAGTGTCCCACCAATTGCTCCTTCTGTAAATATTCTACAGCCAAGATACAGAACCTTCAACTATGTTTAGGAATGCACGTGTATAACTAGGTTTCCTTATCAAATTGTAAACTCTACAAAACACTGATGTTATGCTTGTTAATTTAAAACAGAACCTAGTAACCAGTAAAATGATTTTTTTATTTTGATAAGGTTTACCAAGCTGGTAGAAAAGACAGTAAGCATGAAGTTTAAGTGATGTGTTCCAAATGCCAAGGCGTTTGCGTTTCGTGAATTCAAGGCCGATAGCATAAATCAAACGTGTAAACCACGAGGCTCTATGCAGTAGTATGTTTATGAAAAAACACAACCTCTTGCAAATGAGACAGACAAAATAAGCATAGATGATTGGAATCAAAAAGTGATTTGCCCAAAACTACCTCATGCAAAGAAGAAATTTTAAAATTCGGAAATGACTAATGAGATGATACATGAGAAAAAATACAAAGTAAGTCACTTCCAGGTATTATTAATCAAGGAGAAGCACTTGTTATAAGCCTCATAGAGAAGTAGAGAGTGCCACAACTAAGACTGCAGCCAAGAACAGGTTGACATAATAAAGAGGTTCAACTGACATAACCAGACATAACTCTCTCGAACATCTTCCATCAGCTCATGAACTCCAAATTTTGTTTGTCAATGGATAGTGTTAAGAACAACCTCTTTCATCATCAGTTTCTTTTAGCAGGCAAATCAACAGAGCCAACAGAATTTAATGCATCATCAGTCTCTATAATCTTGCCATCCGTTGGTACAGGACGAGAAGAAACATAAGCAAATGACAAACTTAAGAAACTAGCAATGTAAATCATGAAGTAAATTATAAAAGCTCCCATTGATATGACAGAAATGTTCTCTTAATTTCCTTTGTTTGTACTGACGATATTTTGAGGAAAATGTTCTCAAATAAATATTTCTCAATATTTGACTGGAAATAACTTTCTACTAAAAGTGAAGGCAAGTTATATCCCAAGATTTTAAACTCTTAAAAGTTATCTTTCATTTCACAACTCCGCATGGCCCAAATTGGAATTTTTTCTGAATAGCTAAATATTTCAAATTGATTATACTTTTTGCAAAGGAGAGAAGCGAGCATTTTATTTGTAATTATGAAGATGGAGTTGGTTTCAAATTCGGAATCCAACTTCAAGTTGAATTTGGAATTTTCATGATCAAACACTGATTTTCAAATAAAGTGAAAATTTATTCTGGAAAAAGTCAATAAGTTTTTTGACCAAAATGGATATAAATTATTTATATAGCAGACCGCAACTAATTTGAGAGCGAGACTAGTCGATTGATCAATTGATAGTATCATCCCTCATAAATTAGCAAAGTGAGCCTAAAGAAATCACAAATTTATGTTCTGATTTCCGTATTCGAAGAACAATAATAGCAGAGATTATAGAAAATTAAAGACATTGACAGAATATTTTCACTAACATGTTTGGATGATTGTTACCCATTGTAGTGTATTGTATTGTCACTTTAAATACAATGTTTGTTTTGATTGTTACCTTAAATTTTTATTGTATCGTATTGTTAAATTCATTATTATGTAACAATGAAAAATGCCAGTTTATGTAACAACCAAATTGATGCGATCGCGTCGTTACCTTATCTTTTCCATCTTGCCCTTATTATTTCATAATCTTACTTTTTACCCTTTTTTCTACCTTATTTATAACAATTTTATCCAACTTTTTCTGCGTAATATTGTAAGCTTATCATTTAGATTACTGGTGCATGACATTATGAAACGACATGAAATGATACAATCTATCCAAATGTTATATCCATCAAAACAATACAATATAATACAATACGATACATTACGAAATAATACGTAACAACCATCCAAACAAGATATAAGAGCAAACATTATTCCCAATGAAAATGAAATTCAGTTATCAAAAACAATCACTCACCGGATATGAAACACCAATAGTATCACTAATTAAAGAATTCGTCTTCTCAAATAGCCTTCAATAATAACAAAAACAAATACTCAAACACAAAATTATGAGTTAAAGAAAGAAAAAACAATAATTTCTAATTAAGTAAAAATTGAGGGAGTATACAGCAATTAACCTCAAAGGTTTCTTAGAAAGTGGACAGACAAAAAATTCAAAGAGTGTTTTGTTAAACATCCTAGGGCTTTTATATGTTCTGTTCTCGGGTTTGAATTGCTGGGTAACGGGTCAAAAACAAGTCACCTCAATTCCACCACGGTTACACCCCTATACTGTAGATATACTTAATAATTACACACCCCCTATACTATAGAAATGCTTGACAATTACACCCCTATAGGCCTATACTATAGAAATGAGGTATATCTGTAATTAAGCATATTAACAATCCCACAAAATGGCGTATGGCGTATGGAGATAGTAGCGTATACGCAGACCTTACCCCTATCTTGAGATGTAAAGAGACTGTAAAATATATTTTTAACAGATAAATTAAAACTATATAAATAAGGACGTATTTATTTTTATGAAATTTAAAATGAAAGATAAATATATTTTTCTGAAAATTTAGGACGTTGATTTTCCTTAGATTTAATTTAGAAATTGATTATAATCTGTTTCACCTTATGGGTGTAAGGATGAAGTGTAAAGGAAGTGATCCGGAGGTGAAAATGGAAGTGATGATGTATTATGTAATCAATAATGGAAAAAATGTAGCGAATTTGGTTTTCAAGGAATAAAAAATTTTCACGTACAAATAAGATGTGCAGAATACACATGTATCATGTCAGCAACAAGTGTTTAATAGGCATTCCAATAGATACGAAGCTTAGTTGAGGTGTTAAAAAAAATCAGCAGCAACTTTAAGGGATCATCTATGTAATTGGCCTATCAACTACTACTATTATATGAAGGAAATAAGAATGTAGGATTTTCATAATGTAGGGGTGCTATTGATTCAAAAATATATGGGGTGTATCTAAGACTAGACTGATTGATATTATGAGGATGTTTAGTACTTGCCCTTTCTTTTTCTTTCTTCCTGATTTGGTTCTTATATTTCCCTCCAGTCTGAACACTTCCTGGCTATTGCCCCTTCTAGGAAGCAAAGAAACAACGTTACCAATCTGTTCTCTTCCAACAATAATGTTTTCCAAAGAGTTTTTCGAATGAAACATGAATGACCAGCTTACACAAAACAACAATCTACTGAATTTAAAAAATGAATCTGTACAAAAGCTATCCGATAGAACCTCGGATGGCATTATACCCCGAGTAGAGAAATAGACCATTCAATATGCACGAACTATTGAAGGTTTACTGTCGTTGGGGTATGAAACGAAGACAACCCAATACTAAAATGAATGGTTACTACAAATCAAGAAAGTACATGCGACTCTACACAGCATGTGTGCTGGTCACCAAGGGGCATTTCCCCCCCAAGATAGTGACTTGAAAGACATTTGGTTGAGTATATACATGGGTTGGGAGTAACGGGAATGAAAACCATGAACACTCTCAGCCTTTCCTACTACTGTTAAGTATTCTATGTAGATGGAAACCTTCACCCTGATCCCCATTCAAAGACCTCTTCTCCAAGAAGGAAGCACTTAGCTGCCTGAGTAGCCTGTCAAGTCGTGAATGTAAGCACTCTCTTGAATCTTTCACGCTAGGGTTCGTTGACAATACCATTGCGTTGACAGCATCAGCCACAATTTCTCGCTGTGAATCTCCTAGAAGATACCCGACAGAGGATTTTTGAGGTTGTTCATATGCCAGCAGAGCAGCACAATCCTATGATGATATAGACAAAGAGAAACAGTATGAACAAATATTTTCTCAGCATAACCTTAGATGCAAAGACATAATATGTATAGCTCTAAACATTCCATGCATTGCAAAATTAACGCATTTTATGAAAAATAAGACTGCTGGACAGTACAAAACAAGGCAAAGGAAACTTTGTTGAAATGTTAGGAAGGGCTCTTTACCTTTTTATTTTCCTATTGTTATGGAAGGGTTCAATAGGATGATAACCCCGAAAAAGCAATCCAAAAATGGATTTGACCTTAAGTTTCAGGGTATGGGAAGACGAGTTGACTCCACAAAGCAGAAAATGCCTCGGATATTCCATTAACAGTTAAAGCTTTCCAGTCAACAAGGATGGCTAAGGGGGGTCAAAGAGTTCAAATAATAGCGTAGTATGGAGATACGAAATTTATTTTGTGCGGATGATTCTTTGGTGTTCTGTGATACTAAGTTGGAGCAATTAAGGCACCTATGCTTCAGCTTTAATTGTTTCTGAAGGAAGAACCTATTATTTTCAGTTAATGAGATGACTGAAACTCAAGTGCTGGCAGGTATACTTGGTTGAGAGATTGAATCTCAACCAACAAACTACTTGGGGTATACTATCTGAAATTAAAGCTATAAATTATATCTATGATATTCTAGAATAATCATACAGATCCTAACAAAGGAAGTTTTGGAATCTTTTTCTGAATAAACTAGAGGTAAGATGGGTAACGGTGTTGATTGTGAATGAACTCTTTTGCTGCTGCAAATGAGAAACTGTATACCCTTGTTTTGCAATGTCCAAAACATGTCAGTGAGGCTGCTCATACTAATACAATGCTAATGAGTAAACAGAGACACAAAAGAGTTAACAGAATTTCCAGAGTACCTTGACCAAGTCATCATAGTCTCCCAACTTGTAGAACTTTCCAAATTCAGTCCTGCCATATAACACAGCTTCTTCAAGTTTTCCAACCTAGAGATAGCACATAAGAGTTCAGATTGTATCCTATTTGTATGACTACACAGCACCATAAAACACTAATGAAATACATATTCTGAAGATTAGCCAACAACTGACATTCTTATACAATCCCAGAAAGAGCATAGGAGTAAGATAATTCAAGGATGCATCTAAATAATGTCAAAGGAAGCACCAAAATGTTCATTTCTTTGGAGATACATATATGTTCTCATAGCAAACACATTTTGTTTCAAGTTAACTCAGAAGAAATCCCACTACTCAGGTAGGCTTTACCAAGAGGATCACTAACACGACATTTTCTCTTTCATCGTAGATAGGATTTAAATTTGAAAGGTCAATTTTTTCTTATTTAGCTAATCCATTTACCAAAATAACCAGTCAAACGAATACATTTTTTATATAGTAAAGCAGCAGACCAGTGTTGTTAAAGGTGCGCTTAAGCACTGAAGCTCAGTGAAGCCTAGCTTGTGCGCTTCGCCTCGCTTATTTGGCGTTCTAGTATAGGTGTCAAGGTGTTAAGGTGTGTGCACCTTCACTGATGGGTTCTGCCACTATAACATATATATAGCTTAATTATAGTTTTTCCATTCTTCCGCCCAAATAATTATCTTTTGTGTTTATAGTTACTTTTTCCTGCATTACATGCTATTTTTCATTTTTTTCTTCATTGTACATTTTTCCTCGACAGCTCAAGCTTTTTCCTCACTGCATGTAGAAACGGACTTCCTTAATTTAAGGGATCATGAAACTCTAATATCATGCTTAGCTCAACTTAAGCTTGTCATTACTTAACCTAAGGAATGTGCAAACTTTCTTTTCTTTAGGAAAAATTTAAGAAATTGCATAGCTAATAAAGGTCTAGAAAGCCCCCAACAAATTGCATAGCTCGATTACCTTTGTCCTTTCTCTGGATCACTCTTTATGAGTTCATAATTGTAAAAAAAATCATTTGTTCGCCCATTGACCTCTTTCGCCACATACAGATGAGCTTTCTTTCTTTTTCATGCACCAGTGTTTCTCTGTCTACTTAAAGCTTTTGTGTCCTGCCTAATTTCTAGCATGAACCTAAATTCTTCTCAACATGATTTCAAATTAGAAAAAGATATGAATTTTCACCAAGAAGTTTAAAAAATTAAACCATTTGCTAATGGCTGCAGTCATTTGTTCTGCAGCTACAAGTTTTACACAGAGAAACATGAAATAGCGGAACCATGTCTACAAACAACTTACCCGTACTAGCTCAATAAAATTTTGACAGTGAAGCAGAAAGCATATACCTGATGCGCCATCCTGAAGAGCAACGAACAACTTATCAGGAAAAGATAAGTCAGTCAAAATAGAACAAGTTCTTTGCCACATTGTGGAGAAAAGAATGGTATACTAGTTCATCATTACTCAAGGTAATTAGCGAGCAAACTGCAACTTATTGAAAAGCTTATTGGAAACCAATTTAATAGAACTAGAGTGCCATATATATCTGCAAAAGACTTCCCTTCAACTTCGAACTACACTTTCATTGAAGGCTATGGAAGAAAGAAAAGGAGCAACATCAGAAAATAATATGTAATAAGATTTCACAACAGCAACTTCAACGTTTTTCTTATTTGAGTTATTCTTTGGTATTTACATGAAGCTGTTTGTTTGAGAAGATTTGATCACAAGGCAATCTATTAAAAATGATCAAAGTTCAAAACTTTTAGCACTTAGTTGAATTGCTAATAACTTATAAATACAACGAAGAAAATAACAAAATGAAGAAGACAAGTACAGCTTAGAAAATTTCTATAACATCCTCTCTTATAAGGAATTATTGTTCATAAGGAAATTGTGATATACCACATAGTTTAGTGATATATTCCAGTTTTAGGTGTTAAAGTGATGTAATTTTACTTAAAATTTATACAGGCTAACTGTTACAAATACCACGTGATCCACATTCAAGTAGCTTCATTGATAATTTATGCAATTTTTTAAGTGTCTTTATTAGAAAGTAGTTTAATAAGATACGCTTCAGTAATGAACCAGAAAAGGGGAAAAGGTTAACAATATAGTAGTTCTTTTTTTTCTTTCTTTATGAAACAAGCATATAGAAATTCTTGTGAATGAACTCTAAATAGTTCAGCAAAACAGAGATAATAGGTACTATATATTTACATTTCTCAAAAATTCCTTAATTCACATTCTTTGACAAGTGATCTACTTTTTCTTGTGACGTTCAAAAAACAATCTGGAGTTAAAAACAAATAATTATTTTTTCATATCCCACATGTACATCTTATGTATATACACGATATTAGATAAAATAAGTTGACTGCCAAACATATTTATCTATTAAACTAATGTCAGGAAAAAAAAGGAAAACATTGAGAAAAATACAACTAAGTTAGAAAGTAGAAAACGAAGAGCATGAATTGTGCGTAGATGCTTAAGGATGCAAACTTTTTCATCAACAGACGTTAAGTATGGAAGTTTAACAGTATCTTGTGCAAAAAGGTAAAGGAGGCGAATGAAGTTGCAATAGGGGTTATGTATTATGTGACATTTGACAATATCAGCCAACAGAAAATTACCTGGACTATCTGAGGATACCACTCTCTTAGTTTACCAAAAGCATCATCAATTTGACCATTCCTAATTAGCTGTTTAAACAACAAAGACATTCTTGTAAATATCATTTCTGTCAGCAAAATGACAACTACATAGAGCAGGTAGAAGGGGTTAAAAAGCCGACAGATGGAAGTGCCATATTGATTTTTCCTTTGGAGGTGGGTGCGGGGAGGAGAGTTAATTAAATTGTTCTGTGAAGATCTGAAGATAATATTGAACTAAAACTACTATTTAGCAAGAAGAGAACAATAATGGATTGTAGAAAGTTACTGGTTGTTCGTCAACTAACCCATCCAAAAGAACGGAAGCTTTTGATACTATACTTACCAGAGACTACATTTATGTGTTAACTTTGCTTTGTCAAAGACAGAAGACTCTAATCTTTTAATATGGTAAATCCCTCCACTAGACCCCACTATGCAGGAACTCAATAGTGGTCCTTTCCTGCTTTACTTCACTTGGTAATAGTCTTAAAACTGATAAGAACAAATACTACACTTGATCTTAGCTAAAAGGCTGAGTAAAGCTATTCGTTCACTTGTCAATAGTCTTAAAACTCTTCTGCGTATGAAAGCTTCCATTTACTGATAAGCTTAGATCTTTTTTCTATTTTCTTCAAACGTATAGATTTTATTTTCTTTCAAGGAAGGAGTTGAAGAAAGAGACCATCTGAAATATCCTCCAAAGTTAATTCAATGTTCCGTCAAGATATTTGAAGTAGAAAAAAGGACATCGATCAAAAGAGTTTACCCTCGAATCACTTAAAGAGACAAAGGAAGCTGTTTGTGTGAAGGGAATAATCCTCAATAGTATCACTAAGTGACAAGCAACCAAAATAACATTGAACATCACAATTCCAGACTGGATTCACAACTGAAAAGTTAGACGCTGATATCACCTAATATTGTCTTTATCTTTCCTAATCCATAGTTCACTACATTGCTGAAAGCTTATATAATGCTTCTCTTATCCACTTCCCTTCAGAACCAGCACCCTGCATATTCTTTCACCAGATGACTTTCTTTGTCTTGACAAACTGTTCAGTTAGTTATTTCCATAGTTTCATCAAATATTGAAATTAGTTAAACGCAACAAAAGCAACAGAAAAGAGGACGAATTTGCATCCCTTGAAAAAAAAAAAGATTGGCTTCTTTTTTCTTGGGAACCATGTAACAAATGGGAAAGCAAGAGGAGAGTTAAACAATATCTAGTCCTTCATGTTTGGTAAAAGCATAAGAGATAGGAGAAGAAATACACAACATAAACTTCTTTGCACCAGCCAACAGAGCTTCTTTCACTCTATACAAAGAGCATTGTTATTTACTTGTTTTGTTTTCTACCCATCCCAAATAATAACTAATCCCACCCAATTTCTCTTACTCACTCTTTTCATTTATATGTCTTCCGTGATTTCTTTTACAAGGGGTAAGAAACAGTAGAGGAAATAAAAGAAAGTGGTTCTGCAGGCACCGACAGCAATAAAAACCTAAGTTGCGTGATTCTTCACTTTTGATGCCGCACCGGTGTCCGATTCTTCAAAAATACACTACTTTTGGAGAATCCGACACGCACCCGTCGGCATTTTTTGAAGAGTCCGAGCAACATAGATAAAAACCAAGTGACTAATATGTATCATGGCATCACACATGAACGTCATCACGGTAGAAAAAAGATACTTCCACATTTCATACCTGGCGAAGAACCTTTCTCTGATTTAATGAATACGTGTTCATGTCCTCTGTAAAGCCGTTTTCTTGAACAAAGGAGATGGGTGGAAGAGTACTTTGACTTTCAACATCAAACATTCTCAGTGTTTCTTCATATCCATAATGTTGTAAATATGAGCGAACAATTCTGGTAGTTGAAACCCCATTAAAAAAAATAGAAATGCATTTCCAATATTAGTCACATGCAATATGTAGAAAGAAGTTAACACTGGTAACAGAAGTGTTTAAATTACACTGTTAATTCAACATAGTCTAAACATTTCGCCACTCCTTTCTTTCAGATCGAATTAAGGACATTTAAATATTGAGTCACATCATCAAAAAAATCCCAAAAATGTATTGGTCAAACCATGTGGCTAGTCCAAAAGCTACGTTTAAACATGGAGGTTTAACTTTTCTCTCAAAAATGCCAACCCCTTCCCAATACAATTTTGAATCTGAACTGATGCATTGTTTCTCTGAATCTCTACAAGTGTATGAGATAATTTCCTCACAACATAACTAATAGTTGTTCCAGATAAATGCTCTAAAAATAATGAACAGTGTCTTTTGAGCATTTTTCTTACTTTTTTCAAAGGTAAATAATAATGGTTTCTTTGGAGCATTATCATTACCTTTATATAGTTTAGAGAATATTACAAAAAAAAAAAAGGTAATCACCTTGGTTGTTGGGTTTATGTACTTTGATGTCTGAACCTACAGGTGACCATGTCTTAAAACTCATTCAGCCCCATATTCCTACAAAAAAACTATGAGGGCCATAATTGGATATGTGATAGGGTAAAGAACAGTTGCCAAGTACAGATGTTCCATTATCTATTCTATATGCATCTATAGACTCAGGATAATATGTTTATAGAACATATGATCCGCATTCTTCTTGGTTCTTTAATGTGTGTTAAAACTCTCTTATCCACCCTTCTCTTCAAATCTAATTTGGTACAATATAAAAATCATGCACCCCTTTTATCTGGAAGAAAATAGATATAGTAACTTCAGTGAGCCTCATCCATCGTCCTACCTTTTCTTTCACGGTGATGTCCGGAAAAAATTGCGCGCACCTCGACTATTCCACCGGATACATGCTACATCCCATCAACGCAAGTACCAGCTATCTCTGACCACCAAGGCTTAGACAACTAGAAAGACATCTCACCTAGCGTTTTTTTACTCCAATGAGATTTGATTCTAAGACCTCATGGTTCTCCCCCACTTCATTGATCACTAAGCCACACCCTAGGCCACTTTGTCAGTCCATCCTAAAATGTTGTCCACTTTCCTTGCATCAAAACGTCTTTCTCTTCACTATTTATTACTTGCTGAATATTATACTAGATAGAAAGTACTCTTTTTTAAAAAAAAGGGTAACTTGTAGATGAAAGTATTCTAACACTACCTTTCTTCTTTTTAAGTTCTACAATTCAGAAAAATATTATCTTTACT
Source organism: Anisodus acutangulus (assembly GCA_029783415.1). Lineage (NCBI taxonomy): Eukaryota > Viridiplantae > Streptophyta > Magnoliopsida > Solanales > Solanaceae > Anisodus > Anisodus acutangulus. Next base: position 41,636,299 of record CM056509.1, on the reverse strand, counting down.
AATATTTCAAAACTATAACTAAAACTCCCAACCAAAAAAAGGGTAACAGCAATCGGACGGAGGGAGTACTTACCCATAACTGGCATTCTGAGGTATAGACAATTTTTCAATAGTTGAATGTTGCTTCGCCCTTTCCTTCGCTTCATATGCCTAAACAAAGAAAGCAAAAACCAAAGTTGATTAATACTTAACATATGCTGCCATGCTTTTTATTTCTGTAATTGTGTTTACAATTTGTTTCCTGTAACATAGACCAGCAACTGTATTTCAACTAACAATGATACACATATCTTATGAATCAGCAGCAATGACCGAACAATCAAGAAAAGTTCTCGCCCAAGGCAGAAAGATAAGTGTACAAACATGCATTTGTCATATTTAAGGACTGATACATAGTAGTGACAATCAGATCTACTGTCCGTTTGAGACCAACTTGAAAATGGAATAATTAAAAGGCTCAGTTGCATTCATCACGTCAGCTCATAGTGCATGGCAAAGCAAAGGAGAACTGTTCAACTAAATAAAAAAAAAGAAGAATCTTTACCTTAAGATCAAAAACAAATGGATCCTTCCCAAAGTTGACGGTGACCCTGTGATAGTAAAATTAACAAACAACTGCAAGACGTCAAAAATGCTAAATTTGATGACGCATACTACTAATTACTAAGTGAGAGTTCGGATACACTAGCCAAGGATCAACACAGCTCTGACAGAATCAACCTAGAAGTATTTATAGAACTAGGAGTTTTTTTATTTGACAAATCAACAACAACATTACCAGTGTGATCCCACAAGTGGGGCCTGGGGAGGGTAGGGTGTACGCAGACCTTAACCCTACCTTTGTGGGGTAGAGAGGTTGTTTCCAATAGACCCTTGCTCAAGAAGAGAGTTTTTCAAAACAGGTTTGAGAAATATACGAGTAAAAAGCTATGATGAAACAATCGAAGAAAAGAAAAGTATTGACAAGTAAGCACTAAGCAACTATCTCTACAACAGGAAGTTTCCTATTTACACCAAAAGAACAAAATACAGAGGATTTTTTACACTTAGCAGAATTCAAATAGCAAGGTAAACTCAACCCACTCAAGAACTCGCGAACATTCTTTCTTGATGCTTTATGTCAAGAATGATTTGGCTGTTGTGAGAATTAGCTGGTGTGAATTTATGGATAGTGTGGAATGAAAGAAAAAAAGATTGAGAAGGATAAAAATTACTTGAAAGATACTTCTGGTATCTTTTTTTTTTGGTAATGAGACGAAATACCTAATACTAATGACGACTGAGATAACTTGTTAGCTAACTGTGGGTTCTAGCCAATCATCATTTGTTCTACATACTTTGATTCCGGCTTAGTGCTATATTAGAGGGTGTTTGGCTAAGCTTATAAGCTGGTACAGCACTTTTCGGCTTATCTCCGCGTTTGGTAAAAATAAAAGTGCTTATAAGCCAAAAATAAGTCATAAGCCATAAGTTGGTCTCCCCCAACTTATTATTTTTAAGCTTATAAGCAGTTTTAGTTTGACCAAGACTTTTACTATTTTATCCCTAATATTATTTCGTGATCTCTGAAATACCCTTACTCTAATAAAACCCTAACCCTCTCCATCACGTCACTTCCTCGCCCTAAGTCTTTAAAACCCAGCAGCTCTCCTCTACCAATGTTGAAAACATATAAGAATCTGAAGCTCTTCTCCATTAGAAGCAGTCGGATTGCTCAAGATATTTATAATAGTTGAATGTTTTAATTTAAGTAGCAACAAACAGAATTTCACTTATTGCATGTGTTTCTTCTATTCAAATATTTTGTGTACTATTTGAGTATGTTATATGTACTAACGAACTTTAGCATAATTATTAGTAACTATTTTATTATAGCTTATGATTGTAATTTAGCTTATCATAAAATAATTTATATTCATAAGAAATAATTTTATCTAATCAATTTTGTATTAAAAATAAAATAAGGCATAAATTATTGTGTGTTTTGAATTAATTTGGAATTGAAAAACCTATAAGAATAACGTTCTTATTAGTGTAAACAACTTTAAGGGTATTTAAGTCATTTTAACAAAAAAAATGCTTATCTCGCTTTTTTTGCCAAACACTTCAACAACTTATTATCAGTTTCAACACTTTTATCTAAACACTTAACTGCTAGTTTATCAAATCAGCTTCATCACTTAAAATGCTTATCAGCACTTAATGCTTATCAACTACTTTAAATCAGCTAAGCCAAACAAGTTCTTAGTGTAATTTCTTATCAAAGGCTGATATATCTTTTATGAGTCAAGATCAACCAAAAAAACTCCTAAGCACATATCCTAAAATTAAATAGTGACCAACGAAAGAGGAAGTTGCAAGAAAAAGCTATTGACTTTTCTTCTAAATCAGTAGCAATAAACGTGTACATAAAGCAATCTCTCATATAATTAACAGTGAAACTTAAATTTTCTTTTTTAGGGTGCTTTTCTTTTAAATGTAAAAATTATATTTCTTTAACTCCATTAATAAGCTCCAACACTGTTTAAGCATTTCACTAAATACATGAACTTAACCAATATAATACAGAGAAGTAACTGGCCAAAATTCAGCAGGCTCACAGTTATGCAAGTCGAGTTTCAGCATTCTCCACATTCAAGAACATGCATGTGTCAATAATGCTATATACTCCCTACTCTACCTAAAAATGGCAGCGTGGTGCACTAAGCTCCCGTTATGCGCGGGGTCCGGGGAAGGGCCGGACCACAAGGGTCTACTCTACCTATCATTGAAAAAAAGCACACGGCTGGGGAAACTAAAAGAAAAATGACTTAGGAAGCCAATTTTTTGAAGTACAGCAAGTCAACCCCAATTTATTTTAGTTTAACTAGAAAAGGTAGCATCAAAGGAATAAAATTTCAGGGCTAGAGTTTTCGATATAGGTCACAACCTTGATATATTCATAAAGAAAAAAAGAGGGGAATGGGGTTAAAGGATTACACTGATAATAAGAAAGATAGTGAAAGGATGTGGGGAACAAATTTGCAGCATGAGTCAGCACATGTTTTAGATAGGAACTGTATGCAGATACATAAAGTGAATGGCATTCCAGGTCATCTTATCAATCTTTCAGAGGAAGGCAAACCGGATGCATAATCCCCAAAAAATGTCAGTATAGTAAGTGCTTCGAAAAATGATGCATGTAAAGATGAATTTTGCCACCCGTAAGTATAGACGATAAGGATACATCTACATACTCTTCATTTTGGCTGTGAACTGCAACGGTAGGAAATAATGGCCCCTTTACATCCTTGAAAACTGCTCCTACAACAGTTCCATTTTTCCTGGCATTAAAAGAAATAAAGCACAAATTCTTGAGTCCAGATATTATACTGCAAACAGTTGAGACTTTTTTTTATAAACTCAACAAAAATAATCTAGCAATGTAACACGAGCACCTTTACTGAAAAGGTAAAAACAGATAAGTTCTTACGTGAAAAAGAGTTCTTGAGAAGCATAATTGATGCCACCACCAACAGTATCACCTGTTGAGTAAACTGGGCCAAACTCCTCTCCCTTTCCTTGTCCACGGTAAAGCAGTCCATCATCACCATGATATCCATAACTGTTTGATTCCCAGCTGACAAACATAGAAAGATCAAAAATAAATTCTGAATGAAAGATAATGATCAAACAAGAAAATGTCACTCCTCCAATGAAATTCCTTTCAGTCTATGTTACATAAACAAACAACCAATGAACCATAGAGAAGACAAATAGTGCCATGTTAGACTATTAGTATGTGTTTAGATTCATAATACATGTCTACTTAACTGAGTGAAAATAGTTCTAATCTTTCCCACTCCATCTAATTTGGCAAAGAACTCATATGTTATAGTGGTGTATCTTTTATTGTTGTACAATAACTAAGAAACTTTCCTTATTTCGTAGTTTGAACTTTAAACTCTTATAGAAAGAGTTCACTATGTACTTTATCATCAATGTAGTAAGAGTTTTATCTCTTCTTTCTCTCGTTTCATATAGTATGGAAGCGAAAGAAATAAAATCTTAGAGTTTTTTTGGTAAGGACCAATCAACCAAGGTTTGCTTTTTTAGATAAAATCTTAGTGTCTAGTTCATCCTGGAAATAGTTTCCCATATCCATAAAAAAATTTGTGCTCGTTGTGTCATCATTGTGCCCTTTCTCGTGGTCAAATCAATCAGCTCACGACACTATAAGTTGTCCTGACAAGAGAACACGGTTGTCGAAACCAAAGCCAGGACACAGTTACACAAATGCTCTCACGCACCGCTGAAGTCTGCTTCCATGTTAGTACATTAAACCCATGATGTAGAAGTTCACCTGGTTACGTCATCAAGAATGTAAGTATCCGCTCTAGTGCACTGCCTATTAGTACTACCACATCAATAATCTTGTCAACCTTTCTAAATGTTGGGTCATGAGTAATAAGAAGGTTTATCACTGTCAAGCATCTACACATACTATATGTCACTTTTGCAGGCATCGACTAGTGTGATTGAAAAATTGGAGAGATTAAAGAGGAACATTCCATGAGATGCAGGAGATTGGACCAGGAAATACCACCTGGTCACGGAGAGATTGCCACTTTTGCTATAAGTGGGGATAAATTTATGTGACGGACTGAGGAGCACGCTTTATTGAGACGAGTGATAACAAAAAAGTATGAAACTGTGGACAAGGAAGTAAGGACTAAACCACACCACCACTCAACTGTGGCTGATAGAAGATTATAATGAAGGAGTGGGAAGATTCTTTTATTACATGCTGGGGTTGGAACAACAATATTAGCTTCTGAAATGACAAGTGTTGTGGAGAAACGCATTGAAGTCCGCCTTTCCTAACATCTACAGAATATCGGGCAAGCAAAAGATAGCAGTACAGCAGATCCAGGGATCACAAGCGAGAGCTCTCTGGAGCCTGAAGTTTAGAAGGAGTTTGCACAACTAGGAAGACTATAACCTGGGTAATTGTACTTACCTGGACTGAATTATAGGTTTCTTTATGAAAATGAAAGAATATTATCATCTAAGGTTACCTTACTCAAAAAATGACTATAAAGTTGAAACAAGATCATAAAAATCTTTCATTTTCATATAGGAGCTATATTCAGTCTATATTACGATCAAATTAAAGTATATCTGTCCCATCACACTTGAGAACAAGATTGAAACTGAAATTAAAAGGTACGAAATACTAAATAAAATTCTTTCATTTTCATAAAGGAGTTATTCACAGTCGATATTACGATCAAATTAAAGTATAAGAACAAAACAACAACCCTCCTATCGATCTCAGCACACTTCAGGACAAGAATCAAGCTTAGTGATCACAATTGAAATTAAAAGCTAAAACAAGAAAATGATTAAATTCTTTCATTTTCATAAAGAAGCTATAATTTCAATCAAATTAAAGTCCAAGAAAGTACAATTACCCAGGTTGGCGACGATTAGAGTTGAAATTAAAAGGTAACAAAAGACTATAAAGTTAAACTAAAAAGATGATAAAATTCGTTATTTCTTTCTTACCAAACACTAGAAAATAAGTAAGAAACCCACTTGTTTTCCAAGAAACATTTTCTAGGAAAACATTTTCCATCATACCAAACACACCCTAAAAGTTAAACTAAAAAGATGATAAAATTCCTTCATTACTATCAAAATTAAAGTTCAAGAAAGTACAATTACCCAGGTTGAGGATGCATTTTTAATCCAGGAGTAGTAAACCCAATAGCAATTTGCCCTTTAACACCACCATTTTTCACATACATCTCAAAGTAATAAACAAGCCTTTTCGAAGGTGCGGGACGATTAGCTTGAACAACACCAACATCATGTCCATGTAGATTCACATTAGGGTAATTCACTGATAGTTTATCGGGTCCAATAATTGAAAACCCGCCCGAACTATTCAATGTATCCAACTCTGTTGGTGGCAATTTGAAGCCAGGATAGTGAAGCCAATGGCAATTTGGTTAAAAATAGAAAGATTACTACTCGATTGATCTAGTAGATTTTCACTCCACCCAACAACCCCTCCCCCAATCCATCCATCACACTACAGGATAAGAATCAAGCTTTGTGAACTAGAATTGAAATTAAAAGGTAAGGAAGACTATAAAGTTAAAACAAGAAGATCATAAAATTCTTTCATTTTCATATAGGAGCTATATTCAGTCTAGTGTACATCCTACCCTTCCCAGACCCCACTTGTTACACTGGGTATGTTGTTGTTGTCGTTGTATAGGAGCTATATTCAGTCTCTATTACCATCAAATTAAAGTATAAGAACAAAAAACAATACCCCTTATATCTATCCCATCACATTTCAGGACAAGAATCAAGCTTTAATGATCACAACTGAAATTAAAAGGTAATAAAGACTATAAAAGTTAAACTAAAATATCATAAAATTCTTCATTACCATCAAAATTAAAGTCCAGGAAAGTACAATACCTAGGTAAGAAAGACTATAAATTTAAAACAAAAAGATCATAAAATTGATTAAGGATAACAATTTTTTCTTTTATTTCTTAAAATCGGTGCCCAATCAGATGGTGCCACATAAATTGGGACGGAGCTAAAATTACATCAAATTAAAGTTCAAGAAATTACAATTACCCAGGTTGACGACGCAGTTTAAATCCAGGAGTAGTAAACCCAATAGCAATTTGACCTCTCACACCACCATTCTTCACATACATTTCGAAATAATAAACAAGCCTTTTCGAAGGTGCGGGACGATTAGCTTGAACAACACCAACATCATGTTCATGTAAATTCACATTAGGGTAATTCACTGATAGTTTATCGGGTCCAATAATTGAAAACCCACCCGAACTATTCAATGTATCCAACTCATTTGGTGGTAACTCTTCATCTTGTTCTATTTCCATCGGGTCGGGTTTTAGGGTTTTGGATTTGAGTCGCCATTGGTTTAAGAAGTAGGGACCGATTAGGTTTTCTTGTGTGTCGGAATTGGATTGGGAAAGAAATAGAGTTAGAGATGCATCCATGACACAAAATTTGTGCCCTAGATTGGGATCGAATGAAGAGTTTCTTGAATGAAATCAAAGGGGGGAAAGAGGAGGGTACAGACTGGTTTAGCAGTGAAAGACAAGTGTAATTATATTAGCGCAATTTCAGTTGATACAATATGCGTTGATTATGATACCAATCATGCTCATAAAACTCTACCTGATTCAGCAACTGTAATTATATATTTCATGATTATGTTCTAAACTAAGTTATTTTATAAAATTAAATATTTATACCTCTTAAACAACTATAAAGTAGACCTATTTTAATATATTTAATTACAAATTTACTTTATAAGACGTGTAAGTGTAGAACTTTCATGATGTAAGGAATAAGTATTTGATTTTAACGTACAAAAATAATACTGTATAAGAAATTGTTTCATATTATAAGGGTGTTTAATGTAACTAATTCTAGAAAGATTGACAGGCCTATTTGAAATCTGTTTCCTTTTAACATTTCACTTTGAAATAATTTTACATGAAAGAAATTTTAAGACCACAAAATAGTTATCATCTACCTACGGTCATTTTTGCAAATCACATCTAATTTTTTTCATAATCTTTTGACATTTTCTATTCCAAACCCGAATAGGAAAAAAAAAGGGCTTGCGATTGAATTGAAGTGGCGCCTTTGCAATATGAATAGCTCATGAGTGACACGTTCATAAAAAGCAAACAGAAAGAAGTGCAAAAGGAAGGTTTGGATTTGGGAGCTTGTGGGGGAGGCTGAAGTAGTGATTTCAAATCCAGATGTTAATCATACCTTGACAACTTTACGTAAGGTGTAGTTTGATTTTTTGGGGGTGACAGTGTAAAACAATACCAGCGTGAAACTAATCAACTTAGGATGAACGCCTTGTTAGCCATATCAGATATTTCATTCTTGCTAGATATGATTTTTTTATCCATTCTCATTATTCCAAAGATGGATTAGCCCTCATGGCTAACATTGTTGGTCCTCCCATATCACTGATGGTCAGTTGGATCTGTTGAGTGTGATCCAAAGAACTAAAGAATTGCTAAAAGCAAATGAATTAACAATGAACCATTGAAAACTATAGATTATCTTTGTACAGACTGGATCTGGATTACTAAGAATTACTTTACAGAATGATTCTAAATCCAGAGAATCTATATTTCCATCTATGAAATGGTGCAGGTAATGCTCTAATATGTTTAGCACCAAGACACCAATTTCAATTTCCTAGGTTTCCATAAACTGAGAGGGCGGGGGGCTCGTTTTCGTCTTCTCTGTACCTGCATGATGTAGCATAGAGATAAATCTATGTGCAATGAGCTTAGTGCAACACACAATGTTAATGTATACGATGACATTTCGTGTTTGGACCTTGTTATTCAGAAAAACAGCACCACCCCTACTTGAAGGCATGACGAAAACATATGGAATAGGGAGTATGGGATTCCAGTAAAACATACCATTAATCCCACGTATTTCCACTTCACGCAATTCTTGGACAAGAGCACAGCAACAGCACATTAAATGTGAAAGAAAATCGTCTATGATGCCTCCCTAAAAAGAAACCATAATCAGCAGAGTATCTAGATCTAAATTTAATTTAACCAGCTTATGTATGAAGGTACTTATTCATCATTAACTATTCGTCTTTGTCCATCGATTATTTTCAAATTCTATCAAGGAATTGAACATGATGAAGAAAAGGAATATCCAAAGCTTTTCTTCATCTCTTTCCATACAGAGAGGATGAGTTTTTTCTTTCTGCGTGAAGGGATTGTAGGGATATTAAGTTTGCAAATCCAATTCTAATTTTTGGAAATTTAGCTGCAGGAGATGGGGTATTTACCGTGATGTTTAGTTTTTTCCGAAGTTCCTTTCTGATGCAGCAAGTGTAACAACAGCAGGATAATATCAATGAGTAAGCCATTAATTCATTACAAGCGTCTGCTGAAGCTGCATCCAACACAGTAAAAAGTTATTTTTGAGAGATCCAAATGGTATCAAAATGGTGAATAAACAACAAAGGAAAAATGGTACATAGATACTGGTAGAGATAGTCTTGAACTACTTCAACCACAACCTTAAGATTAACAACCTGTCCTAACTAACCACTTAACTTGTAAAAGTGGGTGGGGGGGGGGGGGGGGAGAGACTCCTTTATTTGTTTTATGTGTACAACACGGCCCAGCTTACCATGGTTGTTGAATGTGTGAAGTCTCATATAAAATATTAAAATGTTAGAGATACAACACTTTTATATATTTATTTTAGTCTTGCAACGTTAGAGATGCACAAAGTACCTTATCGATTATATAAAGGTTTTCATAGACGTTTATGGTCTTAGGGTACTGTGTTTTTTATTGATGATAGTGTTCGGACCCAGCTTGAGCGCATCTCGAGTATTTCACCGAGTACCTGCTACCTCCCACCAGCACATGTACTAGGTTAACTCTGCTTACCAAAGCTTAGGTAGATGGGAAGAAATCACCTAGTATGTTTTTGTCTCCAGTTGGATTCAAACCTAAGACTCATGGTTCTCCTTCCACTTCATTGACCGTCAGGCCACACCCTTGGGTGCTGGTCTTAGGTACTGTGTTCTTTTCAAAATTATTTGTTCTTGGAAACAACAAAGAAATGCAATCAAAAGGGTGGCAACGCTAATGTGAAAGATGGATTAACCGGTTCTCCCACATCTCCTAGATAGTAATTAGTTAAATTTAGCAACAAAACAGTATATATGCTCTTACAGTGTACAGCAGTTCAACTGCTAGTTCTGAATGTTAAATATAGTACAAACTTGCAAAAATAAATACCATAGCTGTTACTACTTTGACCATTTTATTCATTATTTGGTAAAATAGAGAAAAGAAGATTGTACTAACTAAAAGATGAATTAATTTTTAGTTTTATCACCCATGACTAGACAAAGTTTCAAACAGACTATTAAGCCACTTACATATGTGCCTGTTGGCTGCAAAACTGGCAACTTTAGCAAATGTACCACAAGGAAAGAAAAAGGTTTTAATGCCTGCAAAGTAAAGAGACACTATTAACTACAGTATATTGGCATTGCATGAAAACATAATGATATTGTCTCCAAGGATGAACAACAACTAGTTTCATATTACTTGGATAGAAAATAGCAAAACAAAGAAAACCAAAATGAATTGGATTGAACAAGAAGGATGATGTATTGAGATGCCAAACTAATCTACCTTTGGAGTAAAGAATTGTTCACTAGCACAATTATCCTACCAGCCAATATAGTCTTTGAACAAACTTCTACACCAAAAATCAGAAAATAGCGAAAACAACTTTATGAATATGAAAACAAACAAGTGAGGCAATCAACTAATTTCAGGATTCTTCTAAAAATAAAGGCTATTCAATATGTGAAATGATAGAACACTGACTACAGTGAAATACCTATCTATATGAACATATCACATGACCAGCAGAAGACTACTGTCATGGATCCACAACGTGTTCCTGCTTTAATAACGATATCAAGCAGAGCAGTAATAATAGGACAAAGTGATCACAATAAGAAAAGCCAATTTTACTTCAGTTCCTCTTTCAGCCATTAGAATCCCTCTAGCCTTCGTCTGCAGATCAGAATGATATCTCTAACAAGAACAACGCCAACAACATCCACTTTAAAATTAGTTCTTTCTTAAGAGTAAATATATGTGCTATTGACAACTTGAGCATGATTCAAATCTAAAGTAGCAACGCACATGAATGTTCTGTTTGTTACATGAAGAAGGTATTCCTAAAATGTATAAGTTATTGCTATTTGTTAATGTGACAATAATTCCAAGATACTCCAAAATGAACAGTGTATCAGATAAAATAAACTAGTATTACTAAGATAAAACCTAACTTTATGTAGCCCCCCAGGGGTTATAGCTCAAGTGCAAGGGTTGAGGGACTTGTGTCTTAGGTCACAAGTTCGAGCCCTGAGCCAAGCGAACTAAGTCCGGTTTTTTAAGTGGAGAAGGGTAGAGGAGCGGGCCCATCATCCCCGAGTTTCGAAGGATGCTGTTGGCCCAAAGGATTGGCTCCAAACGGATTTCTCGATCATAAAGAATAAATCAAACTTTATGTAAGGTTTGAGGAAATTCAGAATATCACAAAGCAAATGCATCACAAAAGAAGAGTTGATTCATTCTTTAAACTTAACAAGGGAGAAACAAAAATGACCATAGTATATGATAGATTAAACATTCCATCCATGGGTAGAGGTGTCTTAAGGATTATGCTTCGATGCACTATTATCCAATTTCCTCGTCTCATTCTCTCTTTTATAAATGAACACCAAATTCAACAGATTATACCACTACAAACGAGGAAACATACTATGGCAACCCTTACCAATCAAAAAAAAATCAAAGATACTATGTAAATCCTCAACTAAGCTTATATGAAGTACTTACACTACATAGTTCGTCACCCCTGTCCTGCTTAGAGCTAGGAACTCTCGCATTACTCATTTTTCTTAAGAGGTACCTCACCCTGATTATAAACTTGGACGGCATTGGCAAAGTTTCATTTGCTAGGTGATTACAACCCACTTTTGCTATTGTACATCTCAAATTGCTAACTGGAAAATTGAGAAAGGAACGGTAAAACCTAAAATCTCTCACCAATTGTCTTTTCAAGCTGGCATCAAACCGTTGTTGTTTGCATGCTACCGCGTCTATAATTCGGTCTAAGGTGCAGTCATTGGCAGATGCTAAAACTGCACCTAGAAGCTTGTGGACTGACGTGCAAGTTTGAGAGTCTATCCACCCGGATCTACTGCATAAATACTTATACGAAATTTTTTCTTTTCTGAACCAAATTAATAATTTTTTGTACTTCTATATCCACTAATCTCTGTCTTAAAGTCTAAAGATCCTTCCCTCTATAGATCTCCTAATCTGTTCTGCTGTTGAGAAACATTACATAACCTGCTTACAAGTACATCCTGCTTTCATAAAGTTCTTTTTTTAATACTCCTGCTGGATTAAGTAACTCCTCTCCCTTGATCTAGTTGTCGTACTACGGGCCCTAAATGGAAGGGACCCCCACCCACCCACCTCCCCTCCTCACACACACACACGCAATACTTCCTTGACTTCTCCTGAGATTTGAATTAAAAGATATTTATTAAGTTGCACCACTTATATTCGTTTAGCATTGAGCTTTCTGAATATCTATCCAACTACCACAGGGCTACATAGTAATAATGCTTTCTCTGCACCAAAAAGTACAGATAAAAAATATATAGCTCCTAATCCTCCGCTTCACTTTCTCCATGCCAACAAGTATCCTTTCGTTCCTTTCAACCCAAATCATCCAAAAAAAACATAGGAGCTAGTTAGATAGGCTAAACATCAGCTCGTGATTAAACTTTTAGTTTCTGAAATTCAAACAAAGTGAATATATAGTTTTTTTTTTTAGTGAATGGAATTAGCATTAATAAGCATCAAGAAAATGCAGACAAAAGATACAAAAGTTACCATACTGTTTGATGGTGTATGCTCATAAAGAAAAACTAGTCTATAGCTAAGGAGCCGACACAATCCAAAAAAAAAAAATCAAAGCTAGAGTAAGTGAATATCTTGTTCGCTTAGACCAATAATAACAAAATATTTCCACAAAATCACACGCAAAACTGGACAAGTTAATTGAAGTACATGAACACAGCAGACGAAGTTGCCTGCACAAAATTTGCTATTCTAGACATTTCACATCTTCAAGTTCAAATATTCATCAAGGAAACTGTGTGTCTTTCCTTTAAGCAGAATAGAAAAGAAAAAAGAAAGAAGAGATAAAACAAAGTAATGTAACATAAAGAATGGTAAAGCAGAAAGGTAGTTAAATGTACATAGGAGAGGTTCTGAACAGCAGCCCAACAGATCTGTATGCCACTCTTCATATCGAAGTGAACCCTTTGAAGACAGCAGTTCATGTTGCGATGAAACTGAAGAAGTGTTTCTGCAAATAAATATACATAAAAATGAAAATGGTTGAGTGAAATCACTATAGGTACTAAACTCTCATTTATATTATGACTCCTTCCACATTTTATGAGATCACTCCCATTTATAAAGAACGTCTACCTTGAAGTTGACTGTTTCTCATCACCCTTACTATAACTTTTATCATAGTGTTCCTTGTCACTATTGACATCTGAGTTACTATGCTCCAACTTTTTGGTAGGCTGGGTGGGTGAACTCTTCTCGGTAAGAGACTCAGTTGCAACTACCTCTGTGACATCAATAAGATGCTGAATGATTTCACACTGAGCTACATCTAAATTAGCTTGTGAATGTTGCAGTTCTAGCTGAAGCTTTTCATTCTCCTTCTGAATTGCCTCAGTGATAGGCATGCTTGGGTAGGAACGGGTAAGGGTCCTCTTTAATACTACTGTATCATGTTTAGAGGGATCTCGTTTCAAAATGACTTCTTGCACCTTCATGTCTTCAGCGTCCAAAGTGTATTCACGCTGGTCCTTCTCAATGATTTCAAATCTCTCCTGACAAAATATGAAACACAAAGATTTATCAACTTTGAAGGTAGAAATACATATCGACACACACCAACTGTACATGTGTAGATAATTAAATCAGAGCGCAGGATACTCCTTCCAATTCTGACCAGTAATGGGCAAACAAAGCTAGATGCATACTTGAATAGATATATTAGTAGAACAACAACAACATACCCGGTGTAATCCCACTACTTGGGTCTGGGGAGGGTGGTGTGTATGCCGACCTTACCCCTACCTTGTGAAGGTAGAGAGGATGTTTCCGATAGACCATCGGCTCAAGTAAAGCATATCAGAGAAAAGGAAAAGGTATATTAGTAGAAGACAAGCAAATTAAATGTGAGCAGATTACTCTTATTGTAATGATACATCTGTCTTCCAACTACAATTTCTCTCATGCTAAAACTGTATAAGAAACAGCCACCTTGGAAGGTAATCACAAACATTTCTTTTACCGTGGATGTAAAACAAGAAATAAGACAATACTGGCCTTTGATCATTGCAACAGACACAAAATAGCTTCACTATTTAAGAATGCTAAGGGGTCTGCTCTCTAATTCTTTGTTTTTGGAAGAGATTAGTTAGCAGGAGAGAGTTTTTTAATAGAAGTGGTGTCGGAGCCAACTTGCACGCACTTCAACAATTCCACTAGGTACCATCTACCGCCCACCAATTAGATACCGGATAACACTGTCAACCAAAGCTTAGGCTGATGGGAAGATTTTTTTTTTTTTGTCTCTACTGGAATTTGAACCTTGGTTTCCAAGGTTTGCACACACTTCATTGACCTAGACCATTAAGCCACACCCTTGGGTGTCGGTAGAGATTAGTTATCCAGATAGATATCCTTTTTACGAACCAACTTTTTCATTCCTATGGTAACCGATAACTGTTAAAATGTATGTATATCAGATAGACATTTTAGTTAGTTCATAAAAGTTAGTCTATAACGTCCTAGTCATTGACTATAGTTCATAACCTGTAAAGTCAGGACAAGGGAATAACAGTGCATAACCCAGCAGAATAGAGAGGTTGAAGATACCCAGAAAACACATGCCAGCAGATTACTATGAATTCCAACTCTAGACTGCTGTGCTTCACTGGAGTTACCTTATTCCTTAGGAGAAACTGCCTGATACTAAAGTCTCATGTTTTTTGTCCATCATCTGGTACATTGAACCAGTCCACATTACTCACACATGACACACCTCATAATCTTATGCAAAACGAACAAGTTATCAGAGCCATCTATTTTGCAAGAATCAAAATGTTTAAGAAACTTTCATGCACTAATTTCTGTCCTGAATTGATGTCACTTTATACTTTGATAGCTAAGCTAGTGTAAGAATATATTCTTGAATTTACTGACACTGTTTCCGGTATTGGTATTTGTCTTTATGATGCTAATACATTCACGTCTTCTATACATGTTACAGCATAAAGCAAGGAAACTTGTTCTTCCTCACTTTTTTTTTGAACGAAAAAGAAATCTGCTTAGCATCCGAAAACAGGGATTTTCATAGAAATTAACCAACAAACCTAGTGAGATCATATGATCAGTGTTATCAAAAACAAAAAGCGGTAAAAAGCTCTAAGGTCCTTTGGGGCAAATTGAGAAAAGCTACAAATATGTATTGTGTAGTCCAAGATTAATAATCATAAGCATGAATAACAAATATATGAAGCGCCCATAAAGCATCCCGGTTTAGCATGATAAAGTGAAATATCAATTGTTTAGTGTCACATTATCAGGATCGCACTTATTGGCAAGGAAAAGTATGTCTTAGAGACTTGATAACGACACTGAAGTGTCCATAAAGCGAGGCGAAGCGCTCAACATGTTTTGTGCCTCGTTTCAGGGATTAAGCGCACCTTTGACAACACTGCTTATGATAGGAAATACATGCAAGATTAGCAGGAAAGAAAAGTCTCATATTAATAGCTCTGGTATAAGACCAACATTAAACAAGTCAATGGCCTGACAAATAGTTCCAATTTCATAATAAGAACAAATACATAAGCGTGGAACGGATTGCGAATGTTATAATAGATTATGAAGACATGTAAAGCTGAATCCCTGATGCTATGCATAAAGAGAGCAAAGTTTCAGTACCCTGACTCGAGCATTATCCACCAGCGTGATAAGAGGGATGATCTTCAAATATTGGTCAATCTCATTCTGAGCCCTTCGGAACTGGTAGACAATGTTCCATCCCATAGCCAACAGATAAAGATAGCTCCTATCCTGACAGCTGTTAACCAAAATATAAGACCTCCTTAATGCATCTTCTAGATATTCCAATGGCTCGCGGGTTTCAGGATACTTCTTGAGTTCTGTAATTCTAAGCTGCTCCAATAAATTCCCGATTAACTTGAGATGTTGCGCGAACTGCCTGCAATTCTTCTTGTGCATCCGAGCTGTGTTTGCAGCTTGTACGATCATCCCAATTAGCTTCACTGCATCAAGGCCAGCAAGCTGGGCAAAATTTGCAATTTCCCCAAAGTGTTCCCAGGTAGCCATTTTCTCAATCGCAGATTATTCCGTCAATCCCCTTATATAAACTCAACTACAAGCACGTGCCCATATCAAGAGAATGACCATAATAAGTACAGCAGCTCACTCAAAACTCTAATGTATTACACTAGTCAAATTTCCCCAGCTTGATCATTTCCTTTTCTTGGACAAGTTGATCTCTGAATTCTCCTATGCTTGTCGGCTGTAGCAAGAAATCAGTGGATTAGTCAACGTGCGTTCAACTGACCCAGACACAACAACAACATACCCAGTGTAATTTCACAAGTGGGGTGGACCCAGACACTAGCCTCATTAAAAAAGGGATAATTACATATTTGGACCGCTCAAAAGGATACTCCCTCCAGATCAAAAAGAGTGTCGATTTAGCCTTTGTTTTTTGGTTCAAAAAGAGTGTCCACTTACCAAATCAAGAAAATAATTAACCTTACTTTTTCAGATTTCTCCTTATTAAGTCTCAGGCGACCAAATCTCAATAACTATTTAATTAGGGTCATTTTAGTCAAATTACCTATTTTTACCCAAAAGTTAGTATTTTCTTAAGGAGTGTGCAAATGACTAAATAGACTCTCTTCTTGAACCAGAGGGAGTAATACTTAGCCAATAAATGTATAGGTTTTGTATATTAAGCACAAATATACATATAATATACATTATGGAAAATAAATATTATTGAAGTGTGTGACCATCTCATCTAAAACTTTAAGCTGTTAGAGAGAACACACTTTTAATATTTAATTACATTCTCAACAAATATACATATAATATACGTAATCAATGTATAAGTTTTGTATAATGGATTTCGGCCGACGGGCCAAAATTGAAAAAAAAAACTTAAAAATGGACGAGAAATAGATGTTCAGCCTGCAATGACCTCTTAAGAGCTCCCAACATAGTCAGCTTTCTACTAAACCACCAAGGAGCACAACTTGGAACAGATCTTACAACTACTGATTTTCCATGTTTCAAAGACAGTCCATATACTCCATTAAACCTCTCACTGTCCATTTCAACAAAGAGATAAAGGCTAAAGGGAGCAAAAGATACTGTTTGACTTGTCAATTTATTCTAACAACAAAATGGAAAAGCAAGAAACAGTTTTCAACATAACATCATTAAAATTCCAACAACATTACCTAAATTAACGATGACGCTGCAGTCACCTCACTGTACTCCACCGGAATTTCAATTCATCATATGCAGCCACACATTAGCCCATATACACACAGCAAAAACTTTAGTCAGTGCCAAATACACTTCAACTGTTAACTTTTTGTGATAATGGATGCAAATTTCGTGTGTGTACATATATACTTCCTCCGACACTCTTTCCTTTTTAGTCTAAACAAAATAATATTTTTTTATTTATTTAAAAATAATTTAACTTTATAAATATGTAAGTCTTATTTTTTCAAAAGTTTTTTATATTTATTAAATTATATGTCAAGTCAATCAACTTCGTATAAAATGAGATGGAAGAAGTATAATTTTTTTAAAACATACTACTTCATATGTCCCAATTTACGTGCAAAGTTGAAACACTTTATTTGTAAATTCAGATATAGAAATTTTAATTTTTTTAAAATAAAATTTATATATTTAAAAATTGAGATAAAAATTACTTACTTTGAAACAAACGTGAAATTGAGAGCAAAAGGACATGTATTTCTGTCTATTACTGCTTTACAGGGAACAGTGTGTGTCCGAGATGCACGCACAAATATTTAAGAAAAATGCAGCTTTTTGGTTTAAATAATACTAGGTGTAAATTTTTTTTTGTATAATTATACTTTCTTTTAAATAAAATTAACTACTCCCTCGGTCCCATACCTCTGTCCCAACAATATTGTTCTACTTTATTTATTAGTTTATCTCAAAAAGATTAATATATTTTTTATATTTAAAAATAATTTTACTTTATAAGATTATTTACAACCACATAAATATCTAAGATTTGTTTTGGAGCATACATTTTAAAATTCTTCATTTATTTTTTGAATTTCGTGTTAAGTTAAATTAGGTCAATCTATTTTTAGACGGAGTTAGTATAGGAAACACGCAAAAAATTGAAGCAAATGTAGCTTCTTCTTTTTTCATATCCATCTTTCCGGTCCCTCAACACTACCCAAAAAAAAGTAAATTACTCCCATCAAGTTCGAACCTATAGATCTTCAACTGAATTTTAAGTTTTCACCTTTGTCATTCTGTACGTGGGATAATATAGCTTTTTTTTTAGCCTTTCGAAAATGGTGCACAAAAGAAATCTGTTGAAGCTAAAAGTAAATGGAAGAAACGTAAAATTGAGAGCAAAATGACATGGAATTCTGTGAATTACATCCTTCTATTCATTGATTTGAGGGAAATAACTTCTGGATACGTGTATGTGTGTGAGGTAGAAAGAATGTATGTTACTATGTGTGAGAGATAGTGTGTGTGTGTGTGTATTTTGCTTTTACAGAGTCCACTATTTGGATTTGAGTGGAAATATAAAAATATTGTCAGAATGCCAGTAAAGCAAATTTGGTGTTTACTTTTTTATTGTCCACAAACGCCCTCCATTTTTTCTTGGTCCTCCAAATTTACCACATCCTTCTCTTTTTCTTTTTTTTAAAGCAAATCAACTAAACTGTACCTAGTAGCTAATTTTATACTACTATATATTATTTCAATAAAAAATTATCATTATATGAAATATGCGTTAAATTAAAAATAATGATCAAATTAGAACTTATAGAATATCCTAGCTTGTTATTACAATGAAAAAATAAATAAAATATGATAAGCAGGTGGATCACAACCTTCTCTTCTTCTTATTTATTTATTTTATTTTATTGAAAATATTTTCCGATAATCTAAGCCCTCTTTCTGGTTATACCTCTTGACAACCAATATTGCTTTGAATTTATCAACTTTTCTATTAGCATTATATTTTATCTTGTACACACACTTACACCCTATGGCCTTTTTTCTCATAGGTAATTGTGTAACTTCTCGTATGTTATTCTCTACCGCTGAAATTGGGATTTATTTTATCAAGCTGGAAATGGAAATTTATTTTTGAAATTTCCTTTGATTTAGGCTCGCAATTACTGGTTGCATACCCTTGAACCTAACCTTCTTTGGGGGAGGGGGAGGAGAACGGGAGCTGGCCGAAAGTCTGAATCGCTTAACTGATCATTTCATAGTCCATTCATTAAGGGCGGATGAAGTGTTGTATCATTGAGTTCATATCTTTTGATGTGAAACATAAATATATATGTAAAAATATAGTAAAATTGCAACAAATAATAGGCCTGCACTTATATTTTAAAGTACAATAGGTTGATTAGTTAACACCTTAAAAATTATTAGAAATTTGTATTTGATGGGGAGGTGCGTGCATTCATATTTAATGAATTAAATTAAACACTAGGGTTCCGCGTGTTGGAGACTTTGTCTCTTCACACGTGCATAATCTACTAAGTGAGTAGATGACCGTAGGGCCAAGAATCGTCAAATTTCGTTGAGAAATGAATGATATATTGGTCCACGAAATAAGGTGTTTTGAGGCATGGAAATATGGTGTGGGACAAATCTATCACATTGGTGGAAAGATGAAGAATTGCTCTCTTTATAAGTCTCAAAATTGACTAAGGGTTTGGGACCCCAAGGGGTAACCCATGTGTTTGAAGGAGTGAGGACCTAGTTATGCTTGGGTTCAAGGCTAAGCCTACACGCGCGCCGCCGCCGCTCTCCCGTCCCGTCCGATCTTGGGTCTTGGGCTTCTTCTGATAGACCCCCAAATTATTTAATATTTACAGTTTGGTCCCTGGAGTTTTTGGAAAGGTGAATTTGAGAACGACGGAAGACAAAAAGTTTCTGCCTACCGTTTGGGTTGATTTTTGGAGTATTACTTGGCTGATTAACTCCTCCATAAACAGTCATCCTTCAATGGCCTTAAACACCATTACTTGTTGAATTACTCCCTCTTTCAATGGCCATTATTTGGCAGTTGAGGAGTCTCTCCCTTATGTTATATATTGGAGCCTTTTGCCTCAATTGTGTGACACACAAAACAGACACAGAAAAACAAGACACACTACATACACAGAGACAAAACAGAAGAGAAACAGAAAGTTCAAAAGTGAGCAGAAACGTTGGGACAAAAACAGAAAACTCTTCCTTCTTTTTCTATTCTTCAGCAAATCGTTTCGTGTTTGTTTTCTTCGTCAGAATCAACCTATTTGCTTTGTAGTGTTGATTAGTTGTTGTTTTATCTTAGGAGACTATTGTCTGTTAATGTAAAAGCATATATACGGCGCAATCTTGTCTTAAAGACAGAGAGTCATCTCTCGACTCAGCCACAGTTGTAACAATCCAGATTTAATGTTTCTTGATTTCAGGTTATCAAGATTCAAGATTCAACAAGCTTGCGGCAGTTCTGAACATTGGCTTGTTTGTTTATCCTTTCGAACACTTGTAAAATATTTACTTTCCGTACTGCTTTACATATCCAACAAAAATTGTACTCATGACATTCAAATCTTAAATTTGCTTCCGTTATTCATTAAGGTTTACAACTACAAGTACGATGAGTCATCATCCCGATCATATACCAGCACAAAGAGCAATGAAGAAGATTTAAAAAAAAGCTTTATTGTTACTAATATAGAGGTTTCACGTAATACTTAATTTTGGTATTTACGTGCAAAAATAAGATATCATTCCTTATTTCCTGCTACTTTTGAAATGTGAATACAGAAATTATTAATTGAGATTAGGAAAAAGAAAGAAGAAGAAAATGAAGTGAACGAATTATGGATGGAAAATAGTCTTCCTGGTAGTTCAATTTAGTGATCGAATCCTCCGCCAAAAAGATATATGCATTAATTAATCAAATAATTAACTATCTCTATATTGTATCTTCTGAGTTATAATTTCTACATAACTTTGTTCTCCAATCAAATGACCCCTAAGAAGTTAATTGCCGATAAAATAAATTAAGAGGATAAAAACCTCATGATCATTATTTGATAATTGATAGTGTTATTATGCAATTTATTTGCATAAACCAATACACGACACGCATATGACTATCAGCATTTAGATTATTAGATTAATTTAGATCTAAATGAACTGAAAATCAGTAAAGTAAACTATTCTTTTTTTATTTTTAAAATATTTTTGATTTCTTTTTTTTGTGACTCAAACTTCTAACTAGCTGATTGATAGAATAATTGGAAGGGAACGTATCATATTCGCCCTCGATCAGAGTTGTTCTCCAACCACAATTCAAAACTACGAGACTGGTCCCTCTTTTTTTTTTAATTACATACGAAGAGGGGAAGAAAATTACAACGTGGGATACGAATTCTCACTAATAAGATGAAAATTCAGGTAGTCAACCAACTGTGTCATTAAATCCCTACGAAACTATTCCTCTATTAGTAGACTCAACTATAAATATTCATTAACTGACAACCAAGATATTCTTGTCACTAGAACAAACATGTCTCATTATCATAAAGCAAACACTACTTTTGGTAAGTCTGAGTGATCAAATTGATAATTTAATTTCTATGTTGGACAAAATAATATAATGAACAAAATACTGGTTAAAAAATTATTTCTGAATGACTAATATCTTTATTATTAATCTATGTATCATAATTGTTGCATAACTTATTTTTAAATCAAACAGCCCCAAAATTTATCTAATCTAGTTTACCCCTAAACCTCGGGTAAACTGGTTTTGCCCCACTTTAATTGTAATTGGAAAAAAAAGCTCATGTATGAGCTGTAAAGTGTTTAGCATTAGGATTTGGGGATGGGTAAATTAAAAGGGATTTGACTTGGAGCTACATATAGAAGGATTAATTACTTAAAAAGACAGCTAAGTCATAGTACTAATCATTTTAAAGCCAGGATAGGTGTAAGGTTAATAAAAAATTACACACGTTCAATGTTTAAGAAAAAGTTAGTGCATATCATAATTAAGGGAATTAACAAAGTAAAAAGAACTATAATAAATATAAAAAAAAAGTATATGTAAATATATGTCATACATTTATTAATTTGATGTAATATTTTGTATGCACAATTTTTTAAGTATAAAAACATAAGGGGAGAAATTCCTAGTCCAAACTCCAAAGACAGAATAAGGGGCACACGGATAAAGATACTAAAGTGGTTTGGCACTCCTAGAGTCCTAGTTTAGCTTTATTTCGTTTAGACTTTCTTCCCGTGGTTTATCACAAACCAATAGATGAAAGACGCGTGTTCATATGCACAAATATCATCTAACCATGGTTACCTAATATTTATTCTTAATTTAATTTTAATATATTATAATTTATATATTTATTTTACTACTATTTATTACTTCATTTGATATATTCATCTTGATATTTTATTATCGTTATTTTCCTTTCGATCCTACTTTGATTATACTTTCTTTGAGTCAATGATCTATCAAAAGCAACATCTCTATCTCATAAAAATAGAATTTCAATTGCGTATGTTGCTGTTGTTGTTATGTGTTTTTGGGATATTCAATGATATTTTTTTTATGGGTTCAAAAACCATAATTATATTCTTTAAAGAGAAGATGATGTGTGTGATGAGTGAAAATCATTTTGAGGTAGCAAATTTTCTTGCCATATTATCCTCTTGCAAAATGGAAGGGTAAGGTTTGTGGGGACATAAAGTCCAATAGGAAAAATGCATTTTTTTTTGCTTAATTTAAGCAAACAACTAAAGAACAAGGAGGAGCTAGGATGCATGTGTTCCACTTAAAAAACATCCATCTATAAATTAATCATATGTCCCATCTCATTTTGCCTACTTAATTAGCACTTAGTCGTTTTCCCATCAATATCTTCACGAGCCTAGGTTTTATGGCTAATATGTATAATTCTTATTTTATATAGTATTAATTTGTATAAACTAATAAATAAATTTCTTATTTTAACACATGCATTATCTTATATCACTAGTCAACTTTTATATCATTTATGTGCAAATTAATCATTTTCTATTGTCAATTAACAAGTATATTATTTTATTTGAGATGTACTACGTTAAGATTGAATATCCTAGTACATCAACGTAACTAAACGGCACCTAAGTATATAGTTATGCAAAGATTGTTTATACGATGATGATATATGAACTACAAGATAAATTGGTTATGTACGGATTATTATGTCGTGAATAATAATAGGAAATTGCAACGTAGAGATTGTCTACTTTAAAGTCAATATTTTTTGTATTTAGATATACTCTTATTCAGATATTGTTATTATGCATTTTTTCATATTCTATCTTGTATAAAATAACTTGTACATTCTCATATAAGTTATATCAGAATTAGTAATATAATGTTTGGTGTTCGTTGTTTAACTCTGTTCTCTAATATAATCACAATTTAAAACTGAAAATCAAACGTTACATTAGTTATACAGAAAATGTACTCATTATGCATAATTTTTAATCGAAAATTAGTATAACAAATGTTCTTTTCCTGCTTTAGTAGTGCAGGACAAGAGAGAGCCAAAAAGATGAAATAGTGTCTGTCGGGCCAACTTTATACAGCGCAACTGAATTAGTGCTAAAAGTCGTGATTGGCCAAAAATAGTAGAAAATTCAATAATTGTGGTGGTCCTTATAGTCTTATTATTATAGATTGGTGCATTGATTTTCTTTCTGTGATTTGTGTTAGCTTGTTTAATGTTTATACTCTACGAATGATAGATTTTAGTTATTGTGTTCAAACCAGAAAATAAAAATAGATCCTCTATATAAACAGAAAAGGTAAACAATTACTCCTATTTAAACGGAAACTAACATTTTATTCCGAGCCTACAAAAATTATTGTGTGTCATTACAACATTTAAATTGCTCACACGACATTATATTATTTTCTCTCAAGATAGAGGTAGCATACTTCAGATGTCAAGAACTAAGCAAGTCACACGAGGAGGCCATAGAGAAAGTTTTTTTTATTCCTTTGTTTCGAACTTCGTGAAGACGGTTTCGTAATGTTCCTCACCAACGATTTGAGATTGAAGCATGGTTGACGTTGAATCTAAAGGATCTGCGTTAATTTGAAGAAAAAATGCAGAGTAGGGGGAAGAAGAACTCGAAAATCTATATTCTAATTTTGAGGCAAGATCTCTCCATGTAAAACTAGTAATGCTTTACTAGAAAAGGCATGTGTCTTTTGGGGGAAAATGACTCTTGCTTTTACGAGAAAAAAAAGCGCAAAAAGTACTAAAAAAAGAAATTTTAATTCAAAAATTAATCAATCAAATCATTTGATAAAATTCAAAGGCGAACCACAATGACTATGGCGCTACGGCTTGCCTTCTGTTGAACATGATGAATTGAAAATAGTTAAGAAAGTTCTAGAAGAAGAAGGGAATTGAGAGAAATTGTTCCCAGCTTGTTCATCATGTATTCATGTTGTGGCCTACAAAGTCCCTTTGTTAGCAGATCTGCAAGCTGCTCTCTAGTTCCAATATGATGAGTTGGAATATCCCCTGACTGGATTTTTTCCCTTACAAAATGACCGTCAATATCTATGTGTTTAGTTCTTTCGTGAAAGACTGAATGGACTGTAATTTGAATAGCAGCTTTGCTATCACAAAACAACTGCACTTGTGTTGTCACAACAATTCCTAGTTCTGACTATAGTCCAATTAACCAAGTAATCTCAGTAACAGTGGAGGCTATGCTCCTTAACTCAACTTCAGCAGAGCTCCTGGATACAGTACCTTATTTCTTAAGACTTTCATGAAACCAAAGCATCACTAAACTTCACAGCATAACCTGTGACTGACTTTCTTGATTCTACACATGCTCCCCAATCTAAGTCACATTAGACAACTAACTTATTTTCTCTTGAAGATGGGATGAAAAGCCTAAATCCCGGTGTGCCTTTTATGTATCTAACAACTCTCATAGTAGCATTTAAATGAGATTGATTGGGATCATGCATGTATTGGCTCTAGACCTAAGCAACGAATGCAAGATCAGGCCTGGTCATTGTCAAGTATAACCGTCTTTCAACTATCCTTTGATAACACCCCTTGTCTTGAAGTTGTAGGTATTTCACTAGTTAATCCTTGTTGATGATAGAATCATATTCAACAGAAGTAATCTTGTGATTGAACCCCAATGGTGTAACTGGTTGTCTACTGCCTGCTAATCCCAACTTAGACATCATCTCCAAGAAATATTTCCTTTGACACAGATGTATTCCCTTCTCTGATCTCGAGAATTATGTACGAATAAAGTATTTTAACTCTCCTAGATCCTTCATTTTGAACTTGTGTTGTAGATCAAGTCTCACCTTCTGAATAAGAGATAGACTGCTACCAGTAACCAATAGGTCATCTACATAGACCAGCACCACCACAATCTCAGCACCAACAGCTTCAGTAAACAGTGAATAATCATAGTGTGATTATCTAAAACCCAAGTCTACAAGTGCTTATGTAAGCTTTAGATTCCATTGTCTATGAGTTTTCTTGAGTTCATACAAGGACTTGTGAAGCTTGCACACCAATCTGCTACACTCCCCCTGGCTTGAAAAGCTATCTAGAAATGTCATATACACTTCTTTCCTGAGATCACCTTGCAAAAATACATTGTGAACATCTATTTGGAAAATATGCCACTGAGAAGAAGCAGCCAAAGCAACTACTGATCTGACTGTAATTATTTTGGCAACGGGGTGAAGGTTTTCTTATAATCTAACCCTTCCTGTTGTAAGTACCCCTTTGTTACAAGCCTAGCCTTAAACCTCTCCACTTCTCTAGAAGATTTGTACTTGACTCTATACACCCATTTACAGCCTATATGGCTCTTGTTGGAAGGAAGTTCAACTAAGGACCAAGTATTGTTTTCTTCAAGAGCAGCAATCTCAGCCTTCATAGCATTCACCCATTGAGGATGTTTACAAGTTTATGCATAGGACTTTTCGTTCTAGAACAACTATGTAAGTAGAAAGAGAATATTTATAGGTAGGAGAAAGCTGATCATAGCACACAAACTGAGACATAGGATAAGGACATGAAGAGGTAGTAGGTGTTTGAACAATGTAATCAGACATCCAAATAGGAGGTTTGGACTGTCTAGAAGATTTTTTGAGATATGTAGGATTAACAGGTAAAGGAGGAAAGAGAACAGGTAGAAGTGCAGCCACATGGTCAGGAATATCAGTAGGTGCGGGAATTTCAGCAGGTGAGGGAGGAGCATGTGTATTTGTGTGACTTAGTGGAGAATCATGTGAAGATGCAGAGTTAGAATGAGATAGAGATGTCATAGGAGGATAGGATTCATGAGGACTCAACTCAAGAACAGAAAACATAGGAGAGCCATTAGATGAAGAATTTTTAGATGAGAACACATGTTCATGGAATATCACATCTATGCTAACAAAGAACAGTTTGTTAGTAAGATCATACAAAATATAGTCCTTCTGGGATGATGAATAGCATAAGTGAACTGCATGAAAGGCTCTAGAATGAAATTTATCAGATTTTTTCACATTTGTGGCATAACACAGACTCCCAAATACTCTGAGGTGTTGAAGAGAATGGGCATGATGAAACAACAACTCAAAGGGAGATTTTCTCTTTAATAGTACAATAGGTAGCCTATTTAAGATATAAACAGCAGTAGAAACACATTCACTCCAGAATTTCAAGGGAACATGTGCTTGAAACCTTAATGCCTTGGCCATATAAAAAATATATCTATGTTTTCTTTCAACAACTTCATTTATTGAGGAGTATAGATACAAGAACTTTGATATGCTATCCTAAATTCTTCAATAATCTAGTGACTTGTTCATTTAAGAACTCAGTACCATTATCAGACCTAAGACACTTAACACCACTTGTAAACTAATTTTTAACAAATAAGAAGAATTCTCTCAGAACTACAATAGAGTTTGCCTTTATATGCATCAAAAAAATTGAAGTGTAACTAGAATATTCATCTACTAGTGTCATAAAGTATCCCTTACCATTATGAGATGACACCCTATAGGGCCCTCAGAAATCAGCATAAACAAGATCAAAAGCATGAGATGAACAAGAAGAGCTAGTAGGAAATGGCAATCTTATTTGATTTGCAATAGGACATATAGCGCACACATGATCTTTTGGGCTACTACAATTCAAACTTTTAATTTTCTTAAGAACATATAGGGGAGCATGTCCCAACCTCTTATTCCATATAGACACATCAATACTAGGCTTATTCACAACTGACTCACTAATTTTATTCTCACTAGCTACACAAGCAGTTCCTACAACAGTAAAAATAATAATTTAAGACAGTACTTAGGTTGTTCAGGGCAGATACAACAGCAGCTGGTATAGGCTGATCACCAAATTCATCATCAAATCCAGTCTTTAGAATGTATAAATCTTGGTTTTCCTTACCAATCCCTATCACATTTTCATTTGAGAGTTCCTGAAAAATGCAAAAATTAGAAGGAAAAAAATGCCACAAGACATTGCAATTCTTTTGTGATTTTGATACTGATAATAGATTGAACTTGAAGTCCGGAATATATAAAACATCATTCACTTATTTGTCCTTGAAAATAGAGGCTACACCTGTGTGAGTAATAGACACTTGACCACCATTTGATAAATTCACTTTGTTTTTATATGTATTTGATATCCTCTCCTAAGTTTTTAGTAAGTTAATACTATGCACCATATGGTTTGATGCTCCAGTATCTACAATCCAACTACAGCCTACAATCTTTGACATACAAGCAACCATATTACCTATTGCTCCAACAGAGGTTGAGTTTGCACTAGAATCCACTCATTTGCCCTTTCTTAGCATCTGCAAAATCTGATTGTATTGATCATGTGTGAAGAATGGTGCCACTGTTGGTGTAGATGAGCACTCTCTAGGCCCATCCTGTAAATCAGATGACTGACCACCTGCATTAGTCATATTGTTAGCATAGAAATTAGCATCTACTCCTTTCTTCTTGTATTTGGAATCAGCTTGATATCCATGTAACTTGTAGTAGGTGTCTCTAGTATGCCCTTTGTAGTTGCAAGAATCACAAATGAGTGAAGCTTTGTTGTTATAGTTCTGATATCCAGAATTGTTTCTAGACTTGTAACCACCACCATTGCTTCTACCACTTGAATTCCTATTGTTCATATTGTATCCTCCAGAGTTCATTTTATTTCTGTTGTTCATAGAAGATGTTGATACATTGCTCTTATTGATCATTAAGGTAGGTTTAGAGATTGTTACAGTTGAGTTGCTCACACTGTTTTCCTCTGACTCCACATTAACAATTGTTGCATAGGCTTGATTCACATTGGATAAAGGCACAGTTATCAGCACTTGACTCTTGGCATTGTCGTAACACTCATTGAGTCCTATTAGAAACTGCCAAAGTTTTTGTAGGTTAAAATGATCCATGTACTGTTTGAATGTAGGACAAGGACGGAGGTGGAATCAAGGCTTGAAATTCATGACCATGGGTGGCTCGACTATAAGTCCAGTAAAACAATCACTTGGGACCCCAATATTTTTTTAAAAATAATATATAATATTTAAAAAAAAGTTATGTGTATTGTTAAATTTTAAAAAAAAATTGAAGAGAACGTACAATAAGTTTTTAGATTTTAATGTGGTGGTCCTTGCAATAATTGGGAATGGAATAACTTTACGTGGTAATTGGGTAGCTATTTTATTATCTCATTTATATCGTAAAAATTGATATGAGCCCAATTATTATTCATATATTTACCTTTTTCATGTTCCCTTTTACTATTCTTATTCTCAATATTGAAAAATTTCTCAAACGACAACTTACCGCGGCTTATAAGTTACAAATAAAAAGACTTGATTCTTTTCGAATACATATATTGCTTACAAAATAATGTTAATAGTTTCTATAATTGTTGCCTCGGCCAAAAGAAGTTTTTCAAAATTAAAATTAATAAAATATTATTTAGATCAACAATGTCTCAAGAGAGATTGAATGAATTAGCTATATTATCAATTTAAAAGAATTTGTTAAAATAAATCTCTTATATAAAATAGTAATTAATGAATGCGCATCTAAAAAATCTAGAAAAATAATATTTAAACAAAAATGTATATGACGATCTTTAAAAAAAAAATTAGAGCCTCTCTATGAAATTTTTCTTTAGACCCTCAATCTTGTTGAAACGACCCTAAAACTCTCTACGCCTTGAGAAGTACACGGATACAAAGGAGGTGCCTTGCGTCAAGGATGCAATCTCCTTATGCAAGTAGAAAGCTTTAGAAGCATTTACTTTGTCAAATCTCTCTCTAAAATCCTCCCAGAGTTTGTGAGCATCAGATGCATGGATTACAGTGCTAACAAGATCTTTGGACATTGTATTCATTATCCAAGCTAAGACTATAGCATTACACATATCCTATATTTTATGCAGATTTGGCTCATACATTTCTTTCTTACAAGTTCCTAACACAAAGCCTAGCTTATTCTTACCACGTAGAACAATCATTAACGATTTACTCCAAAGAGAATAATTTTATGTACCTTGAAGTTGAACTGAAATAAGTACAAAATCTTGTGTATCTGAAGGATGAATGTAGTAGAGTTCAAAGCTTGCTATTTCAGGAGCAAATTTTTGAGTTTGCTACTTCAGGAGCAGATTTTTGAATTTACTACTTCGAAAGTAAACCATTAGAATATTTGGATTTTTTAAAAATATTCTACCTCTTCTACATATGAGTTATGATAACTTTACAACCAAACAAACATATATTTATAAGCTTTACTATATACCGACACATTCACTTCAAGGAATGAATGTGTATTTGTAATATTTATCAAAAGTTTTCATTCTTTAACATCATTTCTAATCACAGTTCATAACAAATCATCATATGAAATAAGAATGTAAGCAGTGTTTGATATCAATTACACTTGTCATAAAGTACACTTCATAATTTCAATCCATTTTAATTATCCTTCCAAATTCAATGATAAGTGAGATATAAAGAGAGATGAATGCAAATACAAATAACAATATCAAGTGAATAATATCAATCACATTCGTGTCACACATGGACACATATCACAATATCAATATCAAATCCAGTCCTTTCATCTATCCATAATAATATCAAGATAAGTGAGAAA
Organism: Anisodus acutangulus; assembly: GCA_029783415.1. Taxonomy (NCBI): domain Eukaryota; kingdom Viridiplantae; phylum Streptophyta; class Magnoliopsida; order Solanales; family Solanaceae; genus Anisodus; species Anisodus acutangulus. The sequence goes on along the minus strand of CM056509.1, from coordinate 41,606,032 downwards.
TAACTATATAACTGTCACGATATAACACTAAGTGCAAATCTAATATCAAACACTAGGCAACAAACCAACAATCACTAAGAGACAACAAACCCACAAATCAGTCGGCAAATACCAAAATAAAGTAATCCATCTCAACTTCATACCCGAAGACGTACATGCTTTCTCCATCAATAATTAACTATACATACACTTCGCTAATCAAAGTCTAACTAGAAGGTAAGTCGTAACCTATATGAAAGGCCGAATAGGCGCTACGAACTATCCAACTCGGGCTTTCTTCTTCCGAAGCATCTCAGAATAAGCAAGGTCTAAAAATTATGAATTTTATGTTAACACAATATTCGAAGGATACCCATAATAGTCTTAGAAGAATTTCGGGTAGAAAAGTTAGTTCAAAAACTCATTCCCAACCTCGAGGAGCGAAATAGTTATTTCGTAGAAAAATCGAGTTCAATAAGGTCAAAATATTAATCTAAAAATCATACGAACCCAGTGGTACCCATATTGCTATCCTTTAATTTAAAATCCAAAAACGGACCTAAGAAGATAATCACGAGCCCATAAGGGAAAAACTGAAATTTAAGTATAAAATAATGTTACTCATAGTCTAGGTAGTAAGAATCTCAAAATTTTTAGAAATCCATACATAAATCGACGTTCAATTTGTTGATTTACTTAAACCCCCATTTTCATGGCAAACCCCAAATTTCCAAGCTCAAGTCATGAGTTCTATGATGAAATTCCGTAATAATCGAAGGTAGAATGATAAAAGGAAAGTTAGAAACATACCCTGTGAAGAAAAATGAAGAACGCCACTGAAATCACCCAATTGCGAACTCCTAAGCTCTCAAAATCGAAATATGAACACTGAAACACGAAATGAGATTTTTTATTCTACGCAACCACCTTCTTCATCGCGATCGCAGACCATATCATGCGATCGCGGGACCTCGGAAAATGGACCTTCGTGATCACGACCCAAGGCGGCACAATTGTGCTGGCCAATACAATCGAGGCTCGCGATCGCGGTCTGCACGCGATGAGCATCATTAGCACATGCACACCAGATTTTTCTAGTGTGTCCCAAACTCGGAAACGACCCTCGCAACTCATCCGGAACCTTTCGGATACAAATTAAATATGTATTTTGATCATAAAACACCCTTCGGATCTGATCGCGTACTCGAAACACCCAAAAAAGTTGTCTTGACTCAATGTTGACCAAGGTCAACCCCAATTCTTACTTTAGCTAATTTCTCAACCAACGACCCGAAACTTGTTCGAAAACCCATGAACACCAACCAAGGGTGTACCTTGACTATACACCACGCTACAAAGTTGCTCGAATCGAAAAAACACCCATACGAGGTCATTAAGATACACTTAATTATGAAAACGTCATAATTTTCTCAATATGACATGATTCTCCACCTGAGTACTCAAATCTCACCCAAACCCCTCGGGACCCGAACCAATGACTCGACTAAGTCATAAATTACATTCCTGACCTAACAGAATCGATGAAACTTCAAAAACGATGTGTGTACCCAAAAGACAACTTTGAGTCAAACCTCTTCTTTCTTTAACTTAAGAGCTTCCATCTTCGCTTAAGTTGACCCGAAACTCACCGATTGCCTCAGGAACCGCGCCACCCTTTTCCGCAAATCATAATTATCAAGATAAATCTATGAAAAGGATATTCTTGAAAAAACAGGTCCAAAAGTTCAAAACGATCAAACAGATCGTTACAAGAAAGCTATAAACTGACAACAGAATTTTTTATCTTTCAAATATTGTTAAATTATAATTTAGTTTTTGTGATATTTTATCAAATATATTTAATCTTTAATTAATTGAAATGTATATAGTCTTTTTATGTAGCAAGTATATCATACTAGACTATTTTTAAAAATATATTACTATCAAATATAGAGTAATAATATAAATTTAATAACATATTAGTAACTAAATAGTCAATCGCTTAATAATTATGAATATTCACAAATAAAAAATTTAATTCATATATTTTAATTAATTAAATATATTTAATCAAATATCACATGAAAGAAGACGAGTGTTATTAACCCTTAAAATGTACTCCAATCTTGCGCAAGCATATACATTTTGGTCATAGGAATGGATGGTCCATAGTTTGTCCATTGCCTTGGATTTAGGGAATCCAAATTCCAATGCCCATGATGATGAATAAAGTCTTCGAATACTGCCAACAACCTTATAGTCATAGGATGTCAAGTAAAAAGTAACAAGTGTTATGGTAAGATTACTTTGTGAAGAGGAAAGTCCCGAAGGCGAAATTCCCCACCTGTATCAGAAGCTTTTTGGTCAGGTGAAATGTAAATCGAGGGATATGCGCGAGTGGCAGTCCTGCAAGGGAGAGGGCCAACGGGACACGAACTCAGCAACAGCCCTTACAATATTTCAGCAAAGACTGTCACCACACGGATTCGAACCCGCAACGTCGGAGTGGTTGTAATCCAATCACATTGCCACTTATCAACTCGCATGTGCCCTACGGTAAGATTACTATATCTTTGATTTCATTTTTGGCTGCCTTCTTACCTGCATTTCTTTTGGATTCTAAACTTGACTCTAATTGAGATATCAGGAAATAATATTTTAAATTTCTTCATTTAAAATTAATTCTTAACCTATTCCTGTTTCTTTTCCGATTCAAGAACTAACCAAAAAATCATAAATAAAGTAGTGTATTTATAAGTTTGATATCTTATATAAAAGTCATGTGTGTAAGAAATATTTGATAGCACATAGTATATGAATGAGTTGATTAACAATTCACAAATGTAAAAATAATAAAAAAGAAAGCATTCACACCTAATATAAATTCTTTGATGTTTCCGATTATTTTTTTAATTTTCGGTAAATCTACATTTCAGAATTTATGAAATACTTGACGGAGATTAAAAGTGCTCACTTTTAATAAACTTAAAGATAGTTAAAGGACCATTTTTAACCTAATCCAAGTGGAAAGGACCATTTTTGTCAACTCGGGAAAAAAGGGTACGTATAAGTTTATAATCTGCCTCTAAACTGATTTAATTTATGCATGCATATCATAATTAATAAATACATATCTCTGTACCGGCAGGATATTGGGCTTTGATGAATGGCATTGCCCCAACTTAATTGCATGTCAAGATGGTGATGCTAACAATATAACATTTGAAGTTGGACTACACTAATTGAAACAAAGACAACATGATTATAAGTTAAGGCATTTAAATCGATATATATATACTATTTTTCAAGACATTACTACTGGATAGAGACTATCGAATGATATTTCTATGATATATAGCCCAATAGCTATGTTTTACCATTGTTTAACCAATTTAGATGCAAGATAGCTATGTTTTATCATGGTTTAATAAACCCTTGTGGTTCGGCCCTTTCCCGAACCTCGCACATAGCAAAAACTTAGTGCACCGGGCTACTCTTTTTATAGTGAACACAAATGAGCTGCATTTCCACTAGTGTAAACTATGATAGCACCATTTATACAATATGAACAATTGGATGTTACTTCTTGACATACTAGTACACATCCATGAAAATAATTCACTTTTATTGAATGACAGTGTATAGTAGTCACATAGAAGAAAAATCTGCTTCTTTAACGTTACAATCATAACCACTACAAGAATTTTAACTTTTAGCTATCAGTTTTGACGAAGGGACATAATCCTATTATTATAAAAAAAAAATTATAACGATTCAATATTTTTGGTTGTTAAAATTAAAATTTAATACTAACAAGGGAATAATTTAGCAACTTTATTTCTTCTAGTTAAAGGCCGTTTTCTTGTGGTGTTAATCCTATTTCAACGGAAAATTATAATCTTCTGATTTGGACCTTTGGTGCACTTACCCTGTTTGGATGGTTGTTTCCGGTGGTTCATTATTCTATTATTTTTTATTAATATCATATTTGTTTCTATTTAAAAAATATATATTGTATGGTATGATAACCGTGTTATTATATAATCATGAAAAAACTAAATTTTTGTAACAACAGATTTTGTGGTTGTTTGCGTGGTTATTTATAAAAATGTTATTGAACCACAATAAATGGTATAATCTATCGAGACATTGTATACGTTAATACAGTACAGTACAATGCGATAATGTACATTATGAAACCATGGGTAACGACCATCCAAACAGAGTGTTAAACGACCCAAAATCAAATGGCAAGAACCAAAATAGTTTAAACTATTCCACTTTGCTTCTATTCTTGACTCTTGAGGACTAAAATCAAAAAATTGTTTTGGCTTCATTACATTGGATTTTAAGGGCATTATCTTGCAGAGTAGCTAAATATAAAAGATCTATCTCTAACGAGGGAATTTTTTAAAAAAAAAAAAACATCACAGAGATTGTTATTGGAATGGAGCCACCAAGAAAGAACGGGAAGAAGCCCCAGGGGCACAGGCGAGTTGGTAAGTGGCAAGGTGATTGGGGTACAACCACTCCGACGTCGCGAGTTCGAATCCGTGTGGTGACAGTCTTTGCTGAAATATTGCAAGGGATGTTGCTGGGTTCGTGTCCCGCTTTGGTCCTCTCCCTTGCAGGGCTGTCACTCGCGCATATCCCTTGATTTACATCCCACCTGGCCAAGGGGCCTCTGGTACAGGTGGGGGTTTCGCCTTCGGAACTTTCCCCTTCACAAAGAAAGAACCGGAAGAAGAAAAACCTAGGGAAAAAAGAAACAAAAACACTCGAAGAAGCATTGATTAATTAATCGAAAAGGACCATTAATTTACTAATCTCCACACAGTGCATTTACTTAAATTACTAGGGAAAATCCATCAGAATCTTATCGAAATGCTACTTATTGTTTTAAAATATTCTAGATGTGCTTCAGGGTTCACTAGAACACAAAAATGGTGTTGCAAATATGAGGTGTAATTAGTGGGAAAACTCGTCAAGTTAATTATTTTACATAATCTGAGACAACATATCATCACACGTTCAGGTCTAAAAAAATATTTCTTGAGAATCCACTTTAAGGTAGAAGATGACTATGTTGTTCGAACTTTTAAAAAATGTTATCGGATATATATTGTATCTTTACAAAATAACGTATTCTTAGAATATTCGAAACGAACGAAATAACATTTTTATAGAGTTTGAGCAAACATAAATATATATTGTTATTGTAGTTGTTAGCACTCATGAATTTCGTCTTATGAAGGCATGTTTGTGGAAGACAGTGAAGGCCATGAATAAACTATTTTATTCATGATTAATCATCAGTCAACTAATGAAGATTATAGATTTTCTAAATTAAAACTATGGCTGGCCAGTGGGCCGGGTCGGCCCGGTCCCGCCTCGACACTGCCCCGACCGCGACTTTAAAAAACAAAATATTGTGGTATCGGGACTCGAACCGGGACGGGACATGGTCTCGTCCCGACCCGTCCCGGCCCGCCCCAATCCCGCCAGGCCCGTCCCGATCTCGGTCCCGCCCCCGATCCCGCCCGAAATCCCCCTTTGCACAAATAACCGTTGCACCAACGACCATTTTACATTTTGATCGTTGTGCAACGGCCATTTTTGGCCTCTCCCCTCCCCCAACCCCCCTACACCCTTAATATTTATTTTTAACCCATAAGTTATTATATTTACACTGTAACCCAATTTTCCAACTATAAATACCTCATTTTCTCCTCATCTTTCTCACAAATCTTCCTACAATCTCTCAATCTATCTCTCTACAAGTCTACTAAATATTGAATTTTATTTATTCATTTGGGAGTGAAGTTGGCAACTAGCTTGAGGATCTTCCATCGAGCAAAGTTTCAATTTTCAACCTCTCGATTACACGTCGACGTTACATCGGCTTTTGGTACATTCGTTCCTTCGTTAAATTATTATTGTATGTTTATTTTATTTAGCGCACTTAATTTCATTTACTTTAATTATTTATTAGTATAATTATAAATTTATAATTGAATGATTTAAATGTATGCTTACGGCTAGGAGCCAGGCTTCTTTTAGTAGGGGAAACAAGGGCAATGGTCCTATTTCTAGACAAAATTTTATTCCTACACAAGATGATTTTGTTGATACTTAACATTTTCCTACAATACCATTAGATTTAGACGAGAAGCTATTTTCTGGAACTCAAGAAAACTTTAATTTAGACGATGATACACCCACTAAGGTAGATGACAACACACCCACTAGTGCACCTTCAACTGAAATGTCTCTTATTCCCCCTAGTATGAGACGAGGTCCAGCAAAACGACCATTAAAATCATATGCATGGACATTTTTTTATAGGGGCGTAGAGAATCAAGTAGTTAGATGTAAATTTTGTAAAGATGTTTTAAAATTTAAAACTGAAAAAGGTCACGGTGGGACGGAGGGGGGGAGGGGGTTAATGAGACACGTAGCAAGGGCTCATCCAGCTAGGTATGCCCAATACGAGGCTTCAAAACCTGGTGCGCAAACACCCGCTCCATCGGGACAAAGTGCATATATTGTCCCGAACCAAGTACAGGGTCAAATTAATCCCACGACGCGGGGAATTTTAGGCCCTAATTACAATAAACATAGAGATAGGGAAGCAATAGCAAATTTAGTTGTTGTGGAGGATTTGCCTTTTTCATTTCCTTCATCTCCCGGTTTTATTCATTACATTAGAGATATGTATAATCCTGCTTTTAACGGTTTTCCTAGATCAAATTTTAAGAGAGATGTATTTAAATTTGCACATGAATATCAACAATATTTACGTTATTCATTATATCATTTTAATGGTAAAGTGGCTATCACTTCTGATATAGGCCGTAGTACTAACGACCATGATTATTTAACGGTAACCTGTCATTGGATAGATTATACATGGTCTATGCAAAAATGTATCTTAGCGTATAGATATATAGATGATAGGCACACTTGTACTTTTATTGCAGAAAATATTTATCAAGTGTGCGATTATTACGGAATAACTGATAGAATTGTGACTATTATATTAGATAACGCTTCTTCTAACAATTATGATATTACAATTTTAAAATACAGTTTAACTCCATCTTTTTCAGATCATTTTCATATAAAATGTGTGTTCCATATATATAACTTAGTTGTAAAGGATGGTCTATCACTTTTTGAAGACATTCTTAGTAAAATACAATTTTCTATAAACTATATTTTTAAAATTAATAGAATACAACGAAGAAAAGAATATAAAAAAACTTGTCATGATTGTCAACTACCTTATAGAAAAATTTCAGAAGAAGTACCCACTAGGTGAAATTCTTTATACGAGCAACTACTTGTTGCTTATGACTATAGAAAACCTATAACTTTATTTTTTAACTCTCATAATCAAAATTCAGCTGATATGGTTGTAGATAGCGACTGGGGAAAAATTTCTGAACTTATTGTATTTTTAGAGAAATTTTTTCAAGCAACAAAATAATTTTCCGGTATATATTATCCTACTATTTCAACTATGTTGTATTATATAGCTCTAATATTTTTACTGTTTGATGAATATATGGATAAACCAGCTTATAAGGCAGCTATTAAAAATATGTTTATCAAAATAAAAATAAAAATTATTCCTATTCCCACTATTTATATTATTGGTGATGTATTAAATTCAACTATTAAAATAGATGGTACTAAATCACTTATTGAAACTATTTACGATTGTATAGCAGTACTACCGGCTCCAAGTCACAAAAATCCAAATCACCCACCACCTATTGAACAAACCAAAGAAGAAGTGTTGTCTAGCATAGAAGACGAATGCAAAAATGTATATAGATTTTACCAACAAGAAAGTGCTAGCAACCTACCGGCTTCCATACCATCTTCTTCTTCTTCAACACAACCTCACAAAATACATGTTGTTTCTGCGGCTAGTATTGAAAGCCTCAGAAATAGAATGTGCGGTTGTACCGCTACTAACCAAATTAGCGAGTTTGATATTTTTGTTTTGCAGGGTTCTGTACCGTACCAAGCAGTTCTTAATGAAGAAGGACGTGAAAACTTGCTGAAATACTGGATGAGGAATGAGAAGACCTTTCCGACACTTTCAATAATGGCCCGAGATGTTTTGAACATTCAAGCGTCATCAACGGCGTCTGAAAGCGCTTTTTCTGCCGACAAATTTCAAATAGGAGAGCACAGGCACTCATTAGCCAGAGACAGCTTGGAGATTGTAGTATTATTCAGAGATTGGATACAAGCGGAGCAGAGAAGGTGCGGTCAACCGGAGATCAACGAAGAAGAAGACAAAAACTACAACGAAATCTTATCCGAAGGTGGTGGAAGCGATGTGGAGCAATTTGACCAACAAATATCAATTTCAATCGAAGAACCACAGGAAATTATCAAGAAACTAGAACAGGTTTTTTTCAAAATATAATTTTTTTAATTGCAATTTTACTATGTAATTTGCAACTTTTGAACAACACCACAAAATTGCAATTTTGACAATTGTATTTGTATTACAAAAAAAATCATATGTCGATTAAATAATATAAGAGGCACAAAAACAACCTTGTGATATTTTTATTACACTATCTTGTTTAATTATTGAGTTTTATATATATATATATATATATATATATATATTGTTTTTTAAATTAAGTGCAAAAAAAAAAATACACCCGCCCCGATCCCTATCCCGATCCCGATCCCGATCCCGCCCCAGCCCGATTACGACGGGATCGGAAACGGGACGGGACGACGGCGAATCCCGCTTGTCCTGACCCGCCCCGATCCAGATCCCGCCCCAGCCCGATTACGACGGGATCGGAAACGGGACGGCGGCGAATCCCGCCTGTCCTGACCCGACCCGATCCCGACCACCGTCCCGACCCCGCCGGTACCGACCCGACTGACCGATTCCGGCCCACTAGCCACCCATAATTAAAACTACCTTGAAACCTTTTATAGCATACCCACCTAATAGATACTAGGCAATTACAGCGAAAGGTATAAGAAAATATAATTGGGATTTTAAAGTCGTTATGCTGCCGGGCTGTTTACTTGAGCCTTAATATCGTCTATGGACGGGCCCGGGAAAATCTCTCACAAGAAAAATTGGTTGGGTTAGTCATTTTTTGTCAAAAATTTAGAGTTTAGCCATCATTTGAAAAATGATCATATTTTAATGCAAAAATGAATTTTGAACAAAAATATATCCAGAGGAGAAGGAATCATACACTGGCCAAGACAGGGGAAAATCATCTATTATGCATATTGCAAGCAGCAACCACAAACTTCTCATGGGTGGAAGCAGCCATCAAAGACTGTTGGAAAGGTGACAAAAGTTGTGGATTATGTTAAATAAATACTTTCCAAACATTAGCTGATCTAACTAACTAGGTAGAGTTAAGGTCGGTGTACATTCTACCCTCTCCGGATCTCACATTATGAAATTTCACTGGGTATTTTGTTGTTGTTGTAGGAAAGGATGGATGTCAGCACACTGGTGAGATGGAAAAAGGGAGGAGTAACACAATTTTTTCTTCTGGGGATGGTTAAGCTGCATGGATGGAATGTTAGAGGCCTAAATGGTCTCAATAAGCAGAAGGAGGTTCAGCTCCTCTGCAATAAGTTAGAATTTAGTTTGATGGTGTTTCTAGAAACTATAATAAAAGTAAATAAGGTGACACAAATAGTCAGTAACCCGGAAAGAATGAATTTTGGGCCTAACTCAACCCCAAAAGCTAACTTATGAGAGGAGGATTGTCCAAGTCCATACAAGGAGTCCAAATTCTCATTCCATTTTCGATGTGGGATTCTTAACACTCCCCGCACGTCCAAACCTCATTAACTGGAGCGTGGATGACATAATTTGGGACCCAACATCGGTGAACATAGACTTGGAATGAGCATGACTCTGATATCATGTAAAGAATGAATCTTGGGCCTAATTTAACCCCAAAAGCTAGCTTATGAGAGGATGATTGTCCAAGTCCATATAAGGAGTCCAAATTCTCATTCCATTTCCGATGTGGTATTCTTAACAGTAACATGTACGGAGGATGGAAGCATTTTAGCAACCATAGCTCCCATTATAATGGAGAGTCTTGTTGGTTTGGAGGGATGATTTGTTTGAGATTATAATTAATAGTGAGACTGATCAAGCTGTGACTTGTCTGGTGAAATACATTCCCATGCAACTTGTGTTTATGGCAACTTTTGTGTATGCCTTAAATACAAAGGAGGAAAGAAAAGGATTACTTGAACCAAGTATCTGTGGGATGTAATATGCCATGGATTGTACCAGGTGATTTTAATTCAATGTTACATGTTGATGATAGAATTGGTGGTGCACCTGTTAATGTAGCAGAGGTGGTTGATTTTCAGCATTGCTTGGATGTGTGTGGTTTGACAGAGCTATCTAACACTGGATGTAAGTATACATGAAATGATAAACAAGACTTTAAGAGTATTTTCTAAGATTGATTGGGTTATGGTTAATGGGGAATGGAATGATAATATGCCTGCATGTAAAGTTGAGTTCCTACAAGAGGGTATACGTGACCACTGTCCTATATTGATTAGTATGATGCATACACAGCCAAGAAAATCTAAGACATTCAAATACTGTAATATCTGAAGTACTCATCCAGACTTTCAGAAGATTGTCAAGATGTGTGGTCTACCAATGTTGAAGTATATAACATGTTCCAAGTAGTTAGGAAGTTAAAAGCTCTGAAGAAGGAACTTTAGTAATATAGTGGTTGAACCTGATGAGGACAGGGAGGAACTTCTCAGAATCCCAGCTATTTTGGAACAAGATCCTGAAAATGTTGTGATTCAGGAAGAAGAAAAGAGGCTAAGTCTGATGTTGTTGAACCAGAAGGAAGCTCTGTGGGTAAAGTGGGTCCATGGGGTGTATATGAAAGCATGTGAAAATTTCTGGAGCCATATTCCTCCAGCAGATAGTAGCTGGTACTGGAGAAGGATCAACAAAATGAAACTGAGGATGCCAAACTCGTATACTACTGATAGATACACTCTAACACCTTCTGGGAGATATTCAGTCACAAAGAGTTATATTTTCCTGTTAGAGACTAGTCCACCATTGAATATTGCTGATCTGATATGGATTAAGATAGCACAACCTAAGCACTAATTTATTGTGTGATTGGCAATGCATGAAAAGCTATTAACAAAAAGGAGAATGTTCGAGTATAGGGTTACAGTGTGATAGTACTTGCTATGTATTTTGTGGACACCAAATAATAAAAGATTATCACCATTTGTTTGTTACATGTCCTTAGTCCAGGGGAGTATGGAGCATTATATTCAGTTGGTTGGGGATCTAGTTCACACTAAGGGTGTCCAACGGGGCGGGTCCCGGCGGGACTCGGGTTGCGGCGGGCCTGGTGGGTTGCGGCGGGACGGTGGGAGGTCCCGTCCCATCCCACATCCCGTCGGAATGGGGTCGGGCTGGGCTGTGCTGGGTCGGGTCGGGTAGGGTCGGGACTCAAGATTTTATTTTTTTTGCCACTTAATTTAAAAAGACAATATATACTTATATACAAACACTCCAATAATTGAACAAGATAGTGTAATAAAAACATTTCAAGACTTTTGTGCCTCTTATATTATTTAACAGAAATATGACATAGTAAAACAATTTCAAAATTACAACTTTGTGGTGTTGTTCAAAAGTTGCAAATGATATAGTAAAATACTAAAATTGCAATTAAAAAAATTACATATTCAACCATACTCTTCGAATTTCCTCACAATGTCTTGAGGATCTTCTGTTGAAATTGGAATTTGTTTGTCAAATTCTTCAATGTCACTTCCTGCTCCCTTAGACAATATTTCGTTGTAGTTGTAGTCTTCTTCTTCATTGGTCTCCGGTTGGCCGCACCTCCTACGCTCCGCACGAATCTAGTCTCTGAATAGAACTGCAATCTCCAATGTGTCTCCCGCCAATGAATGTCTGTGCTCTCCAATTTGAAATCTTCCCGCAGAAAATGCGCTTTCAGACGCTATTGATGACACTTGAATGTTTAACACATCTCGGGCCATCTTTGTTAGCATCGGAAATTTCTTCTCATTCTCCCTTCAGTATTTCATCAAGTCTTCTTGTCCTTCAGCATTGGCAATTAATTCGTATGGTACAACACCCTGCAAAACATAAACATCAAATTCGCTAACTTGTGAAGAAGTTGAACCACTACACATTTTATTTCTAAGGCCTTGAATACTAGTAGCAGAAACTGCATGTTTTTTATAAGGTTTCAGTGAAGTAGTAGAAGATGGTACAAAATTCGGTTGATTATTTACCCGTTGTTGTTGGTAATACGTATATATTTTTTTGCATTCGGTTTGTATGCTAGACGTAACTGCTTCTTTAGTTGGTGTGTCAGTTGGTTCTTCAGTTAGGTCTGTTGGAAGTACTTCTACACAATCATAAATTGTTTCTATAAGTGTTTTACAACTGTCTACTTTAATAGTTGAATTTAATACAACACCAACAATATAAATAGTGTGGATAGGAAAAAAATATTTTAAACATTTTTTCAATAGCTGCCTTATAAGTAGATTTTTGCATATATTCATTAAGTAACAAAAATATTAGAGTTATATAAAATAACATATTTGAAATAGTAGGATAATAAATACCGGAAAATTCTTTAGTAGCTTGATAAAATTTCTCTAAAAATCCATTAAGTTCTAAAATTTTATCCCAATCACTATCTACAAGCATATCCCTTGGATTTTTATTATGGGCGTTAAATAATAAAGTAATGGGTTGTCTATAATCGTAAGCAACAAGTAGTTGCTCATACAGAGAATTCCACCTAGTCGAAACTTCTTCTGGAATTTTTCTATATGATAATCCATAATCATGACATATTTTTTTATACTCTTTGTGTCTTTGTATTTTTTTACCTTTAAAAATAAAGTTTATAGCAAATTGTATTTTATCAAGAATGCTTTCAAAAAGTTTTAGGTCATCATTTACAACTAAGTTATAAATATGACACACACATCTTATATGAAAATGATTAGAAAAAAGATGAAGTTAATCTAAATTTTAAAAGTCTTATAGCATAATCATTAGAAGAAGCATTATCTAATGTAATAGTCATAATTTTGTCATTTATTCCATAGTATTCACAAATTTCATTAATATTATCTCCAATAAAACTACCAGTGTGTCTATCATCTATATATCTATATGCTACAATACGTTTTTGCATATATCAATTTTGATCTATCCAATGACATGTTACCGTTAAATAATCATTACCGTTAGTTCTACGGCTTATGTCAGAAGTGATAGCCACTTTGCCAATAAAATGATACAGTGCATAATGTAAATATTGTTGATATTCACTTGCAAATTTAAAAACATCCCTTCTAACAGTTGATCTAGGAAAATCATTAAAAGCAGAATTATATGTTTCTCGAATGTAATAAATAAAACCAGGAGAGGAAGGAAATAAAAAAGGCAAACCCTCCACCGCAATTAATTTTGCCATATTTTCCCTATCTTTGTTTTTATCATATTTAGGACCAAAAATGCCCCCCGTCATCGGGTTAATTTGACCATGTACTAGGTCGGGGACACTACGTGAACCTTGTCCCGACTCAGATGGCATTGGCACACCCGGTTTTTTAGTCATGTATTGATTCCACTTAGTTGTGTGCTCGCCTTGTACATGTCTCAGTACACCTCCCGTCCCACCTTGACCTTTTCTGGTTTTAAATTTATAAATATTTTTACAAATTTTACATCTAGCTAGTTGATTCTCTTGGTCCCTATAAAAAAATTCATGCATCTGATTCTAATTTTTATTTTGTGGGGCCTCGATTCATACTAGGGGCAATAGGAGGAATTTCAGTTGCAGTTTCAGGCTGAGCCTCAGTCTGAGCCTGGGGTTGATTGCATTAGTGGGTGTGTCATCTATATTATCGTCTAAATTAAATTCTGATTCATCTACTTCATCATCTACTGGTATATCATTAAAAAAACATTTTCATCATTATTACTGAAAGCAATCAAATCATCGGGACTAGGAATATGATTACTAGAAGTACCCTTACCATTATTACCATACTTGAAGAAGCACCCTTACCCGTAATCAAACGTTTAAATCATTCCATTTTAATTATACAAGTAAATAATTAAATAAATGAAATTAAGTGCGATAATTAAAATTAAGTAACAATAATAATTTAAAGAAGGAACGAAGGTAACAAAGCCGACGTAGCGTCGACGTGTAATCGAGGTTGAAAATTGAAACTTTGCTCGATGGATGATCCTCAAGCTAGTTGCCAACTTCACTCTCAGTTTTTAACTTTGATATAATATTTAATAGTAGGAAGATTTATAGAATTGTAGAGAGATAAATTGAGAGATTAGAGAGATGGGAGGAAGATTTGTGAGAAAAATGAAGAGGAAAATGAGTCATTTATAGTTGGAAAATAGGGTTAAAGTGTAAATATATTAATTTAGGGGTTAAAAATAAACATTAAGGGGTAGGGGTTTATGGCGTGGTGGGGCAAAAATGACCGTTATAGCCGTTGCACAACGGCCAAAATCGAAATTTGATTGTTATTGCAACGATTATTTTTGCAAATGGGTCGGGACGGGACGGACCGAATCGGGATCGGGCCAATCCAGCCCACTGGACAGTCGTAGTTCACACCAGCTATAATGAAGGAGAGTGTACAGTGGATCAAACAAAGGCATTGAAAGAGATTTAAGAAGGAAATTATAGCAGCAATATATGGGGCAGGGGTGTACCTGATATGACAAGTATCCAATGAAATCCCACAACATGGGATCTGGTAATATGACATGTAAGGAATTTTTTTTTTTTTAAAGACGTCACAATGCAGCAGAATCAAGTGGTGCAACAGATCCAGTTCAGCATACGAGCTAGAATAGTTTTGTTTAGTAACTCTAAAGAGGCCAGGAAATGTACATACTGTGTTGAGCAAGTTTGTAGGTAGTGATAGAGGTCTATCTTTCTTAGCACCCTTCCTAAAAGGTGGTTAAGAGGATGGATCCTCTATAGGAGATATAGTTTTGACTGTATGTCTTTATTTTTTATGTGTTGAATTTTGTAGTGTGTTTGTGGAATAATATTTACAGTTTATTGTCAAAAAAATTGACAAATTTTATTCGTGTGCCAAATAAAGTAGCAAAGACAATAAGTGTGATGGAGCGTTGGACTATCATCATTTGTGTGGATTTTCAGAAATATTTTTTCAGGTTTCCATGAACATTACGATATCGTACAAACACTTAAGGTCTCTCGGATGTTTGGCTAAGTTTATATAAGCTGGTTGAACTATTATAAATATTTTTTAGGTTATTTATGTGTTTGGTAAATATTAATAGTGCTTATAAATAATTAAATCAGTCAAATATCATAAGTTGGTCACTTCCAACTTATTGTTTAACAACTTATTACTAGCATTTTTAGTTTGACTAGACCTTTTATAATTTCATCTCTAATATATTTTGTAATCTATGAAATACTCCTTAAAATATAACTTTTGATTATCTTTAGATATATTTAGGTCATTCGTTATTTTTTATGTAAAAATACTTTAAATTCATTTTTAAAATAACTATAAGGATATTTCGATCATTTTAACAAAAAAAAAATTATCAATACCGTTCTACCAAACACACTAACCGTTCTACCAAACACACTAACAACTTGTTTGGATGGGTGTTACCTATGTATTGTATTTTGTTGCTAGTTTAAATACAATGTTTGTTTTGATTGTAACGTAAATTTTATTGTATCGTATCGTAAAATCTATCATTATGTAATGATGAAAAGTCTCATTTTATGTAACGATCGATCTGGTATGATCGCGTCGTTAGCTTATTTTTTCTTCTCATTTTATCTTTATTTATTATCTAATATTCCTATTTTATCTTTTGTTCTGCATTTTTATAATAACTCTATCCCGTACCCTACTTTTCTTGTAAGTTTGTCTTTCAAATTGATGACGCGTGATATTAAGTAACGATATAATACAATAAAATACAATATAATACGATACATTATGAAGTCATAGATAATAACCATCCAATCAAAGCTAACGTCTATTGTCAGTTTCAACACTTCTATTCAAATAAACAATTACTTATTTATAAAATTAAATTCTAACACTTTAAAATACCTTCCAACATTTAATACGTATCATCTACCTTTAATCAGTTAATCCAAAGAAGTTTTATTACCTTAGTATACCTTCATAAGGTCTTTCATTAAAGTCTGTCTAGACGCAGCATCAGCACCTTGTTTTTTTTAAAATAAAAAATCTAGAATTTACAGTGGCCTTTCGGTATAAAAAATGTTCTTAACATATAGCATCCTAAACGTTTCCTTCATAAGAGAATCCAAGGAAAAAGAAGTAGTACAATATTAGATCTTTAATCCTTTTAATATTCCTTTCTTCTATTCACATAGGATCCTTTTATATTAATTGTTTGCAACACATTTTAAAGTGAAGCAAATTGACCGCAAATTAAAAATAAAATATGTTGAAACTGAGATTTTATTGATGAATATTGCGGGTACAAATATGTTTAATCCCTTGAATTTTCTCTCTTAAAATTTCTCCGTAATTCGAGGGCTAGCTGCTAATAGCATATTTCTCGAACGTAGAAAAATCTCCTTGTGATGTATTTGATCTCCAAGAACGTCGGACTGTTTGATAAAGATAATATTTTTTGCATTGATAAAGGCATTATTTGTTGTCTTGATCTCTTTGTAAATACCCTAGAGATTTATAGGATTTTTGAGATTTGATGTACAGAGGGACCGTTTCGTTTTTGTAGGTTGGTCCAGTCTATTGCTCTTTTCTTGTGCCTATTTTGCTGTAGGGGGTTGGTTAATAGGTACAACCTATGTAACTTCATACCCATGAACTGGCCAATTCTTATTTGGAAGACTGCAATTTCTTAATTATCGTGGTTTCTACTCCTGCTAATAGTTTAGCACATTCGTTGTTGTTACTATGGGGTCCTAAAGCACAAGGAGATTTTACTCGTTGGTGTCAATTGGGGGGTCTGTGGACTTTTGTTGCTCTTTATGGAGCTTTTGGCCTAATAGGTTTTATGTTACGTCAATTCGAGTTTTGCTAGATCTGTTCAGTTGAGACCTTATAATGCAATCGCATTCTCTGGTTCAATTGCTATTTTTATTTATGTATTGTTGATTTATCCTAGGTAAGTCTGCTTGATTCTTGGTTATTTCCTATTACGCAAATCAATAGTTCAACCCGCACTCAAATGTAGGGCACTTTCCATTTTTATAGGAACTTATGTACCAGAAAGAATGGTATCTTCAATTATAGCCCCTCCGGGATGTAAAATATATCTCTTCTCACCATCCCCATAGTGTATGAGATAAATGTATGCATTTCGATTAGGGTCGTATTCTATGATTACGATTCTATCATATGATTTCTTTATGAATACACATGAATTTATGGGACATTCGAGATTTGGATCTCTTTGTGGTTATCCCGGACTTTATGGAACTTTTGAGATGGTTTTTTAAGGGAATATGTGCCCCCTTTTTTTTTACAGGCGTGAGCTAGGGTTTAGGGTAGAGTAGCCTCCAAAAAATCCTAAAACGAGACTTTAAAATAATCGTCTGGTAGAGTCCAACAAAATTTCAATGTCTACATTAATAACATCCAATTAAACACATTTTAAAATAATTTAGTTCCATTTCGAAAAATTCATTTTAACTAACCAAATTCTCTTTTTTTCAAAATTTAAAAACTATTTCACATGTTATTTTTAACTTTCTTATCAACATACTTTGTTCAATGATGATCGATGGGGTCGACGTACGTATGTGAAAATATTTTCTTATTGCCATATTTTGTTCAACATAGTTTATTGATAAAACAAAAAAAGGAAATATATGATAGAATATACACCGCATATTCTTGTGATATCATTAGTGATCTTGTACATATGTAATTATGGTAGTAATTTTTTATATTAGATAAGTGTATATTTGATTTCCGTAATTATAGTCTAGGATGACTATTGTATATCATATATATAAATCATTTACATTAATGAAATCAGCAAGGGATTATACTCTTTCATGGTATCAGTAGTCTAGGACAAATTTTTTCCTTCTCCAGAAACTTCTGCCCCCCCCCCCTTTTGGTCTCGGCCGTCCCTTTATTTTTTTTTCGAAATTCTAATTCACCTCTTGTTCCTCAATCATGTCTAACACAAAGAATACATTTCATCCTGCCCTTGCAGTCTCCAACATCAAGAACAACATACCTATTATCCTTGAAATGGAGAACGTCCAATACGCGACGTGGTCAGAACTTTTTAAAATTCACGCAAGGTCTCATAGAGTCCTCCATCACATCGTCAAACCGAAAAAAGGCAAGGAGAAGATGCCTTCCACCGATGATGAAATAGAGTTGTGGGAAACTCTTGATGCTACGGTTCTCCAATGAATTTATTCCACCATCTCTACGGACCTCTTACAGACAATTATCGAACCCGACGCCACGACAATGGAAGCTTAGAATAGGTTGCGTGATATATTCCAAGATAACAAAAACTCTTGTGTCGTAATCCTTGATCAAGAATTCTCTCACACAACTATGGAGGATTTTCCGAATGCCTCTGCCTATTGTCAAAAGCTCAAGGAGTTGTCGGATCAACTCAAGAACGTTGGTGCGCCGATCACAAATGATCGTCTCGTTCTTCAGATGGTTGTGGGGTTCTCCGAGGCGTATAACGGGGTTGACACTTTCCTTCGCCAAAACAACCCTCTCCCGTTGTTCTATCAAGCACTTTCTATGCTCACCCTAGAAGAAGCAAGATTGGCTAAAAAAGCTGCAACCAGAACACATTCCGCCATGATGGTGGCCACGTCACGCGACACCAATGACCTTCAATCATTCTCTGAAAACTATAGACAAAATCGCAACAACGGTGGTGGAAAAATGGACAAAATCGGGAAAATGGTGGCAAAAACTGCAGCGGCGGCAGTGGTGGACGTAGTGGCGGCTAGCCGGGGCCTGGGACACAGCAACACTGGCAGCAACCTTAGGCCATTGTGCAGTGTCCCATTTCACCTTGCCTGTTTCCCACTCAATATTGGGTCGGGCCCAATAGTAAACAACAATAGTAGGCTCGGCAGAACAAGGCCTGGCAGCAGCCTGACTTACTTGGGCCTCGGCCACAACAAGCCTTCACTGATGTGGGCCTAGTAATCTCCCCGACCCATACGGATATTGAGACCGCAATGCATACACTTGGGCTAAATCCTCTTGATGCAAATTGGTACATGGACAGCGGTGCTACTTCTCACATGACATCCGCACAAGGTAATCTCTCGTCTTATTTCAATTTGAGCAAAAATCATGGTATAATTATTGATAATGGTAATTCAATCCAATTTGTGGTTATGATCATACAAATTTGTCTCCCCCGAACCCACATTTATCCTTGAAAAATGTCATTCTTGCTCCTCAATTAATGAAAAATTTGGTGTATGTTCGGAAATTTACAACTGATAACTCAGTTTCTGTTGAATTTGATCCGTTTGGATTTTCTGTGAAGGATTTCTGGACGGAGATACATCTAATGAGACGTGATAGTCGGGAGAGCTTTATCCCATCACCACAAAATAAGTCACACCGTCAACGTTTGTCGCTTTAGCACCTTCCTTAGGGCATGCTCGTTTGTGTCATCCGGGAGCATCTATTTTTTCCTCCTTTAAAAACAATAAATCTATTGAGTGTAATAGTCCTCGTAGTACTAATATTTGTCCTTCTTGTCCGCTTGGGAAACATGTTAAATTGCCGTTTATTGCCTCAAGTTCTAGTACTTTGTTGCCATTTGATATTATTCATAGTGATCTTTGGACATCTCCCGTTTTGAGCTCTTTGGGCCACCGTTATTATGTGTTATTTTTGGATGATTATTCTAATTTTTTGTGGACATTTCCGTTATCTAAAAAGTCTACGTTTATTCCACATTCCTATCATTTAGAACATTCATTCGTACTCAATTTGAACGGGAAATTAAGAACATTTAATGTGATAATGAGATGGAATTTGAAAATGGGCCATTTAGAGAATTTTGTAAGGTTAACGATATATCTTTTCGGTTTTCATGTCCACATACGTCATCACAAAATGGGAAAGCCGAGAGAAAAATCTGCACCATTAATAATATTGTTCGTACATTACTAGCCCATGTTTCATTACTACCTTCATTTTAGCATCATGCATTACAAATGACGACTTACCTTCTTAACATACTCCTAGCAAAGACCCTTCGTATTAGGTAAGTGTATATTTGCTTTCTGTAATTATAGTCTAGGATGACTATTGTATATCACATATATAAACCAGTTACATTAATAAAATCATCAAGGGATTATACTCTTTCAATATATTTTAACAGTTTTTAAGTCCTATATACAATCAACAAAATTTGATATATGTGTGCCGCAAGTTTAGATTAATCGAACCTCAATACAAATATTGACTACAGAATGGAAAATAAAAAAATAACCAGTTCTATTTTTTCTTTTGTATTTTCTCCAAAAATAATTTAACAAATATGGATAATATCTAAAAAAAATTTCCGGATAATACCTACTGATCACCCAAAAATCTAATTGTCAAATCTATTTTCCCTCCCAAAAACAATTTTTTTAAAAGAAGACAATATCTATAGACTTTAAATAAAATCACAAAAAATCTAATTAATATCCAAGTATGCCGCCACCTACGCCGTAGGATAATACCCCACGTCAGAATCCCAACCTCGGATTCCTACTTTGGGCCCTTAAAATACTGTGAGAGAAGCTAATAATAATTGACCACGTCAGCTTTTATCTATTCCCATACCCCACGAGGGCCAGGCCCATTTCCCAAGTCATAACGTCGGCTCTAGATTCATCAGTTTTTATTTACTTGAGATAATTGCACTTGGGTCCCTCAGTGATTGACTATGAAAATTCAAATATAACTTCAAACACCTAAAATATTATTTTCATTTTTTTTCACTCTCAGTACACTTAATGAATTAAATATTATTTGCAAAAATTAAACCAAACACAACTTCATCTTGAATTTCAACTTCAAAATTACAAATAAAGTGAAAAATATTTGATTTTCATGATCAAATGCGTACTTAGTATATTTAATATTTAATTAATTCAGTAGGCATTTGGCCATACATATTAAATATTTTGACTATATTTGAAATTATGAGGTTGCAGTTGAAGACAAAGTTATTTAGTTATACTTTATGCAAAAAAATATATTTAATACTAAATGTATTTAAACGCAACTTTAAAAGTAGAATGTAAATTGAAAAACATGTTATAAAATGTCTCCCAAATTTGATTTTTTACGGCGAAATTCTAATTTCAAATAAAGTAAAAAAATATTTTGAAAAAATGAATATTTTTAATGACTAAACGGGTCCTAAAGTATGAGTTTTTATCCCCATTTAGGAATATTCTTAAAATTATATTATCCTTAGTTATGAAGTAATAATACAAATTTAACATAATACATCAATAAATGAATGTTTGTTGCTCAAATGGTAAGCGTCCTTCATTTTCAACTTGAAAGTTGCGAGTTCGAGTGAACAATGGAGCAAAGGAAAGAAAAAGAATGTTTTAACATTTAATAATTTATTAAATCAATAAAGAATAAAGATTTGAGGATCATAAATGCACATATCGATTTATTAAATGTTACTCCTAGTAAATACTTTTAATTGTAAATCATAAACAACAAAAAACTATTTATTAGTTGAAGGTTAAATATTCTTAACTGACAATTACAAGGATTAAAATTAAAATTTATTAATTTTCAAGGGACTAGAAACGCTAATATGTTTTCATTTTTTATTTTTAAGTATAATATATGTTCTGAAAAAATTGGCGGGCATTTACAACAAATTCAAATAACCTTTTTTTTTTCTCTCTTAACCAAAACAAAACTCCTCTTTCCCCTTTTGCTAGGGTTTTTGGCTTCTCTCTTATTGGTTCGTAATTTATCTTCTCTCTATAATTTTTTGTTCAATTTTTTCTGATTTATGTTTAATTTTTCAATTTTTGCTGTTTTTCACCTTTTTTGTTTTCGCATTTAGTTTTATCATTTGTCGAACAGTAGAAGATTTGTATAGTTGATCTTAACTTGTTTAGGATTGAGGCGCATTTTTTTTGTGTGTATAGCTATTTAGTGTAGATTGAGTTCAATTATTTGCATTTATATTTTGTCAAACAGTATAAGATTAATGTTGTTGATCTTAACTAATTTAGGACTGAGGCGCAGTTTTTGTTGTTTTTGCATATAGCTAGTTTGAGATTTGAATTTAGTGTGGCCAATATTTGAATTTCTAATTTTGCTTCCGTTTGGCCATAGATTTTGATGTTGAAACTTGAAAATTTGAGTTTTTGAAGTTGTGTTTGGATATGCATTTTACTTGGAAAAAAATTTGAAGTGTTGGAACTTGATTTTTTTTTTTCATTTATGTGGAACAGTAGAAGATTTGTATAGTTAATCTTAACTAGTGAAGCACAGTTTTTGAATTCATTATGTTTTGTTTTTTCTTATTGTTTTTTCTGATTTTGTTTTTTGTATTTATATTTTGTTGAACAGTTGAAGATTTGTATGGTTGATCTTAACTTGTTTAGGACCGAGGCACAATTTTTGTTGTTTTTGCATATAGCTATTCTAACTAGTTTGAGATTTGAACATTTTTTTAGTACGTCCGATATTTGAAGTTCTGTATGTACGTGTATGGCATGTGCGAATTGCTATACGCTAAAATAGTTGGATGTTGTGTTTCGTTTAGCTGTGAATTTTGGTTCTATTTTTCTATTTTTGGATGCTCTATTTCACCCGGATCCTGTTGTTGTAATGCTGAAGCAGTTAATTATAACATCTATTTGTTGTAGTTTCTGATTTTAATATTTTATGTCAGTTATTTTGTTAAAAGTTTGAACTTTTTTAGTTTTGATAGGATTGAGGCACAGTTTTTGTTGTTTTTGTTTATAACTATTTTATCTAGTTTGAGTTCAATTTTTTGTTTTTTGTTATTGTTTTTCTCTGGGAGGTTGTGGTTTTGTTGTTTGCATTTATCTTTTGTGGAACAGTAGAAGATTTGTATAGTTGATCTTAACTTGTTTAGGACTGAAGCACAACTTTTGTTGTTTTTGTGTATAGCTGTTCTAAGTAGCTGATATTTGAAGTTCTCTGTGTGTGTTTGTGGCATGTGAGCATTGCTATATGCTTAAATAATTGGATGTTCTGTTGGGTTTAGCTGTGAATTTTGGTTATATTTTGAGTGTTCTATTTCATGCAGTAATTTTAACATCCATTTGTTATGGTTTCTGATTTTGATCTTTTACGTCTTGTTTTGTTCAATTCCTTTTGGATTTATGTCCTTATTTTTCACGTTGTCTTTTTTTTAGTACATGGAGGTTCTGGTTTTGTTTTTGCATTAACATTTTTTTTACTTGTATGTATTATTGAACTTTAGAAGATTTGTATATTTGATCTTAACTTGTTTAGGATAAAAGCGCAGTTTTTGTTGTTTTTGTGTAAAGTTGTTCTAACTAGTTAGAGATTTGAAGGTATTAGTACGGCCAACATTTGAAGTTCTGTTGGGTTTAGCTGTGAATTTTTGTTGTGTTTTTCTATTTTGGAGATTTGATTTCATCCGGATCTGTTGTTGTAATTATGAAGCAGTTAATTGTAATATCCATTTGTTGTGGTTTCTGATTTTGTTGTTTTGTTGAAAGTTGGAACTTCTCCAGTTTTGATGGGTATTTTTGGAACTTTTTACTTTCCAGGTCAAAGTTGAAGGGTAATCTGAGTTAGATTTGGTCCTGATTTGATAAATAAGCAAGGGAAATGATTAAAGTCGGGACCTTGAGAAGCTAGGTGATAAATTATTTAATTTGCTCATAAAGTAGTACTTAAATCAGAATAAGATGGGTAAAGTGTCACCCAAAGATGGTCAATCAAAGACTCCAAAACAGAAAAGGCGGTCGAGGAGTACAAAGGGAAAGTATTTGAAACCAGGTGCTTTGGCACAGCTTCGTTACACTAAGGTATCAGCTGCTAAATCTTGTACGGATCTTGGGAAGAAAAGGGTGGCTGTAATCACTTCAGATGAAACAAAAGAGCAAGCTGTGCTTCAAAATAATATTGTTGATGAAAATCCCGCATTTTTAACACCCGTGAAGTTTTGTTATGGTGCTGTGAATACGCCTATTGATGTATCTAAGCAGAATAAATTGCAAATGACACCAAAGACACCTGGTGAGTTTGAGTGCACATCAGAGTCAAGGCTTGAGTCTCTTCCAATGGATTTACTGGTATACAACGTTCTCTTCCTTTTGCTTTCATTTAATTGTTCATATGCCATACTTGTACGTTAAATGTCCTGATTAACATAATTTTCACCACTTGCATGTTTTGAACTGTCAACATTGGATCTTATATCACATGTTGAACAAAATAAGAGAAACATGGTTGTTAACAACTTTTACTTGTTCTTATATCATTTTTGTTTAAAGTATTGAATTGTTTTGATATGTGTAAAATATAATATTTTAACATTTATAGCATTTGATTTCATTAATTTGTTTGGAAAACCTTTATGAATTGAAGCTACATAAATGTGTCTCATCCACAAAGTTAGGCGTTAAGTCTGCGTACATCCTACCCTCCGCAGACCCCACTTGTGGGATTACACTGGGTATGTTGTTGTAGTTGTATCCGCAACATCATATCAGCTAGATCTGTTTTTAGTTTCCCTATTGGGTTGATGAATGTCATTCTTCCTTAACCGTGTTAATACTCTCATGATTGTATTTTAGTATCCTGCCACCTTTCCTCATTCTTTTTTTTTTTTTGGGTTTCACCTGCATTTCACCTCTCCATTGGCTCCCTGGTTAGCATCACTCAGAGGACCTGCTTACTGTAAGTCAATGTAACTAACCCAAACTAAAGAAAACACAAAGGGGAAAAAGGGAGGAAACGTTAGAATAGAATAAGTTGGAAGGGCTTGGTGATCAGCTGAAAATAGCTGTTCTGAAAATGTTATGACATTGGTTTTGTGCCTTGTCAAAAACTAGGCGGTGTTGTGAAACATGAAAAGTTAATTGATGTTTGTGCTTTTTTTTTCTTTATATAGAGTCAATAGAACATCAGAGTGTCATCTGAAAAAGATTGAGTTGTATAAATGTGCTGTGCATTCGCTGAAAATTGAATTGAATACCTGCAGGGCATCTTAGTCTGGTGCCATGGGTGTTATTCTTGTTGGTGTGATTTTGGAAACTGATCTTTTAAGCACTCTGTTTTGCTACTTTCAATTGTATGGGCTGAATGGCTGACAGCTTTTTTACTTTCTGATTGAGGTCAAAATACTTTGCCATCTGCACCACGACCAACTTAAAGCAGTTTTCCATGTCTCTCAGAAGATCAGGAAGGCAGTGAGTCTCTCGCTCTCTCCCTTTCTCCGTGTTCATCTCTTTTTAAACATGTGTAAATTATTCAAATCTTATCAATGGTGCAAACTTAATAGGTAATTCAGGCAAGACTTTTCCATTTTAATTATACTACTCCAGATAGAACGCGGCAGGAGTTGTTAAGCACCATGACTCCTCTCCCAACTGATCACTGGCCGTTTGTAAGGTAAAATATTTAACCTCATTCCCACCCCCTCTTGATGGCTAGTAGACGTATATATCTGTTGAATTTTCTCATATGCCTATCACTTGCAGCAAACAGAATGGAAAAGGCGCATGGCTCAACACTCCCCACGCTCCTAAGGCTCCAAAACATGGTCCACGTCCCCCGCCCCGTGTCAAATTCACAGAGATGAGGCAAATTGCAGCTGTTCTTTTCCAGGAGTCTGCATTTCCTTCGAGATGCTTGGTTCCGTCCGTTATACCAAAGCCCCTTTGCAAGTCCTTGGGTTCTAATAGAGTTTTATTCTATGAGGATGAATTATGCTTGGCTGTTGCTCAGAATAAACTCCGTTAATTTTGGTGTTCTCGTCTCCTGATATGTGTATAATAGAAAACTATCTCGTTTTCATCTTTGGTAGCAAAATGGACAGGGTGCAAGTTTTGTAATATTATCCGGGGCACTCGGTTAAGGTGGTCGAAGATTACTAGGTTTAGAAAGATTTAAAGGTTTTCACGAATAATATATGGAGACTGGGCTTGTGTATAGTTCTATATAAGTTTTATTTATTGGGTTTTGGGAGTTGTTTGTTGCTAGTCTCAGTGTCTGTTACTGCGCTCTGTGTGTCCTCAGCACTAAAGGAAATTTATAACAAAAATGAAAATCTAAGCCTTCATATTCAAAGCTGAAAAGATATTGAATAGAGAGGGTATTCCACATTTGTGGAGCATATTGCTTATTGAAATTAAGCAACTTTTGGATTTCTCATAATGGGTGCATTTTCTATTTGTCTACTGATATCTCGCAACTGTACTCGGTTTTAACTAAAATAAGAGTTAGCAATGTTACTGATGCGTTCTTGAAACCAAATTCTTTTTCATAATTAGTTTGTTGAATGTTCGAAAAACATAATGGTGATGCTCGAGGTATACGAGCAATCGAGCATAAGATTGTTCATATATCTTTAGAGCTTTGTACATTGGAAGCAGATGAACAGCATTTGAATCAATAATTTCCATGGCTATGCAAGGAGACTTTTGGACCTCTGCATATCAAGCTGAAGTAAGTGAATGGACAAACCAACATATCAATCTCCTCATTGCATACAGAGCACAACTGGTTCTCAGTTAAACCCCATTGAAATAGTTTATCTCGAGTATACAGTTTCTCATGTAGAGCCAAGAGTAAGATTAATATCCATTTTGGGGTGCCTTGGTTATTGCATATCAATCTGTCCATGATACCTTAGGAAATTCAGTCCTCAAACTCTAGTACATTTTCTTTATAGAGAACATTTAATGTTCTGCAATTTAGACTTCTGATATCCTTATTTATCAATGTACAACAACAACAACAATAACATACCCCTTATAATCCACCAGGCGGAGTTTGGAGAGGATAGAGTATATGCAGACCTTAACCCTATCTTCACAAGGCAGAGAGTCTGTTTTTGATAGACCCTCGGCCTTTATCAATGTACCTCTTAGATTTATTTATTTTTTTGAATTATTCAAGATGCTTGATGAAAATATCACAGACAGGTCTTCCCTTCACATAATAGATGTACACTCAGTGGAGGTCTTCCCTTCGCATAATAGATGTACACTCAGTGGAGGTCATCCCTTCACATAATAGATATACACTTAGTGGCGGAGTCAGAAATTTCGTCAAGAGTATTCAAATTTTAAAGGAGTGAATAATTTTTTTAGCTGAGTGGGTACACCCAAAATTTAAAATCAAATTACATGTCGTTTAACTAAATCATATGAAAACTTATAATTATGAAACTATCAATTGTATAAACACAAACTAACATAGAAAAGTCAACAAAAACAATTTTAACAACTAAATGAATTATATATAGAGAACAACACACATCAAAACAAATGCAAAGAAATTAAAATAAAAAAGAATAATCAAGCAAAATAAAAGAAAATTAGTAACTACTCCTTTAAATTGGTATAGTAAAACAAAAAGCCATAGGCCAAAACAACTATAGGTAATATGAAAGAAGTAAAAGAAATAGTAGTTGAAATGAAAGAAAACGTGCCCCTATTTTTTTTTTCTAATTGATTTCTATTGAAAGTAGAAACGAGAAGAAGAATATAATTTTTTTACTTGATGTTCGGTATTTTTTATTATACATTTCTTAGTTTTATAGAAATGTAGTTAATTAATATAAAAAAAAAGATAGAAAAACAATATGTTAATTCGTTCAAAATTAAAGAAGAATTGGTGGGTCTAATAAGGAAGAGAATAAATGTGTTACCTAGTCAAGTTCTGTTTGTTATAAAAAAAAATTCTAAAAAAATGACTACAAAAGGCTAAAACAGAGTCCTATGATAACAAGTTCAAACTTCAAACTGCAGACCTCCATGTCTCAAATGAACATCCTTACTGCTGGACTGTCACTCTCAATTGTGTCAAAAGGTGTGCCTTTATTAATATATCCACATAATATAGAATATTTTACCTACACATACGGTATAATTTTTCGGCGAAAAGTATTCAAAAACACCCTTACTTGGTTGTAGCTCCGCTCCTGTGTTGTAACGTCCCTTACTTTCGGGTCACGATTTCAATCGCTAAGCGTATGTAAAATCGCTAGGCGTGTGAAAATAGACCCGAGCGTTGAAAAAATTCATGTTATATTTACGTATGTTAATAAAGAGATTAATATACAAAAGGATAAAACGTTAGAATAATTTTGGACGTAACAAGTGTGACGACGGGGATTGAAAATAAATTTGGTGTGTGTACAAAGAGGTTATGGACCAACGTCATATTACAAAAATTATGACATTGAGTGTATGAAAGTCTTTTAAGTTATTAGGATTTAAGGGAATTGGAATCAAGAAATTAATTGTGTATAATTGATTAATCTTAATGGGGACAATATTTAGTGGGGCAATTACGTGTGGCCTTACGAGGAAATTACCTAAATGACTAAGTATTCTATATATGAGGTGTCATGTTAGTGGAGGGTAGCTATTAATAAGGGGTCAAATCGAATTACAAGATGTGAGGCGGCTGCATTAGGGGTTATTAGTTCAATCCCGTACCTGATCACTTTTGACGGAACAAGAAACTTAACAAATAAAAGTAGAGAAGTACAAATAGAAATAGAGAAGTAATAATGGTTCACAGCGATGGAGTTAGGCACCCATTGTAATTTCAGTTAACGAGGTTTTGCAAATTGGGAAGTGGCTTCAACGGAAATAATATTAGAAGTCATCATTAGCTCTTATACAAGAAGATTGTTATTGTGAATCTGACTCGGCTATCACTTGAAAGATGTGTGAGGTCAAGTTTGGTTTAAAATCGAGGTATGTTTGCAAATTTTTTTTTTGGCATGTTTCATAATTTATTCTACTCCTAATAGTTAAGAATATTCATGTTATTGATTCCTATGCTAAAAGCATGTCTAAATATGTTCATAAGTCCTTATTGAGCTATACGGAAAATATGTTGATATTCACAGTATTAACCAAATGTGTAAATGATATTATGTCACCCCGGATGTTTTATTATTATTCATGCATTTCATTTGCATTAATGCATTGCATTCATATGTTACCCTGGACCACTTGTGCTATGCACATTACTATATGGTAAATATATATAATCCCCGAAAATTGAATCCATTTTTCTTTGAAAAATTGGCGGGGCTATCTTTATATATATATATGGGAATTGGGGAAAGGGAAAAATGCGTTATATACGCACACCACCTGCAGCTGATACAAACTATCACGTAAAGAAAGAGTCCTATGAGGCCAAAATGATGTGATGCCCGTGTGTGGCCGATATAACTTGATGCCCACAGAGGCGGTTATGGACAGGAAGAGCCCATGTGTGGCCAATATATATGTATACCGCATTTACATCATGCATACATTCATTAACCATTATATGATATGATGCCAATGAGGCCGATGTATATGTATACCGCATTATGCATGACATTTAGGCATATGTATTAGGACCCTCAGGGATAATTACTGTTGGTCGGTTGTTCATGTTTCAGTTTATTGTTATATCCCTGTTATGTTATTATTCATGCCTGACATACTCAGTACATCAGTCGTACTGACGTCCCTTTTGTCGGGGGACGCTGCGTTTCATGCCCACAGGTTCACATAGGCAAGGTGACAGTTCACGTTAGTTGATTGCGGATCCAGCGGATTTTTGGAGTACTCCCCTTGTTCGAAGTGTTGGTCTAATTTTGGTACAGTACATTTTTGCTTGTATATACGGGTGTGGCGGGGCCCTGTCCCGACCTTTGACGTTGCTACTCTTAGAGGCTTGTAGACATATGTTCTGTGGATAGTGGTCCTGTATGGCCTTGTCGGCCTTGGTATGTATACTTATATACATATGTTGGTTTTCTGTATAAAGATTTCACGTAGTTTTCTTTCGGCTTAGTCCGTAATTAATGATGATTAAGTGGTAAATGTACGATTAGCGGTACCCGACAGTGGGATCCAGGTGCCCGTCGCGGCCCTCTGATTTGGGTCGTGACATGTGTACACTCATTGTACATATAATTTGTCCTTTCTACATAAATTGCACAACCATCTACATATAGCAGCCTTGTTTCACGTGTGTATGTCCATAACGCTGAGTCCTTCAGGCTTCAGGTATTTTGCCCAAGATTTGCTCTTCACGTGAGCCTACATTATATAACGGACAATGGCACAAAGTTAAGTCACCAAGGACAACAAGTACAACACAACCTGGACTCTTTTAGACTATAAACTTATATATAAGTGAAACTCATGCATTTCTATCTGAAGTTTAGACAAAATGATTGTTTTAGTTATTTTCTCCTGAACTTCAGCCATATATGACCACTGATCGATTCATTTTTACATGACTTTAACCATTTTTGCTTGAAATTCAACCATATATGCATGAACTTCTGACATAAATGATTGAAGTCATGCAAAAATGATTAAATTTCAATCAAATATGATTGAAGTTTAAGCAAAAAATAGCTAAACTTCAGTAGTATGTGCTTGAAATAACGGAAAAATGAATGAATTTCAGTTATATATGGCTCCAATTTAAGCAAAAAAGAATGAAGTGAGACAAAAAATGACTGAACTTCAGACACATATGATTGGATTTCAACCATGTGTTTGACCTTCAAACATTGTATCTGAAGTCGGACTTTGTAATTTCAAACATCATAAGTCTAGAGTTGTCTTTAGGAAATACACAAGCAAATTTTTTAAATGCAGACACAAATTAAACAACAATGTCAAAATCGAATATCCGTGCACTTTGCTTGAAATTTCTCTATTTTTTGCATGGATTTTCCTTCAAACGCACTGGTCTTTAAGTTTTGCCCATGCTGCTTATTCAATAAAAATATCTAGACCTGCTTCACAAGGCATAGTTTATGTAAAAATTTTATCTTAAGAAACTGAATTTTTAATTTGCTAAGCATAAATTTTGTAGAAATTAAGTTATGCAACATAGTTTTGTAGTAATTTTTTAGATTATGTTGAGCGTTGAAAATTATGCTTTGTACGACATAATTTGTGTGAATGCTATGATACATATGCCGAAGTTAAACATAAATTATGCCGATCAAAATCTCAAATTATGTCATTTTTCAGATTATGTCGAGTATTAAAAGTTTGCCTTGTCCTATATAATTTGTGTGGATGTTATGATATATATGCCGAAGTTACACATAAATTATATCTTGCGAAATCTAAATTATGCCGCGCTAAAAAAATACTAAAGGAAAAAAAATTAAAGATTACAAATTTGAGAGACAAAAATTAAGGACCACCTCGAAATACGGGTATTTGTGTGAATAAAATACATGGGAAAGGTTATGTAATTAAGGTGTTTGGATTGACTTTTAAAAAATAGCTTTTAAGTTAAAAGTAAAAGATCATAAGTTGGTAATACATAACTTTTAACTTTTAACTTATTTTTATATTTTTTATATCTAAAAGTAAGTGCTTTTAATTATTTTTTTTATTGTCAAATACTACAAAAACTAGAAAAGTATTTAAAAGTTTGTAAACACTTACACCCTCTAAGCCGAAAAAGGGAAAAACCAAAAGTAAGGACAAATTCGAGTTTTACAATGGACTTTACCCGATCCGACCCGATCCATTACTCTGATCGGCCGTTGCTAGAACGCAATGTCACCAAAAACTGAAGTCAAAATAGCACACAGAAAACCCAGAAATCTCTTCGTTGCGAATCGAAAAGCACTATGATCCCTAACGGAGTTGAAGATGAAGACAAATTTCTATCTGCCGGAATCGCAGGCCTTCAACAGAACGCTTTTTACATGCATCGCGCACTTGTAATTTTCACAAAAACTCCTTAATGTTTTCATATATTTGGTTTCTAGACACCTAATTTTGTGTTTTTGCATTGTAGGACTCGAATAATTTGAAAGACGCACTTAAATACTCAGCTCAAATGCTTTCGGAGCTCCGAACTTCAAGGCTTTCACCTCATAAATACTATGAGCTATGTATGTGTGTATTTTTCACTGATCTGATCTTAATTATTGATTATTTGATTAATTGAAACTTAATTTTAACATTTTATTTGTAATTATAGCTCCTTAACCTCAAATAATCTTAATTGTTGCTCACTTGACAATTTGAATCTTAATTTCAAAATTTTGACCTTAGATAGGAAGATTTAGAAGTCGAGGATTAGGATAGAAGGTTAGTAGGTAGTTGACTAGTGTCACATTTTGTGTAGGAGAGGTAGGGGCCTAGCCTCGTCTTCTCCTTTTTTAGTAGTATTATCTAGGTATCACATATTTCCTTACTCTCCAGTAATACATTACTTACTCTCCAGTAATACATTACTCCCTCTGTCCCAAAATACTTGTCACATTACGCTTTTCAAGAGTCAAATTATATGAAATTTAATCAACATTTTGAGCTATATTTTTCATCAGATTAATATGAGAAGAATTGCAACTTATAGTACTTTTCGTATAGTTTCTGAATCTCTAAATTTTAATTTTTAAAAATTTAATTAATATAATCTAATTTAACTTTAAAATTTAGTCAAATTGACTTTTAAAAAGAAAAACATGACAAGTATTTTGGGACGGAGGGAGTATTATTTGTTGCTTCATTTATTTTGTATCTTGATATTTTGTTGTCTTACTTTCCTTACAATCCTGCATCAATTATGTTTCTTTTGAGCCGAAGGTCTATCAGAAACAACCTCTCTACCCCACAAAGGTAGGGGTAAGGTTTGCATACATTCTACCCTCCCAAGACCCCACTTGTGGGAATACACTAGGTATGTTGTTGTTGTTAATTTCAAAATTTATTTGTAGCTCCTTAACCTCAGTATTAGAACTGTTTTGTTGTTTGTTATGTTTGCTTTTTTTTTTTAATAAAATATTTTAAATGAAAATTGCTGAAAATATTGAATTTCAGTATTTGATTTGAAGCTCCATAACCTCAGTAGAACAGTGTTTGTCGTTGTTGTCGTTATTTTATTTGTAAATTTTATTTTTTTTAAAAATAATTATGTGTGTACTTTTTGCTGATCTGATCTTAATTGTTCCTCACTTGATAAATTGAAATCTAATTTCAAAATTTTATTTGTAGCTCCTTAACCTCAGTATTAGAACCGTGTTGTTATTTTTTTTTAAAGTAATTTTAAATTCACATTGCTGATATGCTGAAAATTTTAAATTTCAGTATTTTTAACCTCAGTAGAACAGTGTTGTTGTTATTTTATTTATTTTGTTTTATTTTATTATTTGTGAAATTAATTTCTTTTAAAATTTTAAATGCTCATTGCTTTGTTAGAAGGGGCTGGGAAAAGCTTGAACCCAATTCCTACTGTAATGAATATGAGCGCAATTGAAATTCCTGGGGAGTTATACATTTGTGTATTGATAAG
Source organism: Anisodus acutangulus (assembly GCA_029783415.1). Taxonomy (NCBI): domain Eukaryota; kingdom Viridiplantae; phylum Streptophyta; class Magnoliopsida; order Solanales; family Solanaceae; genus Anisodus; species Anisodus acutangulus. The sequence goes on along the minus strand of CM056509.1, from coordinate 41,572,408 downwards.
ACCGTTTACTATTTCTTGAAATCTCTCCTGATATGTGTGTATTTTTCCACTGATCTGATCTTAATTCTTGCACACTTGATAAATAAACTTAGTAGGCATTTGGCCATAGTAACAAAAAACAATTTCACTTTTTTTTGGAAATTTTGAAGTTGGAGTTGTGTTTGGTCATAATTTTTGCAAATAATATTTGGTTGTTGGAATGTACTTTTTCTTAAAAATATGAAATATTATTTATACCCCCAATTTTTTAAAACTAGCAAAACCACCCAAAAAAATTAATAAACATAACTAGTGCGTAAACACTGTCCATCAATTACTTCCTATTACATTAAGCATAATTTATATAGTCTTTATTTAATACGATGATATAATCAAGTTACAATTATTCGCATCTTCAACATGTATCGTCATTAATCACGTGCATGTGCTTGTTCACTGATGCATGTGAGCTACAGAACTAAAATGACCCAGTGCATTTCTTTTCGCATACGAGCTGCTAATAGTATTACACTTCGTCAATTCTCAATGTTATTACAAAGATTCATTAGTATTAAAAATCAACAATACTAGTAGTAATAGCTATTCTTTAATATAATCCTCCCACATTGTGTGAATAGTCTGTTTCCATCGAGCATGCATTTCCGATCAGCTGAATTAAATGGGGTCAAATTTATAAAAATAAAAAATGTAGGGAAATTTGAAAAATGAAAGACAAAAGCAACAACCAAAAACAAAAAGGAAAAAAAGAAGTGAAAACAGGGTTTTGGTTGTTTTTCAAATACCTCATTTTGGTTGAATTAAATGGGATCAAGTTGTATTTGGAATTTTTATGGCCAAACACTAATTTTTGAAAAAAGTGAAAAAAATTTCCGGAAAAAAGTGAATAATATCTATGGCCAAACGGGTCCTTAATTTTAACATTTTATTTCTAGCTCCTTAACCTCAGTTTTAGAACTGTGTTATTGTTGTTTGTTTGTTGGCATGTTTGTTATTTTAATAATTTTAGATGCACATTGCTGATAAGCTGAAACATTTAAATTTCAGCATTTTTGAGCTCCTTAATCTCAGTAGAATAGTGTTGTTGTTGTTATTATTTTATTTTATTATTTGTAAATTTTAATTTCTTTTAAAATTTTAAATGATTGTTGCTTTGTTAGATATGAGGGCATTTGATGAATTGAGAAAGCTAGAAATTTTCTTCAAGGAGGAGACAAAGCGGGGTTGCTCAATTGTTGAGTTGTATGAACTCGTGCAGCACGCTGGCAACATTTTGCCTAGACTGTAAGTTGTAGTTATGATCCGCCTGCATCTTCCTCTTGAGCTCCGTTTTCTGTAAGCTTTACCTTGAAATTCTTTAGCAAGTAATTTGATGTTTGCTGATTGGCTTAATTATTTGCAGTGTGTAACTATTTTGTATGTTTCCAAAGAAGGGTACTTTGGGCTTAGATTATCAGCATTAAAGGTTTTGTAGGATAATGATTGGATTATTTCTTATCCACTGTTTGGTTTGATGTATTAGAAAAAACATGCATTGGATAATTTCTAAATAATAATTGGTTGTTTACAAAAATACCGTCCATACTAAACTATGTGAGGGACTTTAGGGCCAATTGTGTCTTTAACCATGCTTATGCATGTATTAAAAACCCTCGTATTGCTAATACCGTGGTTTGCTATGCATTAGTTATACATTACAACAACAACAACAACATACCCAGTGAAGTCCCACAACATGGGGTCTGGGGAGGGTAGAGTGTACGCAGGTCTTACCTCTAGATAATACCAAATAGGGGTTATTAGTTATACATAGGTTGAAAAAGAATACCAAAACAAGGTATTAGTAATACACAAAAACAAAACTAATGCATGCATTTAATGCATCCTCCTACGAAACGACCTCTTAATGGGTTAGAGCATCAGGATATCTACACCCAAGAAAGCACAAGTAAAATAGTAGAGAAGATCAGAAAATGGGTTTAGTGAGCTAGAGCTTGCATTATAGTTTATTGAAACTGGAATTTTTCCAATAACAACACAACAACAAAACACGCAGTGTATTCTCACAAGTGGGGTTTGGGGAGGGTAGGATAGGATGTACACATACCTTACCTCTACCTTTGTGGGGTAGAGAGGCTGTTTCCGATAGACATTGCATAAATTCAAGGAAAATAAGACAATAAAGTATCACGATGCAGAACAAATGAAGCAACACATAGTAATACACAAATAAGTTATGGATCTACGCGAAATCTAAGTAATACTACACAGAAAAGGAGAAGAGGAGATGAAGAGGCTAGCCCGCTACAATTTTTCCAATAAGTTATTTGATTTTTTCTGGAAATCACTGCCATTTTGGGTAGTTAAAAGGAATTATATAGATTGCCGTAGCAAACAGGAAAGTGTAAGTGGAAATTGTTCTCATTTTGACTAGTTTATGGGTAGGTGGAGAGGTCAGGAAGTTAGTGGGATAGCTCAAGACATGTAGGTGTTTGGGATGCTGAGATACTAAATTTCAGTACTAAGTGTCCACTGCTATATAAGTTGCTACTTTTATCCTAGATCATGATAAAAATATGGAACAGTGGAGTGGTAATAATTGTGCCTCATTTCGTTGGTTCCTTTGTTCTTTAGTTGCTTAAACTTTTCTTTGTTTTTTAGTTGTTTAACCTCTGTCAAAGAGATGTTCATTTTATTGGAAGACTGGTGCTAGGAGGAGAAGGCGAAAGGCTTGGAATGTTACTCCTCCTCTTGTTTTAATGTGGGTCATTTGGAGAGAGAGAAATAGGAGGCCTTTTGAAAGGAAGGAGATGAGCTTTGCTCAACTTAGGAGTAGTCTCCGCTCCCTTATTTTCTTTTGGTGCACCCAGGTAGTTCCTATTTGTATAGAGGATTGGGTGTCTTTTGGAGAGAACCATATTTTGTAGGTTTCTCCTTCTTGAGTATCTCTTGTATACGGCCATCTCGGCCTTGTTCTTACTAATGGAATACTTTACTTGATCAAAATTAAAATATCTGGTTGCTTTTAGGCTTGTCTTAGGTTTGGTTCTTTATTATTTGCTCATCAGAATTTCTAAAGTTCATATCCTTGCTATTTATTCGCCAGGTATCTACTTTGCACAGTGGGGTCTGTGTACATCAAATCCAAGGAGGCTCCCGCCAAGGATATCCTTAAAGATCTGGTTGAAATGTGCCGTAGTATACAACATCCTTTACGTGGACTCTTTCTGAGGAGTTACCTCTCCCAAATCAGCAAGGATAAATTGCCTTATATAGGTTCCGAGTATGAAGGGTAAGGGTGTATCTCAGCTCCATGGTGTTTTACCGTCAATTTATAAGATTATGTGTCAGTCTCCAAGTTTGATGGATTTCCTTAACAATGTTCTAGCTGCTTGATGTAAGTGCTTAGGAGAGAAAAATACAACAATGAAGTGTCAGCCTGAATACACGAACCACTGACATGATTCAAACTGATTGCCAAAACCAACAGTATATACGTATGCTATTTAAAATTTTTAATAAAATGCTCGACTAGTTGATTATGTTGTTCATGTAATCTGCTTTATGATTGTCTTACTGCCAAATTGATTAATTGAGGGTTTCCTCAACTACGTAAACATAGTATGATCTTAATACATGAAAGAAAAAAGAAAAAAAAAAAAGAAATGAAAAAAGGGACTATAACAACAACAACAACATACCCAGTTAAATCCCACAACGTGTGGTCTGGGAAGGGTAGAGTGTATGCAGACCTTACCCCTACCAAGGTAGGAAGGCTATTTCCGAAAGATCATCGGCTCAAGAGAAATCATAGAAAGAGGTCAGATAAGGACAAGAAATTCAAAGCAGTATGAAAATGGAAATAACGAAAGTAACTAAGCCATGATAAAGCCATTTGAAAAAGGCATAGTAGCTAACACAGGTAAAATAAGATAATCGGAGTACAAGAAATACCAAATAGCAGCAGAAATCAAAACACATTAAACTATAGAGCAATACTATGACTACTAATATGAAAAGATAAGCGAGACTATTTACTAGACTTCTACCCTAATCTGAGTCCTCCAGAACCTCCTAAGGTCATGTCTCGGTAAGCTGTAACTGCGCCATGTCCTGTTTAATCACCTCTCCCCAATACTTCTTTGGTCTACCCCTACCTTTTCTGAAATCGTTCATAGCCAACCTCTCACACCTCCGCACTGGGGTATCTGTGTCTCTCCTCTTCACATGCCCAAATCATCTCAGCCTCGCTTCTCACATCTTGTCCTCCACCGAGGCCACTCACACCTTGTCCCGGATAGCCTCATTCCTAATCATGTCTGTCCTCGTGTGCCCACACATCGATCGCAACATTCTCATCTCCGCGTTTTTCATCTTTTGAACGTGAGAGATCTTAATTGGCCAACACTCTGCCCATACAACATAGTCGGTCTAACCACCACTTTGTAGAACTTGCCCTTAAGTGTTGATGACACCTTCTTATCACATAGCACTCCGAATGCGAGCCTCCATTTCATCCATCTTGCACCAATACGATGTGTGACATCATCGTCAATCTCTCTGTTGCCTTGTATAATAGACCCAAGATACTTGAAACTACTTCTCTTCTGGATTGCCTGGGTACCAAGCCTCACTTCCACGTCAACCTCATGAGGTGCGTCACTGAACTTACATTCCAAGTACTCTGTTTTGGTCCTACTCAACTTGAACCCTTTAGACTCCAGAGTTTGTCTCCAACCCTCCAGCTTAGCGTTAACTCTGTTAACTCCTCTGCGAGTCTCATCGATCAGGACTATGTCATCCGCGAAAAGCATACACAATGACACCTCACCTTGAATTTGCCGCGTCAATCCATCCATCACCAAGGCATATAAAAATGGACTAAGAGTTACTCCTTGATGCAACCCCATCACAACTGGGAAGTGCTCTGAGTCTCCTCCTACTGTCCTTATCCTGGTCTTGGCTCCATCATACATATCTTTGATCGCCCTAATGTACGCTACAGATACACCTCTAGCCTCCAAGCATCTCCAAAGGAGCTCCCTTGGAACTTTGTCATAAGCGTTTTCTAGGTCGATGAATACCATGTGAAAGGGACTATATTACCTTCATTTTAAGCTTCTTTTATATGTAATTTCACCTGTAATATGAACATTATTGTTGGGTGCACTAATGTCTTGTTCCCTTCCACAGTGATGCTGACACTGTTGTGGATGCTGTAGAGTTTGTTCTCCAAAATTTCACGGAAATGAACAAACTCTGGGTCAGAATGCAACATCAGGTTGGTTGAAACATCTGTGGATGCTATAACATGCTCTCATGTCTTGACATGCATAGTACCACAATGCTTGCATGTCATGAAGGTAAATGTAAATCATGAGGGCATAATTTGTGGTCATGCAGGTGTTTTAATGCTTGTGAATGATTCATACTCTTTGCTGATCATGAGTTGAGGCTAGCATCGGGCTTTCTCATCTGCAGGGACCTGCTCGGGAAAAGGAGAAACGTGAAAAAGAAAGGAGCGAGCTTCGTGATCTTGTATGAGCTGTTACTTCATCATGTTTACTAGCACCCAAATAAGCAGTGGAAGTGTATACTCATGCGGGGATGTTCCTTTTTGCTTTTTCTTTTGGTAGGTCGGGAAGAACCTGCATGTTCTCAGTCAAATTGAGGGAATCGACCTGGAGATGTACAAAGACACGGTACTTCCAAGAGTTTTAGAGCAGGTGATTTGTCTAGGAATTTAGTGTCCTGATTTAAGCCAAAATATGAACCTTTTTTTTCCCCTCAAAATGTGTACCTCATGTTGTGTTTAGGTTGTCAACTGTAAAGATGAGATTGCTCAGGGCTATTTGATGGATTGCATAATTCAAGTCTTCCCTGATGAATATCACTTACAAACTCTTGAAACATTATTGGGTGCTTGTCCCCAGCTTCAGGTGTGTATTGTTGGTTCGTAAAACAAGCTTCTAGTTAAACAGAACAGTTGAGTGTAGAAGGAAAAATGTCATGCCTGGTAGGATGCCAGGAGTTTGAGATTGGTTTACTATCTGCAACGTTGTAATATATAACATGCGCTTCCTCAGACGAAAGGTTTGGTCTGATGACTTATAAAGAGTGTAGTTTGTTTACGGCGTTGGATGTTGGCTGACAACTCACCCTAAGTTCGTTTTATAAAATGGTATACTGGAGTTCAGTATCTTTATTATTGACAAATGCCAGTGACAGTTCTAGATAACTTCCAATTAATGCTTAACTTCTATTAGAATTTAAACTTCCGAGCACTATTTTCCATGTCATTTGCTTCTTCAGCCATCTGTTGATATCAAAATGGTTCTTGCTCGGCTTATGGAAAGGCTCTCGAACTATGCTGCTTTAAGTACAGATGTAAGTAATGCATAATAACTTTTCTGGAATCCGATTCTGTATATGCAGTTTCTAAATCATTTTTAATTGCAGGTCTTACCTGAATTTTTCCAAGTGGAAGCTTTTGCAGAACTCAATAGTGCCATAGGGAAGGTAAATGAGATTACTACCCTCAAGTAAAATGCACTTCTTGCTTATTGTTGAGAATATAATTAAATATTAAGGGTGTGTTTGGTATTTTCAATTTTCTCATGTTTAGTTGGTCAAATTTTTGAAAAACATTTTCTTTAGGAAAACAAATTCCTTAAAAATGAGGAAAATGACTTCCCTAATAAAAGTAGGGAAAATAAGTCTCACAAGTGACATTTAATCAACTACCCCACCACCCAATCTGCCCCCAACCACCCACCCCACCAAAACCCCAACTACCACCACCACCCTATGCACCCCCACCCACGCCAACAACTAAATTAATTTTCTAATTTATATATTTTAATTTACTTTTATAAAAATGTTATAAAAACTAAAAACATTGTGTGGTTAAATTTGGTGTGGGTGGGTTGTGGGGAGGGGACAAGGGGCGGGGTGAAAATAAGAATTTTTTTTAAATTTTTATAAACAAAATTTAAAAATAAAATAAGATATATGAAATAGAAAATGGGGGGGGGGGGAGGGGAGGGTTGGGTGGAACTGTGGTTTGGGGGTGGGTGTGGTGGTGTGGGGTAGGGGTGAGTGAAGATGAAGTGCTTTCGTGGGTGGTTGGGTGGAGGTGGGATTTGGTTGGGTGGGTGATGGAGAGTCGGTGCTTGGGGTGGGGTGGTGGGGTTGGTGGGGCTAGGGTAAGTTTTTCGAAATCCCCACTCCACCCCCAAGTATTTTGCTAGATAAATAAATGTTCATTAGGATGATATTTTCTTTTACTTACCAAACACTAGAAAACAAGTTAGGAGCTCACTTGTTTAAAAGGAAAGCATTTTCCTTCATACCAAACACACCCATGGCATTAGAGCAAGGCAAAGGTCCTGGGATCGAACCTCACCGCCACCCATTATCAAAAAGAACTTCCACGGGCTTGGACCATGAAAAACATCAGGCCAACATGTGAGGGGGCGTGTTGAGAATATAATTAAATATTAAAAGTGTGCTCTCTCTAACAGCCTAAGCTTTTAGATGAGATGGTCACACACTTCTTCATGGCATCAGAGCCAGACAAAGGTCCCGGGATCGAACCTCACCGCCACCCATTATCAAAAAGAACTTTCACGGGCTTGGACCATGAAAAAAATCAGGCCAACATGTGAGGGGGCGTGTTGAGAATATAATTAAATATTAAAAGGTGCTCTCTCTAACAACTTAAGTTTTTAGATGAGATGGTCACACACTTCTTCACTTATGAAGGTGTCAGATGTTCTAAAAGAGAACTCTCCCAGACCTGGGTTTTCTACCTCCAGGTGGAGATTAACTGGAACTCAAAGAACTTTATAAAACTCGAACCAATTCTCTGACTAATTCAAAAAGTAATAATAGAAATTGACCAAAGATATGTGGATGTCAGTGGAAAGTTAAGTCATGGAGACTGTGCCTTTGTCACAACTGTAGAGTGGTACTATTGTGAATTATGCATGCACAATGCCACAGATGATAGGAGAGCGTGGAGGTCGAGGATTAGGCTAGACGGTTAGTAGGTAGCGGTAGAGCAGGGTTTCAGTCTGGAGCACCTATCCATTCCCTTACCAGTACTATTATTATGCTGGCATTGTCCTATTCTTCTATTCTTTTGATACTGGTGTGTCGTATACTTTGGTTGTTTTTACTGTCAGTACTTTTTTCTTTCTTCAGCATTTTCATCATAGCTTTCCTCTCTTGCATTTCTTTCGAACCTGTTCTAACAAATGATTTTCTTGAGCTGAGGGTCTATTGCAAAAACAGCCTCTACCCTAAAAAGGTAGGGGTAAGGTCTGCGTACACCACACCTCCCCTGACCCCACTTGTGGGATTATACTGGGTATGTTGTTGTGGTTGTTGTTTTAATGCCACGGATGATTATGATTTACTTTTAACTTTTGCCTCCCCAAACTTATCCTATTTGACTAGTATGAAGGAAGGGATACCAAGCCTTCCATGTCATTCTTCCAACTCTTTCTTGTTTTCTGACTTGAGGAGTATACGTACCTTTTCCCTTCAATATCAGTGGTGTCCTCTGACTTTTCAAGTAGTTCAGATATGATGCCCATCTGTCTTGCTGCAGGTGATAGAAGCCCAAGAAGACATGCCTATAGCTGGAGTTGTGACGTTATATTCATCTCTTTTAACTTTTACTCTTCATGTCCACCCTGATCGCCTTGATTATGTGGATCAGATTTTGGTAGGTCAACTCTTTTCTTTTTCCTTTTTCTTTATCAGCATTTAATGTTTTTCAGATATGATTGTTAAGGTCAAAAAACATAAGGTTGATTAAAAGCTGCATGAATTTGAATAACTTTCTGGCCTGCCTTGTGCATAAGGTACATATAACATGCTAATAATCACTCTATTCGTCACTTCAGGGTGCATGTGTCAAGAAACTTTCTGGTAAAGGAAAGCTCAAAGACAGTAAAGCAACAAAACAGATTGTGGCCCTTTTAAGTGCTCCACTGGAGAAGTATAAGGATATTGATACTGCATTAAAGCTGTCAAATTATCCTCATGTTATGGAGCACCTTGATGATGCAACTAGCAAAGAGATGGCTAATGTTTTAGTTCAGACTATTTTAAAAAATAAGACTTGCATCTCAACAGCTGAAAAGGTTAGGCCCCTTTTGATTCTTGTTCTTAAATTTTGTTTGTAATAAAATAACCTCTTTATGACCTGAAATTATTCGTCTGTCAGGTAGAGGCTCTTTTTGAATTAATGAAAGGACTTATCAGAGATTTGGATGAGAATCTTGATGATGAGGTGATCAGAGACTTCTCTGCTTATGTTATTAGTTTCCTCATATCTTTCGACCTTCTTTCCACTGTGTTCTTAGTGACCCGTTTTCTGAAAATTTGCTTGCTAAAATCATTACACCTAAGTTTCTTCATCCTTCCATTTTCAGCTTGACGAAGAAGATTTCAAGGAAGAGCAGAACTCTATTGCACGGTTTATTCAAATGCTTCACAATGACGACCCTGAGGAGATGCTGAAGGTAACGAGTGATACCTCTTTCCAGATTCTTTGCATATTCCTTTGATGGATAGCCTCTCTACTTCTTATTGCTGGAAATATATGTTGCATCATGTTCTACTTATATTTTGGGGTTGAATTTGGTCAAGTGTGTTAAGTCAAATTTTGTCATATTTTTTGTGGAGCATGTACTCAATTTCATTTTCCCTTTGGTCAATTACCTTAAACAGCTATTATATGATTAATGAGACAGCACCACAAAGATACCTAGAATTTCTTGTTTTGATTAGTACCATGAAGATGCCTAGGATTTTTTTTCCTGATAAGTAAGTTCAATAGAACAATTATAAGACCATCCATGTTATATGGGAGTGACCAGCAATGTTACATGTTGGTGAATGTTTGGCCGTTAAATTTTAACACATCCACAAGATGAGTGTTGCACAGATGCAAATGCTAAGATGGATGTGTGCTCATGAAAAATTAGACGAGATTAAAAATGACCATATTCGCTAGAAGGTGCAAGCAGGGGGCGGATCTAGGAGGGGGTGAGGGTGTTCGCCCGAACTCCCTCGGCAAAAAATTACACTATATATTGAAGGTAATTTTTTTTTATCTTTTATGTACATAATATAGATTTTGAACCCCTGAAATACAAGATTAGAGGTTGGCTTAGTGGTTAAGGGGGTTCAAAATTTACCTTGAGGTTTCATGTTCAAATCCCAAGTACTACATTTTTATTTTCGAACCCCCTTAGTGAAAATCCTGGATCCGTCACTGGGTGCAAGTATCCTCAATGATAGAACGTTGCTTGAGATGGTTTGGTCATGTACTTCGTTGACCTCTAGATGCACCAGTTTGTTGGTGTGAAACCATGGTACATGAAGGTGTTAAAAGCGGGTGAGATAAACCTAAAACCACATAAAGTTGTCTGGAAACACCTACAATTTCATGGAATCTATGCAAACTTAGCGAAAGATAGTGCACAATGGAAGAAAAGATCTATATAAATAATACTAATTAGTTTGGAATATGTTCTAGTCATGTTTAGTACATTTACGTCAGGTCTTTTGCTTTCTAGGTGATTTTTTTGGCCCTATTCAGCTTTTTCGCCATGTTGGAATTCCATGTTTTGTCCTTGCTCTTTGTAGTTAATAAGTGAAATATGAATAAAGTATTGAGCTGATACCATTCAACCTATGAAGCGGTAGCTGTAGAGATGGATATGACATGATTGACTTGCCACTATAGAATAAAAATTCTAAATCAGGTTAGATCAGATAAGCTTTACCATTTTAAATTTAATTGAAACATTGAAATAAAAATTCACATTAAATCAAGAATGAAATTTGATTCATCTAGCCAGTAGCAGAATGCGATGTTCTTATTTTTATTTTATATGTTTGTTAGTGCAAAATAAAGTGTGTAAATCCATTGTTATGTATTTATGCGGCTATAACGTTTATATCTCTGGCTATAGGTGTTGGTTTCTTGCTTTTAAGTATTGATATGGAATACCAATTCGGTGATTTGCAGATAATTTGCACTGTCAAGAAGCATATTCTGACAGGAGGATCAAAGAGGCTTCTCTTTACAGTCCCTCCCCTCATTTTTAATTCTCTTAAGGTTTGAATTCACAACTCAAGGACTACAAGATGGGTGGAGTGTTACATGCACCATGCTTTATCTTCTTCGAAAGAAATGAATCAAGCGATCAATTTCATGATCCTTTTCCAATGCAACTGCTTGTTCAAAGGAGTAAATAACAGAAAAATGAAATCAACCCCCTCCCCCATTTTCGGAAGAAAAGAGATAGGGAGTGAGTTTTCTATGTCGTACACAACTGACTGTTTTGTTTACCTACTGATGTTGTAATTTTCCTTCTTTTCTAGCTGGTAAGGCGACTGCAAAACCAAGATGAAAATGCTCCAGAGGAAGAGGTGTCTTCTATGCCTAAGAAAAATTTTCAGATTTTAAATCAGGTAATATAGCTGAATGGGGTTGGAGCATTGCATTTCAAGCTCTTAGGAGTTGAGACAACCACCATTAAGATTTTTTGGTGAAAAGAAAAAAAAGATCAGATTTTCTTCTCTTGCATCCCTTTTTATGTCGAGCTTCTCTCCCTTCATTTGTAATAATTCTGTGATACTTAAGATTGTGCTGAGGAAATTGGTATTGCTTATATATTGCATACACTTTGTTTCAGATAATTGAGGCTCTCTCTAGTGTTCCAGTGCCTGAACTAGCACTACGGTTGTACTTGGAGTGTGCTGAGGTACATGAATCTATCTTTAGACTTGTGTAAAGATTGTGGAATCGGACCTTATAAAAAGGGTGTAGGTTTACTGACCTCTACTTGTGTTCCTCAGGCTGCTAATGACTCTGACCTAGAGCCTGTTGCCTACGAATTTTTCACCCAAGCTTATATACTATATGAAGAAGAAATTTCGGTAGTATTTGCTCACCCTATCTTTACTTTATTATGATCTCTTTTTTCTAGACTTGCTGGCATTTCAATATATCTACATTAATTGTACATTTCATGCATTGCTTGAATTTTTCTTAATTATAATTGAATGTTTTGATAGGACTCCAAAGCGCAGGTGACTGCAATACAATTAATAATAGGGACTCTTCAGAGAATGCACGTCTTTGGTGTTGAGAACAGGGACACGTTAACGCACAAGGCCACAGGGGTAACTGTTTTACCACCTCTTTTTTTTCACGCTGATTTCAGCTTCATCATTCTATGATTGTAACCGATTCCCCGTCTCTTCTTAATATCCTCTAGTACTCGGCAAAACTCCTGAAGAAGCCTGATCAGTGCAAAGCTGTCTACTCTTGTGCACATCTTTTCTGGGTTGATGATCAGGACAGCATCAAGGATGGAGAGAGGTTAGTAATTATGCCATGCATGAGGGATGAAATTCACTTTTTGTGCCACTCTTATTATGAGCATTTATTACCTGGTTTATACCTGCATGAGATGTTATTTATGTGTTTATGGGTCTTTCCTAAGCCACTCCGAATTTTGCCCCTTTGAGTTCTGCTCCTTGATTTCAAGCTTTTTCTCATTTTCATAACTTAAGTGGTTGTTGTTTCTTCTTCATTGATCCAGGGTTTTACTTTGCTTAAAACGGGCTTTAAGGATTGCAAATGCTGCTCAACTAATGTCGAATGCAACCCGAGGCAGCAGTGGATCAGTCTTGCTCTTTATAGAAATTCTAAACAAGTAAAACAACACTATACATCCTTGTTTATTTCCCTTTCTTGGATAGTCTCTGTTTTGCAGGTAATTGACGATAGAAACACTTTATCATTTGTATGATGTCAGGTATTTATATTTCTTTGAGAAGGGGGTCACACAAATCACTGTTGCGTCCATCCAGAGCCTACTTGAGCTAATAACAACTGAAATGCAAAGTGAAAATAAAACAGCCGATCCTACTGCAGATGCTTTGCTCGCAAGCACATTGCGCTATATTCAGTTCCAGAAGGATAAAGGCGGTGCAGTTGGTGAGAAATACGAATCCATCAAGTCTTAGTTAAAAAGACAGTTTCTTGCAAGGAAAGTGCATTCTTGATGTTACAGAAGCGGATAACTTTTTTTCCAATACAAGTTCATTAGTTTTTTGATTTGCCTGTTAGTCGAGATTCTGCGTTTTTCATCAGGCTAGCAGAACAAGCTGCAAATATCTGTATATTCTAACCACTCTTTGATGGATTGAGCTTGTCACGGTTTTAATTGTTGTAACAATTTTCTCCAGTAAAAATCTGTCTGTAAATTTGAGGTTATATTACGCAGATCAAGCTTGTGATTATGAATTATTGCTGGACGTAGTTTGTTTTTGAAATGCATTGTCACATTTCCTACTCGATGTTGTTTCCCAACATGATGGCTAATGACATTTGATTTTCCTTTTTTATTTTTCCATTTCTGTTTTTGTTGATGTTGATGTATCTCCTTGAATCAAAGTAGATGCATGTATCAGAGGAACTTGATTTGTGTTACTTTTAAAGGTTCAACATGACCACACTTCAATAGCTAATAGAAGGGTAATTGGAAAGATGTTAAATTACACCGATTTAACTGGTGAAAAAAGAAGAGTCCACGAAGGCAAACTCACTCTTGCATTCAAGATTTCACACAGGTTCATTTTATGATTTAGAAAGACCAACCCCGGCCTTAGTGAGAAGAAGATGGTTAGACGCCAATTGAAAGAGTGGTAATTTTATCCATGATGACCGGGTGACTCTCTTTACCCCAATTTACATTGTCATTATATTACTTAAATCCTCCATTTGTTTGGATAATCGACAATACATCACTGGGAAGTTGGAGCCTTGGCAATAACATGAAAATGAAAGCCACGAAATGCAATGAAGTTGATCAAACCATAGGCGTTTGGACAATATTTGGTTGTCCCTAGTTGAAATATAAAAAAGTATTTGAAATTAAAGTAGAAAGAAAGTACAGTATTTGAAATTTGTTTGTGTTGAGCATAAATTTACTTTGGAAAAAACAGGTTGAAGATTTGCGAATGTGAACCTTTATTCACTTGAAATGCTCCTCTGATAAGCTTTTTTTTATACTTTACCAAGTAGTACTATTCAAATACTGAAGTTTAATCTTTGCAAATATTGATGGCCAAACTTGAATTTCCGTATTTTTATATGCTGAAATATTACTTATGGCCAAACAACAACAGAAACTCGAATCATTCAAAAGTTTTTATTCAAATCAAAGAAGAAAAAAAGGTACGCATTCAAAGAAACTTCTGATGGGATTCGATGCATAGCGAATTCAAATTAGTTGGGGCCCTAAAATGGGCATCAAATATCGGATGGAAAAAAATCATTCAGAACGTTTATATTGTTTAGTAAGGGAAAAAAGCACATTTGTTTAACTCAAATTTGCATAGTTAGATATCTCAATTGTGATACATTCCCATTTCACAAGTTTTTGTACTAGTTTTCTGCTGCACTTATTATATGGCTGGGGAGGAAGAAATCATCGTTATAACAAGTAGCATGCCCTTTTTTTTTAATTTAATAATCGTGGAGTTCGAGCCAGCTTTGTCCACCTCAACTAATTTCACAGGACAACTCAGTTCATAGCATACTTTTGGGTCCAATTACGAGCCACTGATTCATACTTGTTCCTATCACTCTTGTACATATGAGCAATTTCTGGAACCAATGGATCATCTGGATTTGGATCTGTTAGTAGTGAACATATGGAGAGCAAAACCTGCACACACACAAAAAGGTAATTACTTTTTTTGAAAATTTAAATCATACAACTAAAGATATCTGATGGTATAAGAAAAATAGACGTGAATGGATGATGAAATAGAATTCTGGATCACGAATAATGATTAAAAAAGAGAATTATTGGTTCAGTTCTATGACTGACTCATCAATTGAGTTGGTACAAGAATTTCACTAGTCTAATGATTTATTATTTTATTTACATGTCAAAAGTCTCCCGGTCCATATGTTAACATAGTTACATAAACTAGTTATATATATCAAATTAAAGGTTCATGTTTTTCAACTTTTTCTCATTTTGGTTGTCAAAGAAAGAGACAATTTGCAGGGGCGGATTTAGACTAGATACAACAGGTTTGGGAGAACTTATTGCGTCTAGCTCAGAATATAAATACGTGGTGCATGTGCGTAAAAAGAAAGTAATTATTAGTGTTTTAAAAGGTAGTTTTGGGAATTGTCTCGGGGTTTGTCCCGGGGCTGGACACTGGAAAAACGCCTCGGGGCTTACGTATGGGACTTAGTTCTATGAGGTTTACACCCTAAACGCTGAACTGTACGCCCTAAACACACCTAACGTCCAACGCTCGATGCTCGCCTAAGAGTTCTTACACATATTATGCGTCAAATTCCTCAATAACATTATTGACCCTCATAATTCTTTATTAAATGAATGATGCTTAATAGTTTTCTTCATCTATAGAAAAAAAGATGATTGAGAGTAACTCAAATAAAAAATCGTAGTATTGCATATTTACTATTTGAGAACACTGTGAGGGTGCATATCACTTAATATTTCTTTTAAAAATACATATCCAAATTTTACATCTTCACTTGTCATTGATCTTTACATTTCTGTCCTCTGTCTCAAAATTATCATAGTTTACTCATTTTGCTATTTTAAAGTAATTTTTATTTTTATTCATGAAGGGGTAACGTTTTAATTATAATATGATAAAGTTTATTGATTATTTTATTTTAGGGAGGTTAAATGCATAGCATAATAGTAGTATGATTTAAGAAATTGTGATTCTTTTATTGTTTGAAAGTTAAGATGTTAGAGTTGGTTTGCATCTCATAATAACTTTTAAATCATTGCATTATTTATACTTGTAAAATCATGTTAGAAGTTTTATTTTCTATGAGTTTCTCTAATCATGATTTTAATTTTTTAAAACTATTAATATATTTTTATAATTTTTGTGTTATTATACTATTTTATTATATTATAAATTAAAAATTTAAAGATCCACGGAGTTTATATCCCGTGTCTCGGAGCTTATGCCTCGCTCCGTACTAAGCAAAACACCCCACCTCACGCCCCCGCCTTTTAAAATACTGATAATTACTATATAAAGAACAAAACCTACTGACTCTACTTCTTAAATGTGTCATATCAAATTGGCACCATGTCACAAAAATCATGAAGTAGATTAGTAATCAATTAGGGAGAGGAAAGGAAGAGCAACATATAGAAACAATATAAGTACCTTGGATATGGTGAGG
This sequence comes from Anisodus acutangulus, assembly GCA_029783415.1. NCBI lineage: Eukaryota > Viridiplantae > Streptophyta > Magnoliopsida > Solanales > Solanaceae > Anisodus > Anisodus acutangulus. The sequence goes on along the minus strand of CM056509.1, from coordinate 41,556,126 downwards.
GCAGGACTCCATTGATCCTTAAGAATGTCCAAACAAATATTCCCATTATTGTTTATATTTGGATGGAAAACTTTGGTCTTGAAAGCTACCTGCCAATGTAAATGTTAATTAGTTCTAAATTCTAATCAGTTTGATAATTTTCCCACTATTCCTCCTTTTCTTTTTGGAGGTAGGAGTGGAGATGATAAATACTTGTTCACATTTGATGTTTACATCAAATATTTTTTTTAATCTATCGTGGTTATATGCTAAATTGAACTATTGAAGTGAAAATATATAACAATTGAAGTGGTAAAAGTTTATCAAACAAATATATGCCATGTATCCAGTCATCTGATGTAAACATCGAGTATGAATAAATTTTGTATCAGAATGAAGATTGTTCTATCATTAAAAACAAAGGATCTTAACATTATTAGTCCGCTGGCCAAAAAAAAAAAAATCACCCGCCTACGGACTAGTCGTTGTCGGTTTATACTCAGCATATAACAAGTGTATCATAAGCATATACTTACTGTATAAATCAGTATTGTATACTAATTATACAGTGATTATACTGGTTAAAATTTATAAAAAAGAAAGATTAGACTAATTACACTGATGTACAATACATACTCATTGTATAACAACTGTCTAATAAGCGTATAATCATACCTTGGGAGGTTTAAAAGGATAATCAGGGGGGAAATGGATGGCCACTTGGAAAACACCACCTGCATAAGGGCTGTCATTTGGACCAATAATGGTTGCTTGCCAATGAAACATATCCTGGCTAGGACCTGAAAAAAGAGCTAGTGTTTTGAAAAAATGTTGGTAAGCGTAGCCATTTATTATGCGCAAATATCATGATAGTGTCGTGAATTTCAAACTTAAACAAGTAAAAAAATTGGGATACTCTTGTAATTTTTGAAATCCACGATTCTATTTTAAATTTCGAACTTTAAAAAGGTAAAACTTCATAACAGTATTCTGGATTCATCAAAAGGACCCCTAAGTAAATTCGCCCCCTTCCACCCCTTTTTATTTTGACTCCTATCTAGTGTCAGGTATCCGTTTTGAGGCCTCACTAATCCGATTTCGCATCAGGAAGTCCTACTTTGTGGTTTAAAGCGCTCTCTACCATAGACGACTTCGTACCAAGGTTCGAACTTGAGATATCTGATTAAGGATGAAAAAATATTTACCACTCCACCTCAACTTTTGATCTGTTGGGAGATGATGGATCATAAATATATTAAAAGACATTTATTTTACCTGCACTACATGAAGTAGGAGGGTCTCTTTGCAACTCCCTTAGTTCCTTGTGAATTCTCCTTGATGCCATTAATCCTACTTACTTCTTGGATTGATATAAAAAGGATTTTGTTTTTTTGCTATGAGAATAGTTTAGAAGTTTTAGAGAGAAAATATCAATTTGATTAATGATTTCAAGAAAGAATGCAAATATATATATGCAAGAAAATAAGGAGAAGAAGAGAATAATATCCTTTTCAGTAATTATTCAGTGGTCACTCATTGGTATAGATTCTGTGACAAAAAGCAATTTGTAAAGAACCATGCACTTCCAAAAAGGGACGATAGGTGATTTTTCAAACTTGTGAAGAAACAAAAAATGAAAAAAAAGAAGAAGGTATTATTCTCCAAGCTTAGCTTTTCTCAACTTGCCAACATAAAGTTTTTAAATTTGAAAAGAATAAAATTATACTATACAGCCATTTCTGTTGTTGTGCCTGTGTTCAAAAATCAGGAAAAACAGAAACCAAACGGAAAGACAAAAATCAGGAAAAACAGAAACTGGAAAAATAATACAGAAGTAAAAAAATATCCGAGACCACAGAATTCACTGTGTGTCCTTAAGGAATTTAATCTCCTCACTGTACCCGAGGTTATGGATTACTTCCTCCCAGGATAAAACGGATATACTGTCGCAGGAGTAGCAGATGCGTCAAACGCCTTCGACTTCGACGAACTCAAAGTTGGCAACGAAACACAGTAAGACTCGATAGTTTTATTTGTGAAAAAAGAATGCAGAATTTCAGATGCAGAAATTTTTGGTTTTTGGTATCTTTAAAATGAGGCATTGCCTTAGTTTATATAGCCTTGAAGGTGCCTCTTCGGAATAGGTTGGTATTTGTTGGAAAGGTTGCCTTCCATTTCTCATTCACACCAACTTGGCTAGTTTTATTCATTAACTAGCTTTAACAATCCCCCACATGAATGGGGAATGGCTATATGATGAAAAACATGCATGACAAAAAACTGTGTGATTCGTAAGCAAGGATTAATCGCATATGGATAAGTAGATTTCTCTTTGAACTTTCCGTAGTGAACATATGTCGGATATACTCGGTCAATCGGTAGATGTGATATCCTTGAACCGTCGAGCTTTGGTGTATACCTAGACAACCACATGTCACACAATTAACCCTTTAACCGTCTTTGGTTCTCATTGTTTTGTTCGTTTGACCATGAACCTTTGCCTGGTTCATAAGTGCGTAGAGAATTGGCCTTACATAATTCTCCTTGAAGCGGCTTACACTTCACACTTACATTGGTGGTTGCTAAATGTGTCATCCCGTAGATACACTATTTGATATACCCGTACCAAACTTAGGAACCATTAAAAACCGCAATGCTTTATCCTAATCGAACATTGTCTCATCACGAGAATGGACCAAAGAGTTATTGTGACAATGTTGAACCGTCATTAATGACTTTGTTTGATCTCTTTGAACCTAGATCTTGGGATCTCCAGTCTTCTAGGTAGAGTTACCGTCACGATGACTTGTCCTCGGCCATAGTCCCATTCCCCTTGATGATCTTTCAACTACCTCTCTAGTTAGGCCTTTAGTTAGTGGATCCGACACATTATCTCTTGACTTAACATAGTCAATTGTGATAATTCCACTAGAGAGTAGTTGTCTAACGGTATTATGTCTTCGTCGTATGTGACGAGACTTTCCGTTGTACATAAGGCTCCCGGCTCTTCCTATTGCCGCTTGGCTATCGCAATTGTTGACACCCAATTTTGTCCCATCTTTTATGATTTTATTCGTAATTTTTAATATTTTGACACTTTTAAAATAATTTTAAAATATAGGCATATATGTGTATATCCTCTTATTATTATTATTATTCGCATTTTATATCATTTGCATTTTTATCATAATCATAAGTTTTATCCGAAAATTCTATGTTATTTTATTTTTTCGCAAAATTGCATCGCATTTCCCTTTTATTAAGCATTAAACATTTCGCAAATATTATATTTTTATTATTATCACATCGTTATGTTATTTTAAATAATTCACGTCTTTTACAAAATATATATATATATATAATATCTTTTAATATTAAACCCCTTTTATATTTTTCAATTCCTAACCCATTTTTATTTCCTAACTAAAAATAATTTCTACCCAACCCAAACCCTCCATTTTCCAAGCCCCACCGAACCCATTCTGGGCCTAACTCCGATTGGCCCAACAAATTCTTTCCCTTTATTTCCCATACCCAACACATCAAAATAAAACCCCAACCCATTTCCCTTTAATCCCCACCCAAAACCCCCCTTTATTTCCGGCCCAACCCCATCACCCACACCCAAGCCCAAACCCAACCAGACTCAAATTTCACTCACTCAATGGCCGCCCAAGCCCAAAACCCCTTCCCTTTAATTCCCCAAACCAACAAACCCTAAAACAAAAAAATTTCTCAAACCCTCTCAAACCCCCCTAATCGCCGCACCCTATGCCCCTACCCCACGTCGCGCACCCTACCCCGTCACTTCGCCGACACCACCAACCTACCCTGACACCGCCGAAACCATCCCCTCACCAACACACCCCCCAAAATCCTCAACACATGCCCCAAAAAATCAGATTTTGTCCCCTTTATTTTGAAATTCAAATTCTTTTTTAGGGGGGTATGAGGGGTTGGAACGTTGGGTTTGAGTACCTATAAATACCCCATGTTGTTCTTCATTTTGGGGAGGGATTTTTTTCGGAGGATTTTTGGAAAAAACGATTCAAGATATAAATCTTTGTTGTGTTCTTGAGTTTAAAGCATTTGGCTTCTTTGTTGTTTTAAGAATCAAGTCCGAAAAGGTTTGTTCTCCCATTTTGATTCTCTGATTTTCTTCACTGATTTCGGGTCGGGTCGACCTGTGTCGGGTCGACCCGGTTCGGGTAACATTTTCAGAATTCTTGCATTTCATATTTATGTATGTTGGTTATCTGAATTTGGTGTTAAAATTTGATTTGGATCACTGATTTCGGGTCGGGTCGACCCGATTTGAATTTCCAAATTTCTTGCATTGTTGCTGTTATTATTATTGGTTATCTGAAATTGATGAAATTATTTGATTCCGGGTTGAAACTCCAATTCGGGTCGGGTCACTGACCCGGGTCGGGTCGCCTCAATTTGAATTTCCAAATTTCTTGCATTGTTGCTGTTATTATTATTGGTTATCTGAAATTGATGAATTTATTTGATTCCGGGTTGAAACACTGATCCGGGTCGGGTCGACCCGGTTCGGATAACATTTCCAGAATTCTTGCATTTCATATTCTTGTTATTAGTTATCTGAATTTGGTGTTGAAATCTGATTCGAGTTTGGATCGCTGATCCGGTCAGATCATCGACCGGTCAGATCGACCGATTGGTTAACATTTTCAGAATTCTTGCATTTCATATTCTTGTTATTGGTTATCTGAATTGGGTGTTGAAATCTGATCCGGGTTGAAACACTGATCCGGGTCGGGTCGACCCGATTTGGATATTTCCAGAATTCTTGCATTCCATATTCTTGTTATTGTTTATCTGAATTTGATCGAAATCGATTCGAGTTTGGATCATCGATCCGGGTCAGTCCACGACCGGCCTGAGCGACCGATTTGAATATTTAATTTCGTAACTCGGTCGGATATTTTAAACCGCCACCGCTCGTTTCTTTGGCAATCGCTTTCTTGTTTTATTAATATCGCATTAAGGCCGATTAAATTGAATTCGAGGCCGCGCTTTTCTTTCGCTCCGCTTCGCTTTTTTTGTTTAATCGTTTTAGACATCCGTGCAAGCGGATATATTATTGTTTTTATTAAGTTTACTGTTTTAAATTTCTTGCGACGGATATCATCGCTTTATCGCTTTGAATAAATACCGGCCTGTTCGGGCGTTGTTTTTCCGCTTCGCTTGCTCCCGCTTCAGACATCGCTTTTATCGCTTTTATCATTTTTATCGCTTTAAATCGAACACCGCACCTTTCAAACATTGCTTTCTGTTCAGTCCACTTTGTTTCAAAGATTCAAATTACCGTTCTCGCTTTTACTATTTTAAACTAGACACCGCGTCATTTTCGAAACTTTTTTTTCCTCTGCCTCGCTTTTTAGCATCGCTATCGCATCGCTTTTTACGCCATCGCTATCGCTGCTGTTTCTGTTCGATTTAAAATTTTACTGATTTGAACACGATACTACACGGCCGATGAAAAATATCCGTCGATTTTGAGGCCTCCACGGTTGCAAAGACGGAAATATAACTTCGGCAATGATGAAGACTTAAACCTTTTATCCGAGATCAACATGTTTAGTAGGCGAGGTGACTAAAATAACCAACAAGTTATATATTCGCGACACGACGTGATTATAGTGATCTTTTCTATTTCACCGAGAGACCAACACGTTTAGTAGGCGAGGCAATCAAAAATAAACTACATTAGTCATATGTTTGCAGCCACGACGTGATTGGAATGTTCTTTTCAAAATTTAAGTCTGAGCCCTCCGCGATCAAAACATTCACTGTTTTGAATACGGATATGAAGTTATTTGTATTTATATGTTTCTAACCGTTTGTTCTTGATGACTGCGAGGATTAAAGTAAATAACGACAAATATTCCTCGGAGTTTATTTATTGTTATTTCTTTCTTTAATTCAGCTTTTATCTCGCTTTGTATTGTAATATTATTTATCGCACTTATGTAATTATTAAAATGCTTAGAATAGGCAAACTTAGGATTTATTCATAGGTTAGTTTAAGATTTGAAACCCGTCGCTAGCTTATTTATTTATAGGCTCGCAAACTTAGAAATCTTTCGCTAGTTTATTTTAGGCTCGTCACGCGAATTCAAGATTTTCAAAACAACTTTTGTCATCTTTTATTTTGCTTTATTAAATCATACCGAATAAGTTTTTCTTTCGTCAATTTACAATTCATTGATTCCCAAAATTTTACCATTTGGCATTATAAATAAATTGTTTTACTATCAATTGTCAAAAACATATTTTTCAACTCTACATGTATTTCTCTTTAGATATCATATAAATGCATATTTTGAAAAATCTCTACATTTATCTATCTTTTAAAATGCATCCTTTTTCTAATTATTTGCAAACGTCTTTTAATTTATTATACTTGTAAAACATGCATTATTTCTACCAATAATTAACCTGAGTTTTACCGGATAACCGCAAGTTAGCGGATCTTAAAGGATGCCTAACCCCTTCCATTTAGGATAATAAAGAACCCTTACCTAGAATCTCGCTAGTTTCGCAGACCTTAAAATTGGAGTTTACATTGCAGCACTTAGTTTTAATATTTAGGTGTCCTAATTCACCGTAAAAATAATTAGGTGGCGACTCCTCAACCCTTTTTACCCAGGAATCACCCCGGATACGTCCGCGCTCCGCTTTGACCCGAGCAAGGTCGAAAAACGGGCGCTACAACATGGCGACTCCGCTGGGGATTTCAGGTTCTTAACTATAGCAAAATTCAGGTTAATTATAATTGTGCTCTACTTTCACTCTTTGTTTGACGTAATACTTTGATTTGTTTCCTTTGTGAATTTTTTTTTTTGCATGCATAACTGCTTTAATTTCCATATTTTTACTGCTTATCTTAAATTGGCATTTCGCTCATATTTCTTCCACTCTGGAAAATTGACACTATCACACACTACACGCGAGGTGTGTTTTGCACCGCAAATTTCTTTCAATCTACCAAATTTTAGGAGAGTTGGCGTATGCGCGGAGTGACCGGACCATCCGGTGGCCGCGTAGCCTTCTCACTCGAGTAGTCCGCTCGGGAACCTTGCGTCTAGTCAGCCAAATCTTAGAAAATTTAAGATAGAGCTATACCACCCTTTATTTTAAGTCATGCATGCATACATCTTAGGTGGGTCGATCCTTGGTATCGACTCCACAATTAAGAAATCCGCCAAAGATGTCTACGGGTCTCACAACCCAACGACCGATCATCATATTATGTGTAGCGTGATAAGGATAGACTAATCCAAGACTAATCATGACATGCTGAAATTGGAAAATGTACATTCATTTTGTCTCATTTCCGACAAAGCATTGCAGTTTAGCAGCTTGGATCAAATCTGTCGTAATCCCGCATATCTGGCGTTAGGCCCACCTCCGCATAAGGGAGGCCCCATGCATATTAGGATGCGCATTTAATTGCCTTACAATCATTTTGTTGTTTTCTCCTCGCTTTTTCACTATGTGCATATTATTTAAAGCAATAATTACTCGCCTTGTACTAACTTGGTTTTCTTTAATTTTTTTAGAAGGTTTATTTTTTCTAGATTATTTTCCCAAAGGTTGATTTGCGTTGACTAAAAATGGCGGATCATCCCTACTTCACGAGGTCAAAGGCACAATCCTTCAAAGAAATGATCGATTTAGATGCATCCGAACAGATCCGGCCTGGAACTTATCACTCTTTCCAGAGATGAACCAGAGGCTTCGGAAAATAGAAATGCTACCGCCCAAGAAAATACATCGCCCAACCGTTACAACAGATGGCAGCCATGCAGATCGAGATAGAGCGGCTCCAAAATCTCACCACCTGTCCATTAGCGCCAATACTCCACTCCTCGAACAAGGGATGATGCAATGCACCGCAAACTTTTTCATCTCATGAACAACCATTTTCCCAAAACCTCCCCGATAATTCGCCACTATGCAAAACCAATCCTCAACACACTAACCCGCAAGCTAGTCCACAACAAAGCCCGCTACAAAATGACCCTACAACTCCACATACCCAAATTAACCCACTCATCCAAAACACCTCTTCCATGCAAAATCACCAAGCTGTGCCAACACATATTGATGGCACACGCCGCCGATCCCAACGAACAAAGACGTGCCACCAAAGATATGCAACTAAGCTCAACCTTTTACAACCACAAAGACCAAACATGACTCTTCAGAAATTGGCGGTGTGAAGAAATGGACAGGCAGGTGAGGATCAGAACCGGTGAAAGTGTGGCGAGAGAGATTCACAGCCTGAAAGAAGCATTCAAGAATATCCAAACCAGCAAGGGGCATGAAGGACTCGAGTACGAAGATTTGTGCATGCATCCCGACATTGAATTGCCTGTCGGATATAAAATGCCAAAATTTGACTTGTTTGATGGGAAAGGAAATCCTTACTCTCATTTGAGATCGCATCGCGACAAACCGATTGGGGTAGGTAAAAATCAGGCCATCATAATGAAGTTGTTCGTAAGGAGTTTGACAGAGAAGCACTAGACTGGTACACAAGCCAGACCCGCAAAATGGCGTAATTGGGGCACGATGGCACAAGATTTCGTGGACAGATTTAAATTCAACATCGACACAGTCTTGACAGATTTTATCCGATGAAGTTGGAAAAGAAGTCCACAGAGACCTTCAGAGAATACGCCATGAAGTGGAGGGCAGAAGCAGCGAAAGTTCAACCCCCGATAGAAGAAAGTGAGATGACCACTCTCTTTGTACAATCTTTGAAAGATGCAACATACTATGAGAGAATGATAAGCGGCATAGGAGGAAGTTTCTCTGAAGTTATAAGGATGGGAGATTTCATAGAAGAGGGAATCAGAACAGGAAGAATTACAAACTTTGTAGCATTGCAAGCAACAAGTGAGACAATCCAATCGGACTCATTTGAGGGAGCAGTAAAGAGAAAGAGAGATGGAGTGTCCTATGTGGTGACAGTTCAGAAACATAGGCCAAATCAAATGTCAACCTACCAAATGCCATCACCCCAGCCTCCCTACTACAATCAAAACAACCAAAGTCCTCATCCTTCCTATTATTACCCATACACCCAAAGCCCTCAACCTTACTATCAATACCCACCTGGTCCCTACCCTGTCTACCATACCCATCCAATATATAGTCTGCCTCGAGCACCTGTCTATCCAAATCCCCCGCAATATCAGCCCACATACTTACCTCATCCACAAGTCCATGCACCAAATGCACCCAGACCCCGCGCAAAATACGAAAGAAAGCCACCCAAACCGTATTCAGCTTTAGCCGAACGTCGAGCCCAGTTATATGAAAGACTGAAAACCGCAGGAATACTCCAACCCATCCCAGGGGCATATCCCCAATCCTATTCCCAGTGTCGTATGATGAAACTAAGCATTGTGCATACCACTCGGGAATCCTGGGCACGACACTGAAAATTGCTATGCCCTCAGAGACAAAATTGAGGCGTTAATCAAAGAAGGAGTTATCCAACTGAAAGGACCTTCCTCTAATGTAAATAATAACCCTTTGCCAAATCATGACGAGGCCAACGTAAAAATGATTACTGGTGACGAAGACCACAAAGTGGAAGGGACTATTGTGCTACCCAGGAAAGGAAAAGGTTGAATCATCGACCTTTATTACCCCTATGATTACTGATCCAAGTGAAGGCACCGCTCGAGTAGAAGTACTTCCTCCAAAGTCGCGGGTCATGGCATCATCTTTTCTTGGAAAAGTCTTATCAACCAATCTCCGAAGGAAGGAAAATGCTTCTTTACCAAAGCCTGTTCCGCCTCTGAGTCAGTCATTCGTCAAAGCATGCGCCACTCAGGAATCAAAGGAGGACAATGCAGCCAACCTCGTGAAGGGATTCAAAAGATTTTTCATTCTTTGAAAAGGAAGCAAAAGCAATATGATTCTCGGTGATTACGCTAGAGACTCAACCAGTTGGGATGCGGAGCAAGGAGATGTTTTGGGAAAATTAGACATGTGCCCTGACCTTGTTTCTCCCAGAAACTAGTTAACTGCATTAATTTTTAATGAAACAATGCGATTCAGATTGAGGCCTGAATCATATATATGCATTCAATGTGTTTTGCCTCTACCTTTTGAAAGCTTAAAATGACAAATCTGCACTGCTTTTGCTATTATAAAATATGTTTTGTTCAATAATTCTCTTTTCTTTTTTCATCATGCAAACTAATTTGTCGGCAGTATGTGACATATAATGAAACAAGCAAACAAGGTCCCAAACAAGCAAGGCTTCGAAGAATATGAGGAAGACTCACAACCGGAAGAACTGGGGCATAAGCCAAAGCCAGATTTGGATGAAACATCAAGATGGTTGATAGTTACAAGCATTGGCACGGACGTTTGTCATTTGTACTCTTGGGCTACCACACTACGATCAGGACTTCTACTGGGCAATGCTATTTCTTTCACAGCCAAGTGGATACATAATCATTTACTAAGAGACTGATTGATGAAAAGCAGATGGACACAGTTGTCCGGGGCAACCTTATCAGAATAGAATGGCCAAAAACCATCAATGCAGATACAGGGAAGAGATACCATATCTAAGATTAGTTATTCTCTATGTAATACTTTCTATGTTGTAAAAGTTGCGCTCCCTCATCGGGATACGCATAGAACCCACGTAGGGTTTCGTTTCTTTAGATCACAAATTTCCCAAGTTCCTTTTCACTTGCTAACCTGAACTACGTTATGACCTGATTCCCTCGGCGGGATACATAGGCGGCCACATCGGCTTCGGTCCCATCTTTAGAAAAATCCTTACAATCTCCTTTGCTTACATGAACTACGTTATGACCTGATTCCCTCGGCGGGATACGTAAGCGGCCACATCGGCTTCGGTCCCATCTTTAGAAAAACCTTACAACCCTCTTTACTTGTAATGAACTACGTCATGACCTGATTCCCTCATGGGGATACGTAGGCGGCCTAAATCGGCTTCGGTCCCACCATTAGAAATATTTTCTCCTTTATCTCGTACATGATAAAATGCACCCATCTGATCACCCTGATATGGCAGACAAGCAATCTACACAAGACTCGGTTGTCCGTTTAAAAGATCATCATCCTCATATATCGGAAACTGGGGCATTTTTAAGGGATCACTGTCGGAGGACGCCGATAAACATGGAAAAACATCGGCAAACTAAGTCTTCAAATTTAAGAGGATTTTGGATAAGACGTTTGCTTTGTTTCACCGCATGTCGCTGCTCGACAGACATTTACATATATGCATACTTTCTTATAAGCAATTTATTTTCACCAAATATTTTCATTAAAGTTTGACAAGATTTTTTTTACTAATACGCATACTTTCTTATAAGCAAAATCATTTTCAACAAATATTTTCATTAGCAGTTCGACAAGAACTTTTTAATGATAAGCATACTTTCTTATAAACAAATTATTTTCAACAAATGTTTTCATTAACGGTTAGCCAAGACTGGGAACCAGACAGGGGCTACAGGTCCAAATCAGCAGGACATGCAGCTATCAAGAGCCAAAGCTATCAAGTCAACGCGAATCAACCGCCCCTCCCCAAACTCACAAATTTTCTTTGAGTACAGGTTCTTCAGGTTGAAAAAGCAGGGAAGCCACATCAGTTATGATCAATTCCCCAAAGAATTTCGGCACTACAACTCACTATAAGGATTACGTTCTTGTTCTGCATTTATACGAAGACATCATCTTGACCTACAGGGTCCCGACTATTATGTCTGCACAAAGATGTTATTTCGGATCACAAAGAACGACAACAAGGCAAACCCGACGGCAAAGACGTCGCATCACATTTTCGCCGTGCCAGACGACATTTCAATTCACATGAGTTTGGATCGGCGGAAGATTCAAAGACAACGTGGAACCCTATTACTGACAAATTGACGGCAAGGACGCCACTTACATCTCTTACAACAGGACAACATTTCAAAACGTCATCGACGTTATGGCAAAGACAACAAATATCTTTACTGACTTTACGACGACGCCAACAACATTACAATGACGTCTTCAACGCAAAGAACTATCTTTTACCGCATCTCAACGACGCCAACAAAGATTACAATGACGTCTTCAAAGCAGCGACTATCTTTACGACAACACAACAACTATCTTTTACAAAGATCATCAACGACGCCAACAAAGACTACAATGACGTCTTCAGCAGCACGACTATCTTTACGGCAACACAACAACTATCTTTACAAGATCTCAACGACGCCAACAAAGATTACAACGACGTCTTCAAAACAACAACTATCTTTACGGCAATGCAAAGAACTATCTTTACCAGATCTCAACGGCGTCAACAAAGATTACAATGACGTCTTCAACGCAACAGACTATCTTTACAAAGATTACAACAACGTCATTGACGCATCGCAAAGACATCAACTATCTTCAACAAAGATTACAACAACGCCCACGACGTTCAAGAACACGACATCTATTTTTACAGATTACAATGACGTCAACAACATTACAATGACGCTTTCAGCTCAACATCTACCTTCTACAAAGAAACTACATTACCACAACGCCCACGACGTTACGGCAAAGACACCGCCTTTTTTACAACATTACAACGACGTCAACAACATTTCAACGACGTCTTCAAGAACGCCTATCTCTTACAACAAACAAGATTACATTCTGCAACAACGTCATCACAATGACGTCTTCAACACAACACGCCGATACAACGACGACCCCAAATAGCATTCTTACAACAACGACATCAACAACATTACAATGATGTCGCCAAGAACGCGCCCATACAACGGTGTCATGAACAACACGCCTATGCAACGGCGTCTTACGCAAATCAACTATCTTTACAAAGATTACAACGACATCAACAACATTACAATGATGTCATCGCGAACGCCGCCATACAACGGCGTCATCAACAACACGCCTACGCGAACGGCGTCTTCGCACAACATTTATTTTTACAGATTACAACGACGTTAACAAAGATTACAACGACGTCTTCAAAGACAACAATTATCTTTACAAGAAGAAACAAAGATTACAACAACGCCCTCGACGTTACATGCAAAGACAACAACCGTCTTTTACATAATTACAACGACGCCAACAATATTACAACGACGTCTTCAACACAACACGCCAATCCAACGACGTCATTTCAGCGCCCACCTTATAATGCGGGTATTTTAATTTCACCAGCGCCCACCTTATAATGAGGGTATTTTTAATTTCAGTCATGCGCCCACCTCCTAATGCGGGTATTTCTAAGTTATTTTCTCTACAATTTTTCTCAGCAGTTATACACTAATTATATCTTAAGCTTTAGTTTGCAGGAGTTTTTTAATTTGCAGGAATTTCATCACAGCGTGGAACTATCTCTTACGGCGAACCGAGGCAAATTGGTCAACGACCTACTTCGAACGTCGATCCGCTTTTCCCATTAGTTTCTCGCATCTGCGACCAGTGTCATCCTAAGTCGACACTGGGGCATTGTTTCTTGAATGCACTATCTTTTTGCAACTTCTATACCCCCCGGGGATTCTATTACTTACCATGCAGTCCCGTTGATCAGGACAAAATTGGCTACTCAGTCAACTTTCTTTGGCCAAAAACTCTTTCATCGTCTCCGTCCAAAGAGGGGCATCTGTTGACACCCAATTTTGTCCCATCTTTTATGATTTTATTCGTAATTTTTAATATTTTGATACTTTTAAAATAGTTTTAAAATATAGGCATATATGTGTATATCCTCTTATTATTATTATTATTCGCATTTTATATCATTTGCATTTTTATCATAATCATAAGTTTTATCCGAAAATTCTATGTTATTTTATTTTTTCGCAAAATTGCATCGCATTTCCCTTTTATTAAGCATTAAACATTTCGCAAATATTATATTTTTATTATTATCACATCGTTATGTTATTTTAAATAATTCACGTCTTTTACAAAATATATATATATATATATATAATATCTTTTAATATTAAACCCCTTTTATATTTTTCAATTCCTAACCCATTTTTATTTCCTAACTAAAAATAATTTCTACCCAACCCAAACCCTCCATTTTCCAAGCCCCACCGAAACTCCATCTGGTCGGCCTAACTCCGCTGGGCCCAACAAATTCTTTCCCTTTATTTCCCATACCCAACACATCAAAATAAAACCCCAACCCATTTCCCTTTAATCCCCACCCAAAACCCCTTTATTTCCGTCCAACCCCATCACCCACACCCAAGCCCAAACCCAACCAGACTCAGCCCCACTCACCCGACTGGCCGCCCAAGCCCAAAACCCTTCCCTTTAATTCCCCAAACCAACAAACCCTAAAACAAAACAAAAAAATTCTCAAACCCCTCTCAAACCCCCCTAATCGCCGCAGACCCTATGCCCCTACCCCACGCCGCCAAGACTCCCTACCCCCTCATCACTTCGCCGACACCACCAACCTACCCTGACACCGCCGAAACCATCCCCTCACCAACACACCCCCCAAAATCCTCAACACATGCCCCAAAAAATCAGATTTTGTCCCCTTTATTTTGAAATTCAAATTCTTTTTTAGGGGGGTATGAGGGGTTGGAACGTTGAGTTTGAGTACCTATAAATACCCCATGTTGTTCTTCATTTTGGGGAGGGATTTTTTTCGGAGGATTTTTGGAAAAAACGATTCAAGATATAAATAAATCTTTGTTGTGTTCTTGAGTTTAAAGCATTTGGCTTCTTTGTTGTTTCAAGAATCAAGTCCGAAAAGGTTTGTTCTCCCATTTTGATTCTCTGATTTTCTTCATCGATTTGGTCGGTCGAATTGTGTCGATCGACCGGTTCGTAACATTTTCTGTAATTCTTGCATTTCATATTTATGTATGTTGGTTATCCGAATTTGGTGTTAAAATTTGATTTGGATCACCGATTTCGGGTCAGATTCTTGACACGGTCGAATCGACCGATTTGAATTTCCAAATTTCTTGCATTGTTCTTTATTATTATTGGTTATCCAAATTGATGAAATTATTTGATTCCGGTTGAAACTCCAATTCGGTCGTCACCGACCGGTCGGTCGCCTCAATTTGAATTTCCAAATTTCTTGCATTGTTGCTATTATTATTATTGGTTATCCAAATTGATGAATTTATTTGATTAGGGTTGAAACACCGATCCGGTCGAACATCGATCCGGGTCGGGTCGACCCGGTTCGGGTAACATTTCCAGAATTCTTGCATTTCATATTCTTGTTATTAGTTATCTGAATTTGGTGTTGAAATCTGATTCGAGTTTGGATCGCTGATCCGGGTCGGGTCACTGACCCGGGTCGGGTCGACCCGGTTGGTTAACATTTTCAGAATTCTTGCATTTCATATTCTTGTTATTGGTTATCTGAATTGGGTGTTGAAATCTGATCCGGGTTGAAACACTGATCCGGGTCGGGTCGACCCGATTTGGATATTTCCGCACTTGCATTCCATATTCTTGTTATTGTTTATCCGAATTTGATGTCAAATCGATTCGAGTTTGGATCATCGATCCGGTCGGGTCCACGACTGGCCTGAGCGACCCGATTTGAATATTTCGAATTTCGAGAACTCGGGTCGGATATTTTAAACCGCCAACGCTCGCTTCTTTGGCAATCGCTTTTATCGCTTTATTAATATCGCATTAAGGCCGATTTAAATTGAATTCGAGGCCGCGCTTTTCTTTCGCTCCGCTTCGCTTTTTTTTGTTTAATCGTTTTAGACATCCGTGCAACGGATATATTATTGTTTTTATTAAGTTTCTTGTTTTAAATTTCTTGCGGCGGATATCATCGCTTTCTCGCTTTGAATAAATACCGCGTCTGTTCGGGCGTTGTTTTTCCGCTTCGCTGTTTGCTCGCTTCAGACATCGCTTTATCGCTTTTATCATTTTTACTGCTTTAAATCGAACACCGCACCTTTCAAACATTGCTTTCCTATTCCAAATTAATCGCTTCAAAGATTCAAATTACCGTTCTCATCGCTTTTACTATTTTAAACTAGACACCGCGTCATTTTCGAAACTGCTTTTTTTTCCTCTGCCTCGCTTTTTTACATCGCTATCGCCATCGCTTTTTCGCCATCACATCGCCGCTTTCTGTTCCGATTTAAAATTTTACTGATTTGAACACGATACTACACGGGCCGATGAAAAATATCCGTCGATTTTGAGGCCTCCACGATTGCAAAGACGAAATATAACTTCGGGCGATGATGAAGACTTAAACCTTTTTATCCGAGATCAACATGTTTAGTAGGCGAGGTGACTAAAATAACCAACAAGTTATATATTCGCAGCCACGACGTGATTATAGTGATCTTTTCTATTTCACCCGAGAGACCAACACGTTTAGTAGGCGAGGCAATCAAAAATAAACTACATTAGTCATATGTTTGCAGCCACGACGTGATTGGAATGTTCTTTTCAAAATTTAACACTGAGCCCTCCCCGATCAAAACATTCACTGCTTTGAATACGGATATGAAGTTATTTGTATTTAAATGTTTCTAACCGCTTGTTCTTGACAGCTTAGGGGATTAAAGTAAATAACGACAAATATTCCTCGGAGTTTATTTATTGTTATTTCTTTCTTTAATTCAGCTTTTATCTCGCTTTGTATTGTAATATTATTTATCGCACTTATGTAATTATTGAAATGCTTAGAATAGGCAAACTTAGGATTTATTCATAGGTTAGTTTAAGATTTGAAACCCGTCGCTAGCTTATTTATTTATAGGCTCGCAAACTTAGAAATCCTTCGCTAGTTTATTATAGGCTCGCAAACTTAGAAATCCTTCGCTAGTTTATTTTAGGCTCGTCACGCGAATTCAAGATTTTCAAAACAACTTTTGTCATCTTTTATTTTGCTTTATTAAATCATACCGAATAAGTTTATCTTTCGTCAATTTACAATTCATTGATTTCCAAAATTTTACCATTTGGCATTATAAATAAATTGTTTTACTATCAATTGTCAAAAACATATTTTTCAACTCTACATGTATTTCTCTTTAGATATCATATAAATGCATATTTTGAAAAATCTCTACATTTATCTATCTTTTAAAATGCATCCTTTTTCTAATTATTTGCAAACGTCTTTTAATCTATTATACTTGTAAAACATGCATTATTTCTACCAATAATTAACCTGAGTTTTACCGGATAACCGCAAGTTAGCGGATCTTAAAGGATGTCTAACCCCTTCCCTTTAGGATAATAAAGAACCCTTACCTAGAATCTCGCTAGTTTCGCAGACCTTAAAATTGGAGTTTACATTGCAGCACTTAGTTTTAATATTTAGGTGTCCTAATTCACCGTAAAAATAATTAGGTGGCGACTCCTCAACCCTTTTTACCCAGGAATCACCCCGGATACGTCCGCGCTCCGCTTTGACCCGAGCAAGGTCGAAAAACGGGCGCTACAGCAATGTATGCATATAGGAGCCAACGGTTTGGGCCAAAATGGAATATCTTCTAAGAAATTCCGGAGTCATTCAGCTTCTTCACCGGCTTTGTCTAAAGCTATGAACTCAGATTCCATTGTAGAGCGGGCGATACATGTCTGTTTGGATGACTTTCAAGACACTGCTCCTCCACCTATGGTAAAAACATATCCACTTGTGGATTTAGTTTCAGTTGAACCGGTGATCCAATTTGCATCACTGTATCCTTCAATAACTGCAGGATACCTGTTATAATGCAAAGCAAAGTTTTGAGTATGTTTTAAATACCCCAAAACTCGTTTCATTGCCAGCCAATGTTTTTGGTCGGGATTACTAGTGTAGCGACTTAGTTTACTTATAGCACATGCAATATCAGGTCGCGTACAGTTCATGATATACATCAAACTTTCCAACACTTTGGCATAATCCAATTGAGAATGACTTTCACCTTTATTCTTTGCAAGAGCAAGGTTCATATCAATTGGTGTCTTTGCAACTTTAAAGTCCAAATACTTGAACTTTTCAAGTACCGTTTCAATATAATGAGATTGAGACAATGCTAGACCTTGAGGAGTCTTATGAATTTTAATTCCCAGAATTAAATCGGCAACTCCTAAGTCTTTCATATCAAACTTACTAGCAAGCATGCGCTTAGTGGCATTTATGTTAGCAATGTCGTTACTCATTATCAACATATCATCCACGTACAAACAAACAATGACTACGTGGTTTGGAGTGTTCTTAATGTAGACACATTTATCACACTCATTTATCTTGAATCCATTTGACAGCATTGTATGGTCAAATTTTGCATGCCACTGTTTGGGTGCTTGTTTTAGTCCGTAAAGAGACTTAACAAGTCGACACACCTTCTTCTCTTTCCCTGGAACTACAAACCCCTCAGGTTGTTCCATGTAAATTTCTTCCTCTAACTCTCCATTTAAGAAGGCTGTTTTCACATCCATTTGATGGATTTCAAGACCGTACATGGCGGCTAACGCTACTAACACCCGAATAGATGTAATCCTCGTTACCGGCGAGTATGTATCAAAGTAATCAAGACCTTCTCGTTGTCTAAACCCTTTAACAACTAGTCTTGCCTTATATTTATCAATAGTACCATCAGCTTTCATTTTCTGCTTGAAAATCCATTTGGAACCTAAAGGTTTATTCCCTGGAGGAAGGTCAACCAATTCCCAAGTATGGTTGTTTAAGATGGATTCTATCTCACTATTGATTGCCTCTTTCCAAAATTGAGCTTCCGATGAAGACATAGCTTCGTTGAAGGTTCGAGGCTCATTCTCCAACAAAAATGTTAGAAATTCTGGTCCAAATGAAGTAGACGTCCTTTGACGTTTGCTGCGTCTCGGTTTTTCCTCATCAGGAATATTTTCCTTTGTTTCTTCCCGAGGTCGTTTAGATTCTTTGCTAGACGACTCACATTCCTTTTTATACGGATATATGGTTTCAAAGAAGTCAGCATTATCTGATTCAATTACCGTATTTACCTGAATGTCGGGATTTTCTGATTTGTGAACCACAAATCGATATGCCTTACTATTTGTGGCATATCCTATGAAAACACAATCAATGGTTTTAGGTCCTATTTTTACCCTTTTGGGTTTAGGAATTTGCACCTTGGCCAAACACCCCCACACTTTGAAGTATCCCAAATTGGGCTTCCTTCCTTTCCACTTTTCGTATGGAATAGATTTTGTTTTGCTATGAGGCACTCGATTGAGTATTCGGCTAGCTGTTAGAATGGCTTCCCCCCACAAGTTCTGGGTAAACCGTAACTTATTAACGTGGCATTCATCATTTCTTTCAGGGTTCTATTTTTCTTTTCCGCAATTCCGTTTGATTGTGGCGAGTAACGGGCACTTGTTTGATGAATAATGCCATATTCCAAACATATTTGTTCAAAAGGAGATTCATATTCACCGCCCTATCACTCCTTATCATTTTAATCTTTTGTTAAGTTGAGTCTCAACTTCAGTTTTGTATTGCTGAATGCTTCAATTGCTTCATCTTTAATATTAAGTAAATAAACGTAGCAATACCGCTGCACTATCGCCAAGAAAAGTTATGAAATACTTCTTTCCACCGCGAGATGGGATTGACTTCATGTCACAAATATCTGTATGGATTAAGTCTAAAGGACTTGAATTCCTTTCAACTGACTTATAAGGATATTTAACATACTTAGACTCAACACAGATTTGACATTTTGATTGATTGCATTCAAACTTAGGCAATACTTCCAAACTAATCATTTTTCGCAAGGTTCTGTAATTGACATGTCCTAAACGTGAATGCCATAAATTATTTGACTCAAGTAAGTAAGACGAAGCAGAAACCTTATTATTATAGGCAACGACCATTACATTCAGTTTGAAAAGGCCCTCTGTGAGGTAACCTTTTCCTATGTACATCTCGTTCTTACTTATTACAACCTTGTCAGAAACAAAAACACACTTAAAACCGTTCTTTACTAGAAGTCCGGTAGATACTAGATTTTTCCTAATTTCAGGAACATGACAGACGTTGTTAAGAGTCACCACCTTGCCAGATGTCATCTTCAAAGATCTTTCCATAACCTTCAATTTTGGCGTTGCGAGAATTTCCCATATATATGGTATCGCTTGATTCTAAGGAGCATATGAAGCAAAGGCTTCTCTAACAGCACAAATGTGGCGAGTGGCGCCAGAGTCAATCCACCACTCTTTCGGATTTCCCACTAAGTTGCCCTCAGACAACATAGCGCACAAGTCATCAAC
Source organism: Anisodus acutangulus (assembly GCA_029783415.1). Classification (NCBI taxonomy): domain Eukaryota; kingdom Viridiplantae; phylum Streptophyta; class Magnoliopsida; order Solanales; family Solanaceae; genus Anisodus; species Anisodus acutangulus. The sequence continues at coordinate 41,535,837 of CM056509.1, read as the reverse complement.
TTCCTCGTTTGTTTCAACCATATTAGCCTGACCCTTCTTCTTTACCTTTTTCGGAGCACGACAGTCTGCAACTTTGTGTCCGATTTTTCCACAATTGTGGCAGTTTCCCTTGAATTTCTTCTTGTTGGGATAGCTCCTTGGTCCCGATGCATTTTTCCTCTTTTTCAGATTAGTTGGGGCAGTTTCAACAATATGTGCTCCCCCTATGGTTGATCTCACATTTGCCTTCTTCTCCGCTGCCTTGTTATCTTCCTCGATTCTTAAACGGACGATGAGATCCTCCAGTGTCATCTCCTTTCGCTTGTGTTTCAAGTAATTTTTGAAGTCCTTCCATGAAGGAGGCAGCTTCTATTACCGCCAAGAACTTGAAACGCCCCACTAATCACCAAACCTTCAAATGAGTAGATCGTGGATGATAACCTGCAACTCTTGAACTTGAGTAACAACATGACTTGCCATCTACCATTTTGTAGTCCGTAAACTTGGCAATGATAAATTTCTTTAATCCAAAGATCTTCTGCTTTATATTTCTTTTCCAACGCATCCCATAGATCTTTTGATGTTTCCACATTACTATAGACGTTGTAAAGATCATCCTCCATCCGCTAAGAATATAATTCTTGCACAAAAATCTGAGTGCTTCCATGCCTCGCCATAACAAAACGTTCATTCTCGGTGTTGATTCCGGCAAAATCGAACGACCTCCTTAATAAACTTTGGAGGTTTAAAGTAGTTAAATAGAAGAACATCTTTTGTTGCCATCGTTTGAAATCAATTCGGTGAATTTTCCAGGCTTCTCTGAGCCGGGCGGTCTTTGGTGCAAGACGATCGGAGGACGCTTGACATTGCTCGTAGAACCAACCATGGGGGCTAGTGTGGCAAGAGCAAAGAGCATTCAAATTTGGAGTCATGTCTCCCATTTCGCCGCAAAACGAAGCAACAGAAAAAGTTTAATAAACGGTGAAGACTTCAAACCGAATCAGCTTTTGACAAAGCAGATGTAATACACAATGGTGAAGATTTTATTTCTTCAAACCGAATCAAGGTTACACAAACAGATTTAAAATCCTTGAAACGAAATGCAGTAAATTGTATGTTGTATACTTGATGAAGTTTTTATATCTTCAAATCAAGTACCCAACGGAGTAGAAAGTTATGGAAACTTTAATCTCAATCGGAGTAGAAAATCCGAAGATTTTAGTCTCCAAACAACATACAAGTTCGTTACATCGAAACAACAAACATACACCTTTTTTTTTTCAGTAAATTGTATGTTGTATACTTGATGAAGTTTTTATATCTTCAAATCAAGTACCCAACGGAGTAGAAAGTTATGGAAACTTTAATCTCAATCGGAGTAGAAAATCCGAAGATTTTAGTCTCCAAACAACATACAAGTTCGTTACATCGAAACAACAAACATACACCTTTTTTTTTCAAGAATTGTATGTTGTATACTTGATGAAGTTTTTATATCTTCAAATCAAGTACCCAACGGAGTAGAAAGTTATGGAAACTTTAATCTCAACCGGAGTAGAAAATCCGAAGATTTTAGTCTCCAAACAACATACAAGTTCGTTACATCGAAACAATAAACATACACTTTTTTTTTTCCAGTAACGGTCTGTAATTGTTAAACAAGAACAAATGAACACAGAAATAATGATTAAATTCCTTAAGCTTGTTGTTGTGCCTGTGTTCAAAAATCAGGAAAAACAGAAACCAAACGGAAAGACAAAAACCAGGAAAAACAGAAACTGGAAAAATAATACAGAAGTAAAAAAATATCCGAGACCACAGAATTCACTGTGTGTCCTTAAGGAATTTAATCCCCTCACTGTACCCGAGGTTATGGATTACTTCCTCCCAGGATAAAACAGATATACCTGTCGCAGGAGTAGCGGTACGTCAAACGCCTTCGACTTCGACGAACTCAAAGTTGGCAACGAAACACAGTAAGACTCGATAGTTTTATTTGTGAAAAAAGAATGCAGAATTTCAGATGCAGAAATTTTTGGTTTTTGGTATCTTTAAAATGAGGCATTGCCTTAGTTTATATAGCCTTGAAGGTGCCTCTTCGGAATAGGTTGGTGACTGTTCGGAAAGGTTGCCTTCCATTTCTCATTCACACCAACTTGGCTAGTTTTATTCATTAACTAGCTTTAACAATTTCTAGTACTTGCATTTCGCGTGTCATGTAGTTTCATCTTATTGTAAATAATATTCTTGATGTATATGTTCATGGTATTTCCAATCTCATTAGAATGATATTCTTATGACACTATGTTTAATAATTGGATACTTAAATTTTGTTTAGTGATGGTTAGACCAACTAAAACAAGACATTAGTTACGCGCAAATCATATTGCAAGAATTATTTATGCAGTGAATGATAAATTAGAGACGAATGTAGCTCTTTGGTTACGGAGGAGTGCACAAATATTTGTTTTTGGAACCACCATTCAAGTTGTATCCGAAGGTAAACTTTTTTTTGCAAATATCTTACTTAGGAACCTTTCATACATACGAGATTAAAGTTGAAAAAATTAGTGTTTGAAGTTTGGCAAATTACGGAGGGTGAAAATTATTTGCATCCCCAAAGTTTAGCTTAAAAATCAAACACATCTCCCAGGTTTGAACAATTGACATTTCATCCCCATCTCAACTTTCTGCCATTCATCCCCATCTTATATTTTGATTGTTAACTATAATGACTTTTAAATATGTAAATTTTATTTTAAAAAAGTTGAAGATTAAATATCTAAATTCACACTAGAAATAAGTCAATTTGACCCTCGTACTCCGAAAATGTTCAAATGACTTAGTGCACTGTCACAAAACACATTACAAAATGTACAAACGACTTAGTACACTGTCACAGATGTTGTCCAACACCTGTGATTACTGACAAGATCCCCCTTAACATGTGATGGATTTCAAGTAATCATGTGTGTACCGATTCATATGATTAGAAAATAAGAAAGATGTCAGCACATATATACATATCATCCACTTATATAGATTTATATACAAACCATAAAAAGAAATATTCCATTGTCCACATAAATCAATATTCATCCTGTCGAACAGTTAACTGCTCAGATTGAGCAACATTCACGACCCTCATACAGTATCAACCAATAGCAACAGCTCATCCTAACTCATCATACAGCAGCAACAGCTTCCAATAGCTTTCTACTCATGCATAACTGTTTCTCTGCACAGAACAACAACCTCTAGCCTTCTTTCTCAGCTACCAATGCATCAGCACTTCCTCTGCTTTCATCGGCTTCAGTGGCATCATTTTCTCCCACTTTTTGTGAAGAAAGCAGTAACATGAAATGGTCTTTGTCTTGAATCAGAGTATTTCTCACAATATCAACCTCAGAGATTTGTTGGTTGATCTTTGCAATTTGATTCACAAGTCATTCAGTAGATAGTGGAGACTATCTTGGACCAGTGTTGTCAAGAATGTTGGTGACATTCCTGTAAACATCTGCACTATTTTCTTCCATTTTCTAGGGTAGATCGATGACTCTGTCTCTACTCTTCAAAACTGTTTTGTTTACTTGTGTACAGTTCAGGAGCCTTTCCTAATGTGTCCTCTCTCTTAGACTTAAGACCTTGGGTAGTTAAAGCTTTGTATATCAGAGAGGGATAAGAGATGATTGATGTTGATTCTTTTTGTGCCAAGTTGGCAACTTGATGGAAGATCATTTTGCCCAGATTAACTCTCAAACCTTTCCCAATTTTATACAGCAGTGTGGCTTGTTCTGTAGTTACAATTGACTCATTCATTGAAGGAAGTCAATAGTGTATAGCAATTTTGTGAAGGGTGGCAAACATGGCTGTTAATTTAGAGGCTAACATCTAGAGATCCACTTATGCATTATACCTCATGTGAGATACTTAATTACTTCATCTCTATTGTGCTTCTCTAACATTCTCCTCAACATTTAACCCCATACATTGGTTTCATCAGGAACTTCCTTATTTTCTTGAGACACATTTTGCGGTACAGAAGCAATTGGTTCTTCTTCACCCTCTTCAGTTGAGAGCACAAAGTCTGTGTCGTCACTGCTTGAGCAAGGAGGTATAAATGTATCAAATCTGGACCTTTTGGTGCTCGGCTCTTCACGAACTATTCTCTCAAACATTCTACTCGACCGACGAGTATGGAAGGTGGAGGATCTTGGTCTTTTACCCAATGCTGAAATATCAAATGTTTCATCAACATCTATTGGATTGTTGTCATCACATGGGTAGCTAATGTCTAAAGGTTCATCTAAACCTTTAAATACTATAGCTTTGGACAAATCCTCTGTGGATGGTGAAAAAGATAACCGACAGGGTGTAACACCCCGTACTTTCGGGCGATGGTTTGAGTAGCTAGATGTATGAAAGTAGACTTGAGCCCCGGAGAATTTTGGTCATAGGATCAAGATCTCAGTGTATAAATAGGAGAAGTCCCAAAATAATTTAGGATTTAACAAGTGTGACGACGGAGATTAATAATAATAGGTTGTATGTCCCAAAAGAGGTTACAGACTGACATCATATTTCATGATCACGATAAGGAGTATATGAGGTGTGTCAAAAATGATCTATTATTTAAGTATTGAGATCAATAAATTAATTGATATTCTTGGATAATTAATAGGTGGATATGGTCCATGTGTTATGGACCAGTGGCAACAATTTAGTTAACTGCATGCCAAAGGGTGTTGTGGCTTTATTTGGTGATGAGTTACTATGATTAGTCATAGGGAGTTACGTGTGTCAAGTGTAGAATAACACTTGAGATTTCATTTTCTGGTAGAAGGCAACAAAAGCGTAGCAACTAGGTAGAAATCATTCTAGGTTCATTTATTATCATCCAAAGATGTAGTTTTGAGAGGAAATAAAAATTTGATCTCTTGCTTAATGTTTCAGCCACATAATCACGTTTGGGGATTTGGCAATTAGGAGAAAGAATTAAGCACAAACTTGATATATTTTGAGAGGGAAGAACACAATAATATTTTGATGCTCCAGATTCATTGTGCAACGTGAGGGTGATTTGGGGTAAGGAGGCTACGGTTATGTGGTCCAATTGGGACAAAAATAGAAGTGTTTTATAACGTCTATGATGAAAATTAATCATATTGTTCAAGATCTTCCAAGAATCATCAAAGGATTTTAAGTAAACTGGAGATTCCTTTGTAGTGAAGTAAGGTGTCAGAGAGCTTTAAAAGAGGTTAATCTCGACACAGTTAGTAAAGGTTCTGCATTAAAGGTATGTTGAGGAAAATTATTTCTTTCTTTTGGCATGTTCTATGTACGAAACGTGAACATAATATTGTCCCATAAATGATTCTACTCTAAGTAGTTAAGAATGTTCATGTTATTCATTCCTATTGTTAAAGCATGTCTAAATATGTTCCTAAGTCCCTATTGTTACGACACTCTGATAAGCTTAGAATATTTTATTATCATTCATGCATTATATTCATGTATTATCCTTGACCCACATGTGTTATATACACTACTATATGGTATGCATTATATATATGTAGGAGATGAGAAAAGGGATACAACGTTATATACGCACACCACCTGATCAGCTGGTATATGATGATGATTATGCCCACAGAGGCCGAAATGATATGATGGGAGACGATGTTATATACGCATATATATACGTATGACCGCATTGTGTATGATATTTAGGCATATTATTGCCCTCAGAGGCATTCTATACTGGTTGGTTGTTTCTTGTCCCATGTTACTTTCAGGTTTCTATTATGCTATTCTTCATGCCTGACATACACGGTACATCAGTCGTACTGACGTCTCTTTTGTCGGGGGACGCTGTGTTTCATGCCCACATACTTAGGTAGACAGGGTGACGGTCCGCACTAGTAGGTTACTGGTTCAGCTAATATTGGAGCACTCTACTTGTTACAGAGTTGCAGTCTAGTCGTGGAACAATATTCTTGAGATACATAGGGGTATGGTAGGGCCCTGTCCCGACCTTACAATGTCACGTACTCTTTAGAGGCTTGTAGACAGATGTCCTGTGTATAGTAGTCGTGTATGGCCTTAGTATGTATATATGCATATATTGAGTTCTTCTGTTTGTAAGAGTTTACGTAACATTTTTTCCAGTTTACTATTTTCATATGTCAGCAGGGTAACTCGTGGCGGGCCCTCATGACCCATGATTAATTATGGTTGGATGTTAAGTATACGATTAGGGGTGCTCAGCATGTAAGGTCCGGGTGCCCGTCATGACCCTCTGATTTAGGTCGTGACACAGGGTTGTTGTGGTTCATTCTGCTCAGACGATTCAGTGTTCATAGGAGGACTTTGTGCTCATAGGGGTGTTGGTTGGAGTGTTGGCTGACATTGGTGTTGACATTGGAGAAGTTTCCATCGATAAATATTGTGGAGAAGGTTTTGGTAATTTAGGGTTTGAAATTGAGAGTAGTTTGATTTGGTGAGTCCATCGGTTAGGTAGGTACCCGATGTGATTTTTTCCTTTTTTTATTTTTATTTTTATGGAAAAATTGGAAATGATAGAATAATAGCAAATGAGAGAAATATATATACATGACAAACCTTTCTTAGCAACAAAAATCTCTTAGTTTTAGGTGTTTCAATTTTACACAATAATTTACACCTAAAATATTGGGATAAAACAAATAAACATCCGGTCTTGCTGAACTTTAAAATGCCACTCTTGCTGTTGCTTCTTCCTTCCATTGTTATTTAATTTATGACATGCACAAAATTAAATATTTATTTCAAATAACCTCCAAATATTATTTCAAATACTAGTAGTAATAGTATTACTCCGGTAGCTTCGTACCCTTTGATTTCTGCTACTACCAGTTGTTTCTTGTATGTTGATTATCTTATTAATTTGTGATAGTTATAACCCCTTTTTTTTTTAGATTTCACTATCATGCATTTTATAGTACTGTCACTGCTATCATTTCTATTTTCATAATGCTTTGTATTGTTTGTCCTTGCACCGAGGGTCTATTAAAAATACAAATGTGACATTAACCGTACAACTTCAGATGCCCAGACCATTGCAATAAGATGAATTTACGCCTCCATTAGAGCAAATGATGATAGTCGTAGTTTAAAAGAAACCAAACTAACCAAAAGAAAGACAAATGTTGCAGTTTCCGTGTCTAGAGACCTTTAAAACTATCTGTTTTATCAAGTTTTGAAGTGCCTGAGCTCGAGGACTCTCCCATTACATCGGGAGAAGATGCTGCACGTCGCTCCTGCTTCAAAGAAGTTGGCAATCCTGAGATCTCCTGAAGAAAGTTGAATACAAGCAAAACAATCAGTGCCGGCTGAAGGGTAAGGCAGCCAAAGCAATGGATTTAGGCCCCCAAATTTTTGGGGCTGCATTTTTACTAATAGTAGGTTTATGAATTAATTTTTAAAAAAAAAATTACTTCAATGTATGTGATACTTTTCGCTTTCTGAAATTCAAACTGTATGAACTTTGATCAACATTTTAAGATGCGTTTTCACCAAATTGATATGAATAAAGTAGTAACTTAAGAGTACTTTTTATGTAGTTTTCAAATGTATAAATTATAATCTTAAATTATTGAGTTAATTTAATACAATTTAGCTTCAAAATTTAGTCAAAACCGACTCTCGAAAAGCAAAAAATTATCACATAAATTGAGACAGAAGGAGTAGTATTTAAAAGCAAAAAGAAATAATTTTAACTAAAAAGGAAAGAAAAGAAAATTATTGTATTTGTTACTAATATTGATTGTACCGGTTAGAAAAATAGACTTCATAATAAAAATATATAAGAAGTTTTTTGTAAAAGAAAAGTTAGGGCCTCTAATCAAGATTTGGCATTAGGCCACCGAAGACGTTTAGCGGGCCCTGAAAACAATTAGGCCCAATAAAAGCAACTTTATGGCTAGTGGAGAAGAGGAACTTTCGGATTGTTTGCTCTGCTTTTTCAAAAGTAAAGTGCAAAGAAGACCATAAAACTATTTGAGATTACCAATTGGCTGCTGGAATTCAACAGCAAGCAATTATATCATAAGTTTCTCAAATCATGAGCAAATCTGGCTAAATCAAGTCCTGTTGTGGGGAATTATAGGCCTTGGATAACATAAGATTCTAGTTTGGATTTATTTTGACAAAAAAAAAGGTGTTGAATGCTATCTCTCCTCTTCAATATGCAGGACCCCGTTGTTCGAATCCCAAGCTGGAGGAGTGTATGCATCAATGAAACAGTTGTACCATGAGTAAAGTATATAAGTAATCAATTTTGACTAAAATTATCCGAGTTTAGTGGTTTTGAGAAATAAATAGTTAATGTGACAGATTAGAAACTTTCTATTTGGCAAAGCAAAGTTCGTCTTAACAATCTCATTACAACATAAGACACAATATTGAGAGGAATTTAATATCATGAACCAGAAACCCAATAGAGCGACCTTATAGACCAAATAAACAGTTTTTATACTAACTATTTGGACCTCATGATGAAAAAATATATTTGAAGGATCAATCTCATAGAGTCGGTTGAGCTACATTCTCAAAGTTGAAATACTAAAACTGTTGCTTATAGTTACAACTTATATAGGATGGAGTTCACTTGAATATGATTCTTTTGATGAATCCATCATTTAGAAAAGAAGAGATGAAGGATAAAGGGGAAGGAAACTAAGGGAGATCCAGAGACAGTGCACCAGAGAAGATAAAGATAAAAGAGGAGAGAAATAACACTGAGGGGTCATTTGGTTCTAAGACAAGTTATGCTGGGATTACTTATGATGGCATTATTTCTTATCAATTGTTTGATTTGTTGTAATAAAAATAACATGCAATGCATAATTTCTAAATAGTACTGAATAGGGTATATAAGTATAAGAATAGTACTGGTATTGTTAATGTCATGGTTTACTATGTATAAGAATAGTACTGAATAGGGTGTATAAGTAATACTAGTATTAATTTTGGTATTAATTGTACTAGACTTAAATTTGCAACCAAACATTGTACTAAAATTTATACCAACATTATTCTACCTAACACACCCTACCAAACGACCCGAGTACAGAAAAAAACAAAGAGTTTTCAACTTCCCCTTGTGGGCTCATATGCTAGCCGAAGCAGTCGGAATAATATGGCAACTACAAGGGCACATTTTGCTGGGATGGCTGATTTCCTCAAATTTAGGTGATTAATAATAAGCTGTACTCAAGAGATTGTTCCCATTAAATATGATACCGATAGAGCTAATGAACATTCACAAAAGACGAGCCTTACTTTCATTAAATGTAGTCTCAGGTCACAAGGCCGAACTTGATTACCAATGCAGGCCATAACAAAGTTTGAGTATCCAAACAAGACATCTGCTGCAGCTTGCTTCTTTTCTTCAACCTGAGTTATACTCAATGGTTAAAAGCTAATTGCAAAAAATTAGAAATAAAAAATAACACGGGAATTTTACAAATAGTTGGGAAACCAAAGTCGATCTTTCTAGCAGTCAAATGTCACTCCAGAAGAATTCAAAAAACCTACTGATGCGGAAGTCAGAAACTCAGAACAATTTATAGTGTTGTTTTCGTATTTCCGGTCATGCTTACTTGTCAAGTGAGTAAAATTCGCTGATATATGCACTATTGGTGGTGCCTAACAAGTAACAAGCTTGGCAAATATCCAAAACAAGCACCTATGTATTAGGAAAATGTTTATCAAGGAACCAATCCTATATCTACCCAAGACTTATATTTCAGAGTCAAATGCTTTCATCCATCCGTAGAAAGTCAAAGGACTCTCTTTTAGCTGAAAGCCCCTTATGTTATCAATCCATTAGTATCCCAAATTGTTTCTAAGCAAATAAGTTCACTCTTTTTTTTCCTTTTTCAGTTATCTAAAATCTTCCCTAGGTGTGGCAAAGGGTAGTATATCCAAAAAGTAAATACATAAAAGGGGGGATATAGTAACTAGTACGAAATGGACGTGTTCTTTTGGGCTTTTCCTAAAGAGTTGAATCTTTATTTTCCGATTCGTTCTTTATTCTGGCTGCATTTCTCTCTTCAACTCATTGGATCTTGAGTGCTGAGTTATTCCTTCTCTTCTGAGGAAAAAGAAGTGGTCTTAGGGACGAAAGCTATGAATAATCAGATTGATAAAAGTACTATGTGAGATCTTTAGTTTTTCACCTTCTTTGATCTCTATCCCAACAACAATAACAACAAACAAACCCAGTGTAGTCCCTACGCAGACCTTACTCCTACCTTTGTGGGGTAGAGAGGTGGTTTCCGATAGACCTTCGGCTAAAGAAAAACAATTTCCAGAACAGATTTGCAAAGAATGCAAGACTAAAAAAGCTATGATGAAAATATTGAAGACAGAAATGTACTAACAAAAAAAAATAGGAAAGATAATCAAAGTAAGAAACAACAGCAAAAATAGTAAAGATAACCAAAGTAAGAAACAACAGTAGTAATAATACAAAAGAATAAGATCATGCTAGCATAACAGTAATAATACTGGTAAGGGAGCAGATAATTGCTAGGCTAGAACCGTGATCTACCATTGAGGAAGAGAGAAATCGCTCAACTATCTACTAACGTCTACCCTAATCCTCGACCTCCATGTTCTCCTATCTAGGGTCATGTCCTCGGTGAGCTGAAGATGTGTTCCTGTTTAATCACTTCTCCCCAGTTCTTCCTCGGTCTACCTCTAACTCTCCCTCTCCTTACAACTATCACTACCAACTTCTCGCACCTCCTAACTGGGTCATTTGTGCTCCTCCTCTTCACATGCTCGAACCATCTTAACCCCGCTTCTGCATCTTTGATCTCTATCCCATAGGTACAAAATGTTCGGATCAATCAAGAACCTTTTCTTCCTACTCGATGTGATCCCATCTCAAATCCTTCCCGATGCCTCGGAAGGAAAAATCTACAATTTGGATCCAAATTGATGAGATAGGATGAGCTTCTCCATGAGGTTATGCACTCTTTGAATAAAAATCTGTTTTCTGAAAGATCATAGCTTGGAGACTAAACCTAGATTGCTCTCTCAACTTAAGCTTCTATGATTTCAGTTACCGCAATTGCCTTTATGTACGCACAAACTTTATTCTTCTACCTAATTTCTAAATGTATCGAAGTCCTAGGTAGTAAAGGAAAGCGGGATGCTATATTTCCAGGATTGGGATTCGTAAATGTGTTAATAGATTTTCTTGATCTAGATCTTCCATTTTTGGGTGTGTTGTGTTATAATTTGTTGGCCATACAAGTAAAATTCCTAGAACAAAATTTACATCTCAATTACCCACTACTTGATTAATTGCGCTATTATTACTTTTCTCAAATCTAATCAATCAATCATTACATCTCAATCCCAAATTTGCGATATATACAAATAATTTATTCAAAATCCTGTAAGCAAATAAAATTGTGGTCCAGAACCCATGAACTACAAATCCTTGCCCCGCCTCTGAGTTGACACGTTTATTGTTCTCTTAAATGAATGTAAATTGAAGTGAAAGAGAAAACAGAAGTCGGCATATAGAACTTCAAATAAATGCTTCAAATTACAAAAACTATGTCAGATTAACCCTTTTCTCCTAACAGTTTGAATAGGAATCTGTATTCTGAAAGATCCTGGGTTGGAGACTAAATCTAGACTGCTCTCATCTTAAGCTTCTATGATTTCAGTTCCTGCAATTTCCCTTATGGAGGTGTAATCACAGGGGAGGGCTAACAGTTTTGCTTATGGGTTCGGCATAATCCATTAGCTTTGACCAAGACACTCTATTTGTGTTAAAAATTCATTTAATATGTATAAATAATTTATCCAAAGCCCAGTAAGCTGCCTTTTCTAGAATCCAGAACTTATAAACTCAAAATCCTAGCTCCGCTCTGTGTAATCGTTGGTCATACAAGTAAAATTCCTAATACGAAATACAACAACTTACCCAGCGTACTCCCACAAGTGTGGCCTGGAGAGGGTAGAGTATACGTAGACCTTACACCTACGTTAGGAGATAGAGAGATTGTTTTCAATAGACACTCGACTCAAAAAAAAAACAACAACATACCCGGTGAAATCCCACAATGTGGGGTTTGGGGAGGATAGAGTGTACACAGAGTTTACCTCTACCTTGCTGTTCCGGGACCCTTGGCTCAAGATAAAGTATAATCACAAGTAAAACAAGCAAGAGCAAACAAAAACAATCCAAAAACAACATACCCAGTGTATATCCACAAGTGTAGTCTCGGAAGGATAGAGTGTACGCAGACCTTTCCCCTACCTGAGGTAGAGAGTTGTTTCCGATAACGCTCGGCTCCAAGAAAAGCAAACAAAAACAATCCGGACTAAAAAATAAAACAACAACAACATATCCAGTATAATCTCACACAATGGGGTCTGGGTAGGTTAAGATGTACACCAAATAATAACAGAAATCAAAAGATAAGAAACTACGAGAGTAATACTACGACCACAAGCAAACGGAAGATTAGAAACAATACTTAAGGTCGTAAAAGAAGTGTTAAATAAACAAGGATGAAAAGAGAATTTTGTTACCTCGTAATCGTCTTTTATGGCTGAAATTTGAGTTTCTTCCATGTTCTTCCCAAATCAACCTCAATGTCAAATACTCAAATCAAATTTATAGGCACGGCTCATTTTGTGCTGAGATGTAAAATATATTAGCATCTCATGGGCATGAGGCCCATTAGCTCAGTTGGTTAGAGCGTCGTGCTAATAACGCGAAGGTCGCAGGTTCGAGACCTGCATGGGCCATTCTTTTCTTTTTCTCCAGTTTTTCAATGATTCAACATATTTTGTCTTTTCTTTTTCGGATATTATAAAGTTGCTTTGTAATGTCCTAGTTTAGTATTATCCCTTCTAATTGACAATATTTACTTTTAAACTGTTTTTAGAAAAAAATACTTTCAAATTTAAAAATAATTTAGTTTTTTTATTGTCTTTCATGAGAAATTTTATAGCTATACAAATGTCATAGAATGTTTAATAAGACCACGAGTTACAAAAATCTTATAATCACAAATGTCATGGTATGTTCGTAATCACAAATTTTAAAATTTTTACTTTCTTAAATTTCGTGTCCATTCAAACTTTGTCACATAAGAAACTGTAATCAATAAAAAACTACAATTTAGATATTGGTGAACTTTACCTCGCAAAACTTTTAACCCACCCTACCCCGCTTAGTATTTTTTAACCTGCTCCAGCTTGCATAACCCACAACCCCTCTTTTGATTTTCAGAGAAAGTCTTTTTAACCCACCTCATACATCCCCTGCCCCGGTGCTATTTCTAATGTCAACAACAAAGGACTCGCATAGATAGACATTCTTATCCTCCTCATGTGGTACGAGAAAAAAGAAACAGTTTTGTGAGCCTGTTTAGTTTGTAAACTGTTACATGTTTAAATATAAATGCTAAAACTCACTTTGTAAATAAACAATTACATATCCATATAAAAGTTTGTATGGCTATAAATTAAAAGTAACTGTGTAAGGGAAAGGAGGAACGACGAATGTGAAATGGGAAGGAAGTCAGTAGTATTGTCTCGGAAAAAAGATTATAAGAATTTAAATCTATATGTAAAGGATAAAATAGTAAAAAATTTACACTCTGGTATTTACCAATTCGTAGATAAGTCAAAAGTACCTACAAGCCAGTTTAACTAACTTAAAAGCTTTGCTAAAACACCATCAATATGTACAACTGTGGTAAATAAACAAAAACATGACATCAAAACCGAGCCAAAACTCAAAAGCACGTCATGCAATGACAATATTTCTTGCATTTCAAGAGAATGAAAATAGTAAACACAGGTGGGACAATTTTCTCAATACAATATACTTCAAATTGGGAAGCAAGGGCCAAAGGTAACAAGTAGTTTAAGTTCTTGTCCACACTAAAAATCACTATAAGACCCATTCCCGGAAACAATTTCATCAATCTGCATCATTTCTTGATTACCATCTGAACTTCTTGGCCTACAAAGAAAAATAATTGCATCAATATGAGCACAATTATGAGAAAATTCAAAGCCAATAGTGAAAAAGGCACCATATGAAAACACTGCTAGACATTATACCTGCGGTGTCTATTAGGTTTAGGCAATCATCACTTCTTCTCCTCTTTCTGTTCCTTCTCATCCTTCTGGTATGATGAAATAGAAATAAATGAGATGGAATGCTAATAAAAACAATAATGTGTCTAGGTATGTCCACACAAATCCAAACAAAACATGAGATTCGGGTCAAAGCTATACCCTATCATGTCCATACCTATAAAAGTGTGTCAATACAAGAAGCTAAGTGCCTACTGGATTAAGGAACAGGACACAAAGAGAAGGAGAGGCAGCACATAAATCAGTATAATATGATTCACATGCTAGGGAATTAGAGTTTTCCAATACTTCTGATTTCTGAATGCTATGTAATGCTTTCCCTATTATTTGTTATATATCTTCTTTACTTCTGTGTTTTCTTTTCCAACTGATTTGGTATGTGTTACTTGAGCCGAGGGCCTCTCGGAAACAGTATGTCTACCTCCACGAGGTAGGGGTAAATTCTGCATACGCTCTACGCTCACCAAACCCCACATGTGGGATTACGCTAGGTATGTTGTTGAAATCTAGGAAGAACACAAACGGCATATTCCTTTTATTGCCTTCCACCTCATTGGTCACCTCTCTTTCTTGCCTTCCGTTTCTTTTAGAATGATTCGTCCCCAAGGGTCTTGTACAAAAACTTCATTGCTTCAAGAATGATCGCAGCTTAGTCTAAAAGTATTTCTTAGATTCCTTTTTTTAATCGTTGGCAAGGTGCAAAAGTTAAAATGCTCAAAGTATCTAGTAAACACAAAAGGTGTTCCCCTGACCCAAAGACCCTTGAATGCCTTTTAAACACATACTAGACGCTAATTTAATATGCAAAGCAGTAGGTGTGCCCAGCTGTCTCTGGTGTCACAGTTCTTAGATTAACTTTCACACTCTAGACTATATTTCTGAAATCCAAGGATCGTCTGTTTTGACATTTGAAAAAAGCTAATAATTAACTTATTGTCACCACTAAACAACGCAGATATGGCACTTCACCAAAACTTTACCAGTATGCTTTTTAATATAATCTTATCAACCGGATTAACTCACCTCAGACTGGCCTTGCATAGAAGCAAGTAAATCTTTAACTGAAGGATCATTCGGATCAACACCTGGAAGCTGGGAAAGCAAACATACCATGAAATGAAAATCAAAATGATATGAAGTTTGGTATCCATAGGATGAGCAGATACTTTGTGATAATACAAATAGGAGTGTCTTTATTCAGCATAGAAACTTACTGAAGCAAGAATTGATGACACGAATGATTGGTCTGCCAACAATTTAGTCACATCTGTCTGGTTAGAATCATCTTTTCTGTTGTCCTGCACAGATAATTGAAGAGCTGCAAGCACAAGAAGCAATAGGACATATCAGAAAAGCATAGCTTAGCACCATTGCATGAATGGCTGACATATAGTAAGAAGGATTCGGCACAGTTGCAGCCTTTTGTAGCAATTAAAATTTTGATAGGACTAACAAAGGTCATATAAGAGGTAATAACAGTGTCTTGTACTACACCTTTTGTCATTTAAAGATCATTTTGGATGGTAAAAATGATGGCAAAGTATTGTTGAAAGGCAGTTATTCAAGAATATTTTACATTTAAAGACTCAAAATCTTCTTATTTCAAAGACATTATGCAAAGTGCAAACTATTTAAAGATGAGAGGGTAATCACCGGAACCTCCTTTTTTTCTTTGTGTTGGTGTTGGGTGGTGGTGGTGGTTGGGGGGGGGGGGGCAACAACCCATGGAACTTATACTCCATACTTGCAATAACCAACAAAACCAGAAAAAACAAAATGTGAAAGAAAAAGATGATAGTCAACAAGATAAAGAAACTTCCCCCAGACTTGACTTTTATTAAAAAAAGATATGTTTCCATATATCCTTTCGTTCTTCATAGTTCCACCAAAAAATTTCCGAAATAAATTAGATGCATTACATGAAAGCAATCCTATCAAAGAACAAGCATCTAATCAAGTGTGAGACAGGCACACATTATATAATATACAAGAAATTCACCATATACTAGAAACATTATAGCAGTTGGTAAAATTCACCATATACTAGAAATCAATTGAAAAGGCAAGTAAAAAGAAATGCAGTTCGATAGACTTGCCAAAATTTAGAAAAAAATTTCTATGACCTAATGATATAAGCCAACAAAAGAACTTGGCCTGCAAATATAGTAACCAACCTAGTGCCAAGTCTTGATCTTCAGAAGCTGCTTCTGACATGTCCATGTCTCTTGTAGCAACATTGGAGGAAGAATCATCCACCGACATTGCAAGTGCTTGTTGTAACAGGGCATTCTCTTCATCCTGTAAGGGATCAATTTATTGTCCAGGAGTTAGTTTCATTGCAAAGTAACAAAAGGCCAGGCATTACCAAACCGTCAAATAAAATAAAATGCTAGAAGACATCAAAAGTTAACTGACATATAAGTATGCTTCGTGTTAACAGTCTCAAAATGGTTGAGGGTATTGGCTATTGTCTCCTCGTATGACCTTGGGCAATCCACACCTCATGAGCTAACTTTTGGGATGGAGTTAGTCCCAAGGTCCATCTTTCTTCACATGGATTCAGAAGAAGACCCATCTATATGCTTGATTTACCCAACGTTAGCCCCCATATTATATTGTCCATGCTCCAAATACCAGATCTAGGCGTGTGGAGGATAAGTGTCAAGAAACTCACACTTGATTAAGGATATGGGTTATTGTCTCTTTATATACCGCCTCGAGTAATGCTTCAGCTAACTTTTGGGGTGGCAGTAAACTCAAGATCTCTCTCCACTCAGGAAAAAAAAGGATTCAAGTAACAACTACTACTAAGAGCCTGTTTGGCCAAGCGGCTAAAATCTGCTTATTTTGACAAGTGCTTTATTTAAGTGCTTTTCAAAAAAGTATTTTTGGTAAGAAACAATTTGTATTTGGCTAATTCATTAGAAAAGTGTTTTTGACTGCTTTTAATAAGCAGATTGTCTTTGGCTAATCTTCTTAAAAAATGCTTTTGACTGCTTTTAATAAGCAGATTGTGGTTGGTTAATCTTCTTAAAAAGTGCTTTTGAGTGTCAAATTATGGAAAAGGACAAGTATCAGTGAACGTTTACTATCAAGATTATTTTACAGAGGGATATTATTTTAAATATCTATTATGCAAGACTTTCTTCTTTAATGAATAGAACACTTGAAGATAAAACCTAGAAAAATTTTCAAAAGTAAATGTTACTTGTTACTACCTTTTTTTTAATACAATTTTTATCTGTTGCCTAATATTTTGGTATAATCCTTGTCTTTAAAAGTACGTAAGGTTGTATAATTGTATTGCATTAATTTACTTTCATTTATTTGGTAATGATAGTGACAATTAAAGTAGTCCTTAGCTGGGAGTATGTCTTAGTAAATGAGAAGTCTTTGGCTTCCTCCTAGTTCCAGCCAAAAAAAAGAAGTGGTCGTAATTACTTATGGGATCCTAACTTTTAATGACATTCAATTATATAGTACTAGTACTAGACTTGATCAGTTCATGGATTTATTGTCACTATATTGAATTTAATGTATTATTATTCATTCATAAGATTCTTAAGTGTTGTAGGGCCATATGATCTATTTTTTTCTTTCATCTTCTCAGAGTACACACTTTTCCTGGAGATTCAAGGAAAGCTCTGGCGGAAAATAGTACTCATTTAACGTTCAATGAGCAACGTACAAACTTCCACGGTGGTATTTCATCTGCTTCAAGAAATCAATCAAATGCTTTTATCCATCCTTCAATTACTCATATGATGATGAAAGACTTGTCAGAATCTGCCTTAAGGTATCAATCTAATGTTGTTATCCAACCTTCAAGTGGTCCAATGAGATATTTGAGAGCAAATGGAGTAGGGGACACAAGAAGAGCTGCTAATTTTTTGAGAAATAATATTGATCCTCCACCACTTCCCTTTGTAATTGGGGAAACTGTTACTGCTGATAACAGATAGAGGCTGCTGCACGCGGTTAGTTTTTCTATCAGAACATGAATGTCGTTCAGTTTCTTAATTCCACTGAGCTTTCAATGCATTCTCTTTCCTACATGGAGTTTCTCTTTCATTTAGGTACCCATCTCTTGGTGCTGAAAAAGTGCCCCCCCCCCCCACCTCTTAAAATATCTGCTCTTAAGGACCCACTGCATTCAATATTTCAGGGATACTTTATCTCATTGACGTGATTGTATCTGAAGTTCTTAGGCAGGAAAGTATAATTATTGACTTATACTTAGTTTACATATTGTTAGTACATAAGGCTTGGTCTTCCCGTCATACTTGGTCGTGTGTAAAATCCCTGATAGAGACTCAAATCTCCTTCAGTCCCAAGCTCCAATAGGCCGAGCAAAATTGGAGACCGCCTTAATGATCGCCTGTAATGGGCCTATCATTTAACATACATATGTCATGTGCCCATAAATGAAACCCCCACTCCCCACCCAAAATTAAAATGGCAAAACAAAAGATTTAACATTCGAAAGAATACCAGTTTCTTCTTTTCTTCTCCAATTATTCTAATAACTCAAAAGGTCCTCAGAATTTCTAAAATAGTGAGATAAAGATACCAACCATTAGATCAGCCGCCTTGTTTTCAGTTTCAGACGTTCTGGCACTGACATTTTCAGTCATTGTAACATCCTGGGAAGTTGACTGCATTTCTCCTTTTTCTTGTTTTGCAGCTTCTTCTGCAACCTTCTTTGCTGCTGCTTCTTGTCTAGCCCTTTCCTCCTCCATTGAAACTCGAAGTGCTAGAGCAAGCTCAGGATCCAAGTTAGGATCTACACCAAAATCATAGCCAGGCCCTGCACCAGCAGCAGCTCTAGCTACTACTGCAGCAAATTCACTTCCACTCTCACCATCTCCAGTAAAGATAGGAGTACTGCCAATTTCAGATGAACAACATGATGTATTAGGAAGGTTGTCAGAAGCTAAAGTAAAAGATGGTAGAATATCACTAGCAACCTTATTAGCACATCAGAAAGAGCAGTAGGACCAGGAGGAATATGAAAGATGTGACTGCTATCACTGTTGTTAACTGCAGCAACTAATGCCTCAAGCTTCTCAGCCTTCTCCTCATCTTCTTCACCAAAATTAACAACATCAAGAGCTATGTTATGCTTCTTCAACTTTCTTCCAATCATCTCCAAGACCTTCTTGTCTTGTTTAACAGGGCTGAAGATAGTAAACGTCAATATAGAAAGAAAAAACTCAACAGTTGCTTCAGCAAAGATTACTCAGGAAAAAGCCATCACCTGCCAGCAAAAAGAATGATCCTCTGCTGTTGCTTTTTGTTTTGCCGATGCTTCAGAGCCAACTGTGCAACCTGGAGTCCAGCAGCCAAATTCATCTCACCACCGATATTTAATCCTGAAAAAGGTCAGTCACATAAGAAATTGAAATGGAACTATTAACATAGCTTATTAGACAATATATAGTAAACAAAACATCTGAAGATGACAAGGATGTGAGTATCATACATAAACATTACAGTCAAGTATACATTGGCTTTGAGATCATCTTTCCACAGCCATCTTCAGTTGAATAAAATTAAGCTAATAGGGAGGCAATGGATGTTCTTTTGTGATTGCAAATACATGAATACGACATACAAATGAGTATATAAAATTTGAGAAAAGACAAATTGAGGATCTTACTGACTTTCTATGCACAAGTTCAGAGAGAAATCCTCAATATTCCCCAATCCTTTTAGGCATTACCAGTCCTTTCAGTTCCAAACTTGGGCCCTTACTCATTACCACTCTTTCCCTCTACCAATCTGATGTACTAATATGTTTCTACAGATATCACATACCTGCAGGTCTTTATCCTACACCCCTTGTTTCATCCTAAGAAACTCGTCCTTCTCACTTCATTTTTTTTTCTTTCATTCGACTGGCATTTAAACGCTTCATCCTCTGCCTTTGCCAAATAAAGGACTGAAAATACTATCAGACAAAGTGAGGAAAATATTATCTTTTATTACATCTTATTAAAAGGCAAGTTCTATAGAGTGGTGGTTAGACCAACTATGTTGTATGGGGCGTAGTGTTGGCCAGTCAATACTTCGCACATCCAAAAGATAAAAGTTGCAGAGATGAGGATGTTGAGATGGATGTGCGGGCATACAAGGAGGGATAGGATTAGAAATGATGATATCCGGGACAGAGTGGGACTGGCCTCGTTGGAGGATATGCGGGAAGCGAGGTTGAGATGGTTTGGGCATGTGCACAGGAGAGACACAAATGCCCCAGTGCGGAGGTGTAAGAGATTGGCTATGGACGGGTTCAGGAGGGGTAGAGGTAGGCCGAAGAAGTATTGGGGAGAGGTGATTAGATGGGATATGACGCAGGTGCAACTTACTGAGGACATGACCTTAGATAAGGGGTTGTGGAGGACACGGATTAGGGTAGAAGGGTAGTAGGTAGTCGAGCGTAGTCCTACTTACGCTTGCAAACCGGTAGTTGTAGTGTTAGTATTGTAGGCCCGCTTATCCTATCATACTAATAGGCGCAGTATTGCTTTATAGTCCCCTATAGTTTGATTTCTGCTGATATGTGTCATTTAGTGTACTTTGTTTAGCCTATTTACTTGCGCTAGTTACTGCTTACTTTTTCGGAATGCGCTATCATAGCTTATTCGCTTTTAGCATTTTCATACTGCTTTAAATTTTTTTCTAACCGGGTCCGACCGTTTCTCTAGCTTTGCTTTTGCTTTTGCTTTTGCTCTTGCTTTGCTTTTGCTTATGCTCTGTCTCGGAAACAGCCGCTCTACCTACCAAGGTAGAGGTAAGGTTTGCGTACACTCTACCCTCCCCAGACCCCATGTTGTGGGATTTCACTGAGTATGTTGTTGTTGTACATCTTATTAAAAAAGGACATTTTCATTTTTTTCTCTTGTGATAAACGAGAAATTCCCTAGGGTAGTGGCGCGCAGTATGAAACTCAGTGGATTAAGAGTCGGCCCCTTTTACCCTTCTCCACTTAAATACCAAGTTGTTCTCTACAACAACATTTGAACCCATATGGTACGCCTAAACCCACATCATGCGACACGCATATGTCATCAAGAAAAGGGTACTATTATTACACCATAAGAGTCAATCATTTTCTCCTTAATTTGTCTTCAATTCTTTTCTTACGAAATCATTTGACTTCATATTCTTCGATTTACAAAGTAAAAAAATTTACATTTAAATATCTACTTCCTTTTCATTTTATAAGGATTTAACTGGCCTCGGAGTTTAAGATATACCAAAAGTGACATTGGAATTTGTGGTGTTAAATATGCCATGACATTTCTATGACTATAAAAGCATGTCATTAAGGGTAAAATCGGAAGCTTAAAGTTAAACAGTTCTCAAAAATATAAAGGTGCCATTCTTTTCAGAATAGACTAAAAAAGAAAGTAACATATAAAATTGAACCGAGAGAGAGCAATATTACAAAAGAATTATATCGTCTTTTTCATTTAGATAGTTATCGGCCTTCTCTATGGTAATGCCCATATATGTGAACTCTAGGAAGGGCAAGCAAGCTTTTGAGATAACAAATTAAAACTATGAAGGGTATAAGTAGGTTTCATTACAAAATGATGTGGTGATATTGGGGATATTTGGTAACCCTCTTATGTAATCCATCGGAGGAGAAAAATGTAATTGCACAACTGGTAAAGAAGGAATAGACTGCACAGGAAGAAACAAGTGTCTTTAGGTACACACAAGTGAACACCAACAAATCTAGAGTACTATCTAGAAAATTTTGGAAAAACCTTTGTCAAGATCCTACATAAGTGGTACTAGAACCGCATATAGTCATCATTCTAAACCAATCACTAATCTTCCATACTTGTTCTTGGCCTCAAAATCTCAAAATGTTCTAGTAAACCTAGCATCTATTAAATGTAATGTCAAGATAGCAAGCTGCAAAACCTACATAAGTGATTGTAATGGCGTCTACAGAGAAATGAATTACTAATAAGAACAGCATAGCCATGCAGAGAAGCTTACCGTGCATGCAAGCTAACATTTTTCCTAGGTCGCTGGTCGGAGTGACTAATACACGAACTCCTTTGCCAGCCATGGCCAGTACTCCAACTGTATTCTCAGGATTTGACTGCAAACAGATTAACACAAATCACACAGTGGAACAGTCAAGAGTATAGTCTCGGTGCTTACTAAAAGGTAAGAAATTGCTGAACTACATTATAAGGTCATTGAGTCAGCTATTTACGGAAATCCTAAAAGAGAAACTAATAATCAGTAGGTGCAGCGTACAACTGCATCCACTTTGTTTTTGATAAGGTAACATTTAAAGTATCACTGCACCCACTAGTCAGTGATAATTCACAAACCTAGTATAAGTATATATTTTTAGAAAAATCTTCCACTATAAACACAACAGTATTTTGCAAAATCTCATTTGAGCCGCACTTAAGCCCAGAAGCTAGGTGAAAAACGTGTTTAGCTTACGTGCAGGTATCAAAGGCTATGGCGAGTGTCTCATTATCCATGGGCTCCCTCTTGAAGAGGATGACACTAAACAATAATTATTTCAGTTAGTAGTACTTTTGTCGGTTCATTTTCCCAAATTAATTGTTGTTTATATTTCTAGTTATGTTAAATTTCAGTAGGTGTGGAGTACCACTGCACTACTCAATGATAACTCGACTATATACATTTTAAGTGTCGTCAAAATCTCATTTGAGGAGCAATTAAGCCCTGAATCTAGGTGCAAAACATGTTGAGCTTAAGTACACACATCAAAGTGCTTTGGCAGGTATCTCATTACCCAGTGGCTGTTCCAAAGGCAGAAGGTAACCTACGGGTTAACTGGAATCCAATAGTTTTTGCTCAAACTTTGTATATGTTTTAAAAAATTCACTAAATATCTATAAGCAACTGACTGGGAACTCAGTTATTATTGTATATTAACTCGAAATCGTGGTAGGAATTCATAAACTCCAAATCTTGGATCCGCCTCTGTCATCATTACCCATGGGCTCCCTCATGAAGAGGATGACACTAAACAATAAGCTATTTTAGTTAGTAGTACATAATACATAGATAGACTCCTTAACTTTGCCTCAACTGGCAACTAAACACTCCAAGTTTAAAAATGCACATCTAGACACCTCAACTCGCTCCCACTGTGTATCGTTGACATGGCACATACATTGTAGAGGTGCCTAGATGATCATTTTGTGAGTACAACAAGTGCAGGAAACGGGAAGTAAGTAAATATTACAATAGCTTAGAAATGATAAACTACTAGAGACTACTAAGATTACAACAAAAACTTATAATCTTCAGTTAGCAAAACTGGAAACAAGAACAAACACGAACTCTTTGTCTTGGCTGAGTCGAGTGATGGCACTCTGTCTTTAAGACAAGATTGTCCCGTATATATACTTTTACGTTATGGGCAATAGTCTCCCAAGATAAAACAACAACTTCACAAATGAGCAAAGGAAACTCAAGTGTTACTTTTGAAGAACTTTGAGTATTGAACGGATGCCAAAGGGGAAGATTTCAGAAAAATATTTTCAAGTGTTGAACAATTGAGCCAAATGCCTCAATTTATAGTGTAAGAAGGATGGCTTCTCAACTAGCCAATTAATGGCTTTTAATTGCCATGTAAAGGCACTTAGTGAGGAGTTACATTCAGCCAAGTAAATAGCTGAATTCATGTGTCAAGTAATGGAGATTCAATGCTCCAAAACCAACCCAAAAGGCAAAAAAATTCTGTCTTCCGCCGTGAGCTGGAACGTTGGCGCCACGGCTCTTCCCAATTTTATATTTCCTGAAACGCCAGGGACCAAACTGTAAATACTAAGCAATTTGGGGTCTAAAAAGATAATATCAGAAGAAGCCCAACAGCCCTACCCGGACCGGGCGGGTGGTGACGGCGCGCGTGTGGGCCTAGCCTTGAACGTAAGCACACCTAGGTCCTCCCTCCTTCAAACACATGGGTTAACCCTTGGGGTCCCAAACCCTTATCCACTTTTGAGGCTTATAAAATGAACAATTCTTCCTTTCCCCACCGATGTGGGAGATTTGTTCCACACCATATTTTTCATGCCTCAAACACCTTACTTTGTGGATCAATATATCTTTCATTTCTTAACGAAATTTGACGATCCTTGGCCGTACGGTCATCTATTCACATAGTAGATTATTCACGTGTGAAGAACCAAAGTCTCCAACATGCGTAACCCTAGTGTTTAAGTCATTAAGATGGGTGGACGCAACCCCATCAAAGACAAATTTCCAACACATTTTATAAAGTCTGAGTGTTCAACTGACACAGTGAAAACGAGTTGAGGTGTCTAGATGATCATTTTGTAAGTTAGAGTGTTCAACTTACCGTAAAGGTCAAGTTTAAGTGTCTATCTAAGTATTACTATGTCTATTTCTAGTTATTGTCATTGAATTACATGTACTTTTTTATATTTTCTACATTTGCCCTTTCTTTCATTAAAGGCATAATACATAAACATGCCCTCAAACTTGACCTCAGCCGACAAATATGCCCTCCAAACTTATCTCCACTTTCTTACAAAATAATCATCTAGACATCTTCACAATTTATGTGTCACGTCGGCATTTGTATTTACGTGTTCAATTTTATACAAGTTGGAGGGCATACTAGTCAGCTGGGGCCAAGTTTGAGGACTTGGTTATGTCTTATGCCTTCATTAAACCCTACTCTATACTTAATCCTTTTTTTAGGTTCACTTTTCTCCTTCGATTACACTGATACACAGTTTGTTAAGACCAAAACACTGCCAATAAGCTATGCAAAGGTTGATTAAATTACCTGGGTTTTAGCACCACATATGAAACTAACGGCATCAGATTGAGCTTCAAATCGATTGCGCGGGTAATCACCATTACGCATCCACTCAGAATTATCAATGCAGATCATTGTAGCCTAATTACAGAAAAATAACACGTAAAAACCCTAATTTGCAAGGACCAAATATTTACAGATTAAACTGAATACTAACAGAGAAGTCAAGTTACTAACCTCGAGCACCATTGTTATTAAATCAAGGATTACTCTGCAAAATTAGTTTAATTACGCTGAATGGAATTCAAGTTTATCTTGGTGGACAAGTGATTTCTATCTGCTATATTAATGACTGATTAAAGGTACTGGGAAGGAATATTTTTATTGTAGAACATAGCTCGGGTTATTACTTATTACAGTTTTTCACTTTTGAGGGTGGAAATAACACGAATTAACCACTTTTGCACGGGGTTACAATTTTGCGGATTACTTGCGTGGGTAGTAAGCGGTTATGGATATAACTTTGGCGGATAGTATGCGGATATGAGTAGGTGGCATACAGTTATATCTGCCTCATATCCGCCTGTCCTGCCCCGCATCCAACCACCCGCCTCAAATCCATCCGCCCGCTTTATATCCGCCAACTATAATTTTATTTGTACAACTTTTTATTTATCAAAAGCCCAAATAATTTGATACAGTATAGTAGTAGTAGAAATTCTCATGTATTGGCAGGTTGATAAAATGACAAATGAATTGATTACAAAATATGGTTGACGGGTACAGGCGGATATTGACAGGTGGCGGATATCCACTTGGGTGGTGAAGAGGGTATGAATTTAGGAATATACCCGCTTAGACGGATATGAATGTTGAAAATGCACCCGCCACCCAAATATAAAATTTTCTGATGGATACGGGTGCGTGGAAGGGGTACCCGTACCCCGCCCGCCCAATTGTCATCCCTACTCCCTCCGCATAACTTGAGAAAATACTTAGAAATTGAAAATAGATAATTTAAGTAACATATTTCTAATTAAATAGTTATTGTAATTTAATCACTTAACACTTAATAAAAATAAATATGAAAAAGTAAAATTAATTTATTTTTAATTTAATAAGCGGACACTCTTTTTTATATAAAAATAAAGGATAAATGGATACTTTTTTTTATCCAAATAAGATTGTTGCAATTTAAAAAAAAATAGGAAAAGGGCCAAAAATACGGATGTATGAAAAATGATTTATAAATAACCTTCATAATATTTGTTTTTGGCTCAAGATCCCTCAAAGGCTCAAACTAATCTAAACTATGACATTTAAAAACAACCATGTGGCATATTCTGATTTGCCAAATATATTTCTTAATTTAAAAAGTTA
The DNA here is from genome assembly GCA_029783415.1 of Anisodus acutangulus. Classification (NCBI taxonomy): domain Eukaryota; kingdom Viridiplantae; phylum Streptophyta; class Magnoliopsida; order Solanales; family Solanaceae; genus Anisodus; species Anisodus acutangulus. Next base: position 41,509,508 of record CM056509.1, on the reverse strand, counting down.
CCCAACCCGCCCCTACAAATCTGACCAATTTCTTTCACAATTAAAACCCACGATCCAATTCTACTTAGAACGCAACATTCAGCCTTTAGAGGGGAGACCTTCAAACCTTCAAGTGATTCTGCGGGTCAGCTTTTCAGGGGTGGGTTGGGTTTATGTAATGGGTGAGTTTAATTTTTAATTTAAAAAATATATTTAGCAAATCAGAATATACCACATGGCTGTTTTTAAATATCATAGTTTAGGTTGTTAGTTTGAGAGGAATTTTTGCGCAAAAAACAAACGTTATGATCATTTTTAAATCAAAAGATGGAAGGAGGGTATTGATGAACTATTTTCCATACAGTAGGAGTATTTTTGGCCCTTCTACGATTAAAAAAAAAAAAGCTACACAAATAACCAGTCAAATATAAATTTTTATATTTATCAACTAGTATACAAATCTATACATATATTATATAATCGGCAGTTATTTTTAGGTTAAATAATTAGGTAAGTGTTTATTCTAGCTTAATTCTTCATTTAGTGTAAATTATAATTACTTGGTATAGACATGTTTCCACTTCTGAAACTCATGAATTGCTGGCTTTTCTTCTTGTTTAATACTTGTACTTAACAATTAATTTTCTTTTCTGAAAAAATAATAATCAAGATAAGAAAATTAGCGATAAGTAATAATAGTTGATTTCAGTGATATTCGTGGGGTTTACAATCTATATAAAATCTTAAATAAAATTATATAATCCTCTGATTCTTCTCCTCACGACCGTCAACTCACGGGCTTTGCTTGTTCTTGAACTGATGAATTATTTATTGTTGTGATTTCGCCACGAATGCAGATCCAAGCTTTGATCACAAACATACAAACGTGGAAGTATGGAAACTTGCAGCTCACCCACTTGAAACGAAGACTTCTTAATATGAGAAGACTTACGGATCATCTTTGGAGATCAGAGATTCTCTATGTATTTTTCTTGATGTCAGTATGTATATAATTGGTTGAACCGCATCATTTGAACACTTGGCGAAGTGTGATTGAGTCTTATATTGAATTAGCATGTTACGTCGTTTATACACGTGGCACAATTTTATTGGTTCTTAACATTTATTTGTCACGTCATTTGACACATGGCATGGACCTTGGACTAATGAAACAGACTCATCATGTCATGTCCAACAAGATAGAGTAGCCCAATTGAATTGGTCTTTCTATTAAATCCTTACACGTTGTGCTATGCTCAAGCTCTTCAATTGTGTCGCAATCTGATCGTTGACATGTTAAAGTTATCCAAATTAATACATGTCAGAATCTTTTATTTTCTGTAATGGCATTCTCTAATTTACAATAGATCCATTTGATTTTCGATCATTTACCAACTCATTTTTTTGTTTGAGGTGTTTATAGCTTATAGAGAAATATTGAATGGTATTTAATAGCTAGGGAAATCAAGAAGCTAGGAAAATCAAGTTTTGTAAAAAGATGTTATCGAGACTTTAAAAGTATCATAATTTTGTTTGGATCATTAGCTACACAGCAGACATGGCATCCCCAAAACCAAGTTCACAAGCTCGACCTGATGATGCGACTAATAATTGAAGACAATTTTGATCATCCCTTTAGTTTTTTTGAGTCACAAGTAAATTTTACCATCACCAAACATAAGCGTAGCCTTATTAGGAGAGAACATTGACTTTCCATACATAAGTCTATTGTTACAATCCAAACCGGAGGGCCACGACGGGCACCCCGATCTTATCTGCCGAGTACCACTAATCATACAATCAACGTCTAATTATAATTAAATACGGGCCACAAGGGTCGTCACCCAGTACCCTACAGACACATAGAAATTATATACTGGAAGGAAGCCATGTAAAATCTTACCAAAAGGCCCAACTTATATACATACATACCAAGGCCGACAAGGTCATACAAGATTACTATACACATGACAATTGTCTACAAGCCTCTAAAGAGTACATAACATCATAAGATCGGGACAGGGCCTCACCATACCCCTATGCATATAAAAAAATAGCATACCACGACTATACTGCAACTGTAGAACAAATAGAGTGCTCTAATATCAGCTGAACCAGCAACCTACTAATGTGAACCGTCCCCCTATTTACCTGAGCCTGCGGACATGAAACGCAGTGTCCCCCGACAAAAGGGACGTCAGTACGACTGATGTACTGAGTATGTCAAGCATGAGAAACAAAGATAATGTAGATACATAAATAAAGCTGAAAGCAGGACATAATTAAATGATAGCAGTAGATCCATAGTGAATGCCTCTGAGGGCCATAATATGCTTAAATGTCATGCACAATGTAAATGCAGTATACATATATATATATTAGCCTCACAAGGGCATATTCCTTCCCATAACAACCTCTGTGTGCATCATTTCATTTTGGCCTCTATGGGCATAATCATTATCATATTGGCCTCATTGGGCATCTTCCTTTTCGTGATATTTGTACCAGCTGCAGGTGGTGTTGCGTATATAACGGCATTCCCTTTTTCCATCCCCTACATATATAAAATGTGTACCATATAGTAGTGTATATAATACATGTGAGTCCAGGGTAATACATGAATATAATGCAAATGCATGAACGACAATAATACATTCTGAACTCATCGAATGACATAATATCCTTATACCTTCGGCTAACATTGGGAATATTAACATTTTCCCCATATACCCCAATAAAGATTTAGGAACATATTTAGACATGCTTTTAACATAGGAATCAATAACATGAACATTCTTAACTATTAAGAGTAGAACAATTTATGGAACAATATTACGGTTACGTTTCGTACACAGAACATGCCAAAAGAAGGAAATAATTTGCCTTAACATACCTCGAATCCGCCTTTAAAATTAAAATTAAAAAAAACGTTGTTACAGTCATCTAAATGGAATTCACGTTGTTGTATATGTCCCCTAAGTTTCGTGCAAAGGAAAAGAATTGCTGCACTTTTTCTCTCCAATAAAGAAAGAATGGACCACACTTTTATTGAAGTCTCCATAAATTTTGTATAATTGTTCATAAAGATCCTATACATCTAATAATTATAATATAAAAAATGAAGATAGATCTATAAAAGGTAAATCCCCCAACTTGTAATATGCTTGTGACACCACCAGCATATTAAATGCTTAGTCACTATACACCCAAAATGATTAGTCACCAAACTTTATTATCTCCATGGGCCATGTGTCATTTAATACATATATCACTTATCCACATAATTACACTTATTCAATAATTACTAATAATTTTTCATGTCTTCCACTAATTCAACATACACCCAATTACATATATAATTAATTTTTCAATCTCAATTCACTTAAATAATAATTACCTTTATCACACTTCATATACTCATTATCATGTGCATGTAATATAACACTAGTTTATAGCCTCTGCTGGCTCACACGAAAATAATATTTTCGATCATCATCGTCACACTTTTAAAATCTTAAATTATTTTGGAACCGCATCCGTTTATATACTAAGCTCCTTTATTTTCATACATGAATATGACCAAAAATCCTTCAACGCTCCGGTCTATTTATATACGTTAGAGTCTAACGATTCAAACCATGACACAAAAGTACGGGATGTTACATCTAGACTTTCCATACATAAGCCTAGATTTTTCATAATTTGATTTCAACTAGAACATTGATTTCTTGTGTAGCTTATGTAGGAATCAAATTTATATGACCGGCTTTTAACATTTATAAATACCACATATTCTCACAATGATTGAACATAACTTTGTGGTATCGTCAAGCTTGTTCGAATGTATCTCTGTCGGATAATTCTTTCTCCTGTATTTATTTCGACATTTTCTTTGTAGCTTAAAACGTTTGTGATATAAAATTAATATCTTGTTGCAGAAATGTCGAAATCATGATCCGTTCATTTTTCAGAAATTAGACTTGCAGAGCTACAACATGTGCAAAAATCGCAATCAAATAGCTCATAGATTCACTCAGGTAATTTTCTCAATTAAGTTTAGAATTCTAATATGCCGATTGTACCAATTTTTGGCCTCACAAAAAATCTTGTATCTTGATTTAAGAATTACGAAATCACAAACGAGTTATGACACTGGAAAGCTGATTCGAAAAGCTACACCATATACGAAAACCACGATTAGATTGCGTCTATATTTGCTCAGGTACTTTTTTGAAAATTAATTTTTGAATAACCAAAAAATCTGGATTTGTTGTTTCGTCTTTGGACATGCTCTACGAACCTCTTTTCTTTTTAATCCCTTTTGTTGGTTTTCGAATGCATTTATACGACTCTAATTTCCCGCAATATAATGCACTTTGTGACCACAATACGGTGCACCCTCATCTAGTGTAGGGATGACATGTGAGTATAATTTTGCGAATTTCGCATCGCATCCGCCCCAGGTATGGGTATAACTTTGACGTTAGTAAGGGGGTATGGGTAGGTGGCGGATTTGCAGTTATACCCGTCTCATACCCGCCTGCCCCGCCCCGCATCCAACCGCTCGCCCCAAATCCACTTGTCCGCCTTATACCCACCACCATTTGAAATTTCAGAAATTTCCAACAATGAATTTCTTAGTACCTGCATCTTGTGCATTGTACTTCTTTTGCAGCTTCTCCCACAACTCTTTGGCAGTGCCAACGGTGCAATACACCGTGTAGAGAGGGTCTGACAAGCAGTTCAATATGTAATTCTTACATATGAAATCACTATGACTCCATGCATTAAGAACCATCTTCATGTCATTAATGACATGGATACCTAGGCCCCCTTCACCCGTTTCAGAAGGCGAAGGGTCCATTTCATCTCCAGCTTGTGGAGGATCTTCTGTTAGGAAACGTGTCATTCCCATAACAGTCAGATAGAATAGCATCTTTTGTTTTCATCTCTTGAAGTTTGACCCCATGAACTTTTCAAGGCGTTCATGGTGAAATCCAGTAGGTGGAGGAACGACAACATTCCCTTGAGCGGCAGTAAAGGCGTTGGATGATCCTTGAGCAACCGGAAAGGCACTAGGAGTGCCTTGAGCAGTGGGGAAGGCAAATGGATTGCCTTGAGCAGCAGCAGCAAAATCAAAAGCAGTTTGATTTATGCCAGTCATCTTTCTAACTTACTTACAACAAATCTCGTCTTAAAAATTGTTGGGATACAATTGTTGTAGGGAACGGGAAGTAAGTAACTATTACAATAGTAGAAAGGATAAACAAACTATTACAATAGAACTGGAAATCAAAACCTTACAAACTGCTTATGTGATTTTCTGAGTCTATGTCTTTAAGACAAGATTGGCCTGTATATCTCCTTTTACGGTGTTGAGCAATAGTCTCCCAAGATACAACAGCAACTTTAACAAGTGAGCAAAGGAAATTCAAGTGTTACTCTTGAAGAACTTTGAGTATAGTAACTTTGCTAGAGAGGAAGAATATGAACTCTGAAATTACTGGAGTATTTTCTAAGTGTTGAGTGTTGTTCAATTGAGCCAAAGGCCTCAATTTATAGTGCAAGTAGAAGACCCCTCAACTAGCCAACTAATTGCCTTCAATAGTCATGTAATTGCACTTGATTGAGGGGTTACATTCAACCAAATAATGGCTGAATTCATGTGCCAAGTAATGGAGAATCAATGCTCCAAAACTAACCCAAATGTCAGATTTTTCCAACTTCCATCGCAGCTTTCTGCCTCCGAAGCGTTGCGGCGCTGTGAATCAGCGTCGCGGCTCCAGTGACTGACTAACCAATTTGCGCCACGGCGCCGACGGTGTGGCGCCGCGGCCCTTCACGGCTCCGCGGCGATTTCCGACTCGTTTCATTTTACACTTTGTACACTTTTTCCTTCGTTTACCAACGTGGAATACTTTGTCATTTGGCCAATAACCGTCCATAATTCTATGTCTAAAACGTATTACATACGTACCAATATCTCTTTCACTAATGAAATTTGCGATACTTGGCACTACGTGTGCACGTGTGTGGAAACGACGTTTCCGACGTGCGGCCCCCAATTGTTCGAGTCATAAATTAATGGAATATACTTAATTCCACATTTAGTAAATTTCCAACATGAAAGACATTGGCAGAAGCCTTAAAGAATACGAACAACACTCGCTGTATTATCCTCATTCTGTCATTCCAACTTAAACATATTTGTTTGATTCTTCTTTGGTTTTCTTTGTCCAAATCCTTTATTTTATTTGGTTGAGTTCTTGTGATAAAAGAAATCAAAAGTGCAACTTTGATTTCCAGAATAGGCATTGTATTCTCGGGCTGGACTTTCATGTTAACCACTTGATGATGTGGGGGAAATTATTATCCTAAAGACAGTTTCCTAGAAGCACCTTGTCTATTCGTTCCGCATTTTTCATTGAATTTTTCTTTATGATTTCTCTCTTTAATTTGTTTAACAAATTTGTCATGTAAAAGTTACTCCATTGTATTATTTTGAATATTCTACAACAACTATCACTGTAAATTCCTAGTGGCATAGCAATGATATCCACAATACAATATCATGTCTGCAAAATTTTCAGCCTAAAGGAAACACCTTATCTTAAGATAAAGACACCAAATGTTATGATTTCATAGCTAACTCAGATAAATACATTGCCCAAATATGGATGCACTAGGTAAATATCATCATTTATGATCAACCAAATTTCTAGAGACATGATGTGTTTGATCAAATAGAACAGAAACAAATTTCACTCGGAAGCTATCAAGTGTATGAAAAAAGACTCCTGTAATCCTGAACAGTCTTGCCAAATAGATGTTGAGAAAATAATTTTAATAACTCAAAAAGAAGTGGTCAAAATTTTGTCTACATTCATATTCTGAATATCATATTAACTAATTTTAATATACTTAGTTATTTTGAATAATCATTATTTTGTTAGACAAATATAGCCGTTAGCTATATATTAAATGTCATATTCAGCCAATTGTCCGTTTTGCTTATTTGTGTTAAATGGGATTTACTCATCAATCTAATACATTGAATAGCTATTATTAGTAGTAGATAGCGTTTTGGGGAATCTGGTTTGGTTACAACTGTATATATGATGTAGTTATATATGTGGGTAAGATAAGAGTTACAAAATCTTTATCAAATGATAGTAGGTTGAATTTTCTTCTTTAATTTTTGTTAGTTTCTAGCTTCTAGTTTTATATTAGAAGAGCTTGTTGAATTCTGGGGATACACTCATACTGGGTGAAATATTCTTAAGGACAATGTCCTTGGACACACCTCAAGCTACGAAGAATTCTCTACAGTGTTCATGATCAAGTATTTTCCGTAAAATTTCTAACAATATATCTAACCACTTGATCGAATGAAATCAAAGTGTTAAAAGAAGCATAATATTTCAATGTCTCTTTGCTGGATAATTCCGAGCAATTGAGTTTTATCGCTCAAGTAAATTAATCATTTTAAGTGATTAGAAGTTTAGAACTACTTATGTAATGTGAAATCCCGAAAAATACTTGCAATATGACAAGGAAACATTGGTTGTATGCCATTTGGTGATACTTTATTAGCCAATTTATGCCAAATTTCCCACATAAACATAAAGCCATAAACAAGCTTAGTGAAAGTTAACTTTTTCTTTAGTGACTTCCTAGTTATTATGACTTCTTCAACATAACGACTACAATATCTTCATTCATAGATTAAATCAAGAAACTTGATCATTGGACCATGATAAGTTATTCTGTGATAAGATTGTCAAGATATAAGCGTCTAGTCTTGATAAATGATAACACCATTTTGCATCTATATCCATGGACTCAAACTGATGCCTATGAAGTGATGTTGATGACTACAACATCTAAACAACACATTCCAAGAACTTGAATAATGAACGTACTTTATTTAGAGTTCTCCAAGAGTCCACGTAGTATAAAATTGCGAACAACAATTAAAGCCAATGCAACTCTTTTTAAGATCTTATTGCATAACTTTGAGGGACCTAACTTTGATATCCTAGACTTCAGATGACTAATATATGAATTTATTAGTACTAGAGCTGTCAAAACGGATTGGTCTAGCCCATCCGGGCTTTGTAATTTGACGGGTCAGCCTGACCTGACCCATCTTTTTTATGGTTCTTAAAACAGTCAGCCCAACACATCACTACGTGGGTTGCGGACCTGGTCGGGCGAACCCACTTTTTTTTTTAAAAAAATTGATAATTCTTTTAATTTAAATTCAAATTTAAAAATGGTAACATAAATATTTACAAGACAATATCACATGGAGTTACTATTTGCTAAGTCTCAAACAGTGTTTTCAAAAGCGCTTTTCCAGAGCAAGGCATGCCAAAAATGCTCCGGGGCACAAATTAAAGGCGTAGATCATAGGGTGTATGCCCTAGAGTTTGAGGCATAAGTCTTGGGCGCAAAAGTGTAAACTCTGGCCCTAAAAGCGTATGCCCCAAGCATTAAATATAATGTTTGTTGTTTTAAAAGTATTTTTGCTATAGATCATGTTTATTATTATTGGTGTAATGATATTTATATCTAGCATCAGTCAAGCCCACGGGCCGGCCCAACCCACTGTCGCTCAAGCCCACAGGCCAGCAGGCTTTTTCGGGTAGAGCTAAAAAGCCTCGTTTTTAAATAGGCTCCAAAAACTTAGCTCAATCCTATCAAATACAGGTTGGGCTGGGTCGACCCAACTGGCCTAGCCCATATTGGCAACTCTAATTAGTACTTCGTAAAACCATTTTCTCATTAGTCTATCTAAAAACGAATGTCATCATTCTGTATTTAGGAATAATTTAATTTTAGACTTTTCATTTTACCCTTAATGATATGTTTTTATAGCTACAATATCTTATGGTATATTTAAGACCATAGTTCTATAAGAGTCTGTTTGGATGAGCTTATGGCTTTAAGTTATAAATTTTAGCTTATGACTTTTGACTTATTTTTATTATTTTGGCTTTAAAATAAGTAATTAAAAGCACTTTTTTATTATACTAAACACTACAAAAATGCTTAAAAACTATTTTGACTTAAAAACATTTAAAATAAACCAATCTGCTCTAAGTCTTTTTTTTTTAATACTAAAACTCCGTACTCAGTTGTATGTGTTTCTAGAGTGTTGTTTAGATAGAGATATGGTTAGTTGTAAAAAGATTCAGTAATTAGTGTCAGCTCCACTAGCCCATCCATATTGGGCCTGAGATTGAAGCCCATCCAATAAATATACCTTTCCACCTTCTCACTCACAGATTTGTACACTATCTAAGTAAGGGAAATATGAGGCAATTCGATCCATGGCCCGTCTTCTTCCGCCGCGAATGAAGCCGTAACTGGCCATTCCTCGTTGGTTTCGCCGTCACCGGCGCTATCCCTCGGTTTCACTGGTGAGCACGTCGTGTAATATTAATTTCTATGTTTCAGTGTATATTGTTTTCGATTGATTGGATCTGATTTTGATCTAAATCGGATACTACGATATCTGAAATATTCGTTGACTTACGGATTACATTATTCAAGATATACAACTGTATTGGAAGAATACAGTGATGCAAACTGAATATCGGACATAAAAAACACCAAAACCACCCGTGGGTATGTTTTCACAATTGGTGGTGGGGCTGTGTCTTGAAAGTCCTCTAAGCAAACATGCATCGCCCGATCCATGATGAAATCAGAGTTTATTGCTTTGGATAAAGTAGGAGAAGAAGCAAAATGGCTTCACGATTTATTAGAGGATCCCTTGTTGGGATAAACTCGTACCTTCAGTGATGATTCATTGTGACTGCCAATCGGCTTTAGGAAGGGCACAAAACAGCATGTACAACGGCAAGTCTACACATATTCGTCGGAGACATAAGACCGTTAGACAGTTGATCACCATGAGTGTCATTTCCATTGATTACGTTAGATCAAAGGATAATATAGCGGATCCATTAACTAAAGGTCTACCCAAAGATCAAATATTCTGCATGTCTAGGGGAATGGACTTGAAACCCAAACAATAAGAATCTTTATAGTTGTTCAATATGACAACTAAACTGTAGAGGTTCAGTTTTAGCGCTTCACTTGAAGTAAGAGCACTTCAGATTATTATTCTTTAAAGAAATATAATTTCAAAGCTGTTCCCGCAAGAGACATTAAGTGCTACCTGCATAATAGGTAAATGATAAGTTTTTTTTAATGATTCCTAATACTTGCGAGTGGGGTATAGCAGGATACCTTGGAGATCACATATTTCAGTGCGAAGACATGCCACTTTAAATGTACGCACTTAAGAATCCAAGAGTTGCCAATGGCCACAACGGACAAATCTATAAGAAGAAATAAATAAGGGGAGTTATTGGCACCCTGTGTGCACCAATTCTCTTTCAAGAGATAATTGTTGGAAATTTAACTATGTGAGATTGAGTTTTTTTCATATTTAGTGACTTAAACACGTGGGCCCCGCATGTCAGAAACATCATTTCTTTGCGCATGTCAAATCTACTAAATGAGTAGATGATATTAGTGTCAAGTATCTTCAAAGTTCGTTAAGAAATGAAAGAGATATTGGTACACAAAGTAAGGTGTTTGAGACACGAATAGATGGATTGTTTGGCCAAATAACCAATCTCACACATAGGATTGAGCACTATATAAGCTCTATTTTTTAGTAAGGGTTTGGGACCCCAAGAGGTATACCATGTGTTAAGAAGAGGGATGACCTAGGTGGGCTTGGGTTCGGGGCTAAGCCCCATGCGCGCCGCCGCCGCCTGTACGGCCCGGATCCAGCTCTGGCTCCGGCTTCGGCTCGAGTCACGGGTCACTTTCGGAATTTTCTTTTGGTCCTTGAAGTGTTTCTTATTTATACTTTAGTTCCTGAAGATTTCGGAAACGTTGCAACGGTTCAGAAGATTTCAGAAATGTTGCAACAACCCTTCTCTTCAACTATAAATTGAACATTACTGTTCAGTTTAAGAAACACAACAAGAAAACTCTTATGTTTTGTTCTGTTCGAAATATACAAAAACATAAACACAACAAAATTTTCTCCTTCTTCAGCAGTCTGTATATTTATTTTCTTCGCTAGAATGAACATTATTTGCTTTGTATTGTTGATTGTTGTTGTTTTATCTTGGAAAACTATTGTCCATTACCGTAAAAACATTTATACGGGACAATTTTGTCTTAAAGATAGAGAGTCATCTCTCGACTCAGCTTTGTTCTGTTTAACCTTTCTGACACCAATTTTTTCTATCCAAATTTGACTTAAAATGATAAATTCTCCTGGGAAACAAAAGGAAAAGAAGATGCTCGGTTGGTGCTCAACAAAGAAATAAAATCAAAACAGAGTACTAAAAAATATATCATAAAGAAGGACAATCTTTTTCTTCAATTCATGTGCATTAAATTAATATCTTACTAAGTTTACATTGGAATGATTATGCCTCCGTGAAAACTATGTGGAAGAATCTCTTTGCCATATGGAGTTATAATACAACTTTGGTGTACGAAGACAAAAAAAAAAAAGGTCTTCAGGGATGCTTTAAGTCTCATCTATAATTTCGGCAAGCCTACACCCCAACAAGTCTTGAAGTAGGGGCATATATAGACATCAAAATTTTAATTGAATTAATCCATATAAAATTTAGATTAAATTCTAAATTATTGACATACTGACCGAGTCAAATTGTGATTAATGAAGTCAGATTAATTATTTAAGTCAAAATTACATGACTTGAATGAAATCCAAAATACATTTGGAACCCACATATTTCTAGCTCATGGTCTACTAGAATTACTTGAAGATCAAAATATTCCCAAGCTCTAGCTCAGAGGATGTCCTTGACCACTACTGCCTGTCACAAGCAAGCATTTTCAGGTGTTTACAAATGTTATATTTCTCATTGTATTATAAAGAATTTTGGGTTGTACCTTCAACTGATTTCAGTTGTGTATTTTTTCGACTCTTCCAGTCAAAAAAGAGTCATTGAACTTGGCTCTGGATATGGCTTGTTAAAATCACCATTGTCTCTCTCGTTAGTAGAATATTCTAGATTAAGTTATATAATTATCTAGAAATGTGGTAAAGATTCAAGAAATACATAGGAAAATAATTACTAAAAAATTCTAGAGTCAATGTCCTAGTTGTTACCATGTTGGGCCAAGCCCATTATGATGTTATAGCTAGAATATTCTAGCAATGTAAAGTCGGTTGATGAACCGACATTGATCATGTATATATAGGGACCTTGGGTCCTTAAGGAAGTAAGTTCCAAGTGTGCATCCAAAAAGTGTCCAAGTGAGTCTAAAATGTGTGTAAATACTTAAGTGTGAGTGTCAAGTGTTGATAAAAATAAAAGAGTAAGAACTTTGTGTATATTGTGGTCAAGTTATAATGTTCAAGTCATGGTGTAATTACTTTTACAATAATAAAGTAATTACATTTTTCATGTGTTGTGTTGTCTAACAAGTGGCATCAGAGTTAGGTCGGTTCATACCAAAGAGTCGTTTGTTGAGTTTCTTAGAGTGTTCGTGTGTGGTTTAGTACTAAAGAGCTTGTTGTCGAAATCAAGATTTCTTGGTAAAAATAGAATTTTAGCCAAGACACGATGGGTGACCTTCAAGTGGTCGGTGGAACCAAGAAACTTAACAATCAGAATTACAACACGTGGTCGATGCATATGGAGGCATATCTCCAAGGCCTAGACTTGTGGGAGATCATTGGTGTCGATGAGGTCACACAACCAGAAGACGCAGCCGCTCTGAAGATATGGAAGATTAGAGCTGGTAAAGCCATGTTTGCGATTCGGACCACAGTTGAAGATGAAATATTGGAGCACATCAGGCCGACTAAGACACCGAAGGAAGCGTGGGATACTTTCGCAACATTGTTCACCAAGAAGAATGATACGAGACTGCAGCTTCTGGAGAACGAGCTTCTCTCTATCAGACAACGCGACATGACGATCAACCAATACTTTACCAAGGTAAAATCTCTTTGTCGTGAAATTTCTGCATTAAACTCTACTGCTGGCATGTCAGACCTAGAATTAGAAGAATTATCATTCATGGATTACACTTTGGCAACTTTCTCAAAACTCCAAAAATGGCAACTGCCTCAAAGCCAAACTGCTACTAAAATAGTGATTAACAAGCTTGTTAGGAATGATAATGGTGTATTAATTAAAACACTGCGGCTTGTGACCAATGACCCGTCACCAGCATCAGCATACGATCCTCCGGATGATTTCTGGCTGCACCATTAAACCATAATTATAAGGCAAATGATCATCTTTCAAGAAACAAAGTACTAATTTAATATGTATTGTTGAATAATAATAAATGGTACTCCATGTGTCCCAAAAAGATTGGCCTACTTTCCTTGGTGGTTTGTCCCAAAAAGATTGACACATTTCTATATTTAGAAATAATTTAACCTTATGAGATCATTTACAGTCATATAAATATTTAAGATTTATTTTGAACCACAGTTTTTATAAGTTTTACTTTATTTCTTAAACTCCGTGTCAAGTCAAACTAGACCAATCTTTTTGGGACGGAGGGAGTAACTCTTTTTATAAAGCTAATGCGTCCCACTTACTGAACGAAGTTCTAAGGTCGGTCTGTGACCCCTCGATGCCGGAAGCATCCTCGGGGTGAACTAGTAGTTCCCATGGGGGTGGAGATGATGTAATTAGTTCATGAATATCCTTCATTTTCGTGTATATATATATATATTAACTTTTTAATCCACTGTGACAAAGGTAGTTCAAAAACTGTTTTAGGTCATAAGTTAAAATTTCTGGCTCCGCCACTAATGTAGGTCTACTATTCCAAGTTATTAGGAATTTGATCATCTTTTTATGCATTCTATCAGGTCCCACCTATAATTCTTTTGGGAATTTGAATCATCTTTATGCACTCTGTCAAGTCCAACCTATCATTCTGATACAAAACTAAGTTACCTTTTCGTGAGTTCAGTGATACATTTTGAATCCTTTGAATGTATTTACTAACTTAAATCCTCTAATCTGAATCTATAAACAAAACATATTGAACAACATCAAGAAGTTGGTTAATTCAGTTGAAATCATATGTTTTTAATAGTCAGTGAAAGAGAAAGTCGCATTTTTCCAACTCAACTTGCAAATAGAAGGAGATAAACAGAAACTGAAGACACAATCAGAGGCAGATCTACAACATATGTTACGGATTCGGCAGACCGTAGTAATTTTGATCCAAACTCGGTATATATGTTAAGAAATCTACCTAATATGTATAAATAACCTATCCCGAACCCACTAAGTGGAAAAGGAATGTGATGTTCAGAATCCATAAACTTAAAATCCATCATCCGCCTTTAGATACAACAAGTTAAGCAAACAGAGGAAAAACGTTTGTCACATACCTAGCAGAAGGAGCAGGGCAAAAGGTGATTACATAATCTGCAGAACCACAAGTGAATGTGCTGGTGCCATCATCATAAGCATAGCTGTAAGATCGCGGACATGCACTCTTGAAAAACTCCGAGTAATCCGTTGGCTTACAAGTATCAGGCGTTGCGTATGGCCCACTACAACAATATTTCGGATCCCCAAACGCTTCACAAGCGCTCTTACATCCCACACACTCGCCGCCACCAGTACTACTGCTAGTATGACTATTCATCATCATCTTCAACTCATTCGGGCATGACTCGTTGAGATCCACAACACAACCGGTTGTTGAACAGTGTCCAACACCCGTCCCCGCCTTGTGGACTCACAAGCATAGGCAAGCTATAACCGTCCACGAGACTAACGTCATAGAAATCGAGCCCTCCAGCACCATTCAACGTGAACTCCGCCAGAGTAGCTGGCGGAGCGGCTCCGCCTCCGGAACATTCAAATGAATGTTCCGGAGCCACAATCGCCTGTTGCACATGTGAATTTACCCATGGAAGAATCTTGGGAACAGAAAGTGCGACCCCATAAACGACCCGACCATCCCGTTGAAACGGGAATGGAAATGGAAATGGACTGTCTAGGATTTAGCATGAATCCTGTTGGGGCAAGTTGAGTTGTGCCTGCACCTGATAATATCCCTGGCCATACTGTATAACTGCATTGATTTACTAGTGTAAACGTTGCGGATAAGGTCCCTGTTTCATCACAAAAACGAAATAACAAACCGATAAGTACTACTCAATCAATTAATTAGCTATGTCTCAATCTTAAACTCTTCTCCGTCGTTAGAGCGAACTTTCTTACTATGGTTAGCTCATTTTGTACCCTCCTCATACCACACTTGTGTGATTACACCGAGTATATTGTTGTTCATCATATGAATCATCTGCATAGGCAGAGCTAGAGTACAATATACGGGTTCATGGTCAGAGGCGTTTCGTGGATTTATATTTAATGGGTTCTAACTTTTAAGATTCTTAGCATTATACTTACCTACTTTTATCTATTTTTATAGTATGGGTTCAAATCTAGTACTCCCTCCGTCCCAATTTATATGATATAGTTTGACTGAACACAAAATTTAAGAAATAAATGAAGACTTTTGAATCTTGTGGTCTAAAACAAGCCAAATATATTTGTATGGTTATAGATCATTTCGTTAAGACTAAAATGTAAAGTTTAAAGTTAAATTGTTGTAAAATAAGAAAATGTGTCATTCTTTTTTAACTGACTAAAAAAGAAAGTGAGTCATATAAATTGAAAGATATATGTAGCGCCCTATTTTGACCTGCTCGGGTCAAAGCGGAGCACGGACGTGTTTGGGGTGATTCCTGGGTAAATGATTGAGGAGTCGCCACCTAATTATCTTTTACGGTGAATTAGGACACCTACATATTAAACTAAGTGCTGCAACGTAAACTCCAATTTTAAGGTTTGCGAAACTAGCGAGATTCTAGGTAAGGGTTCTTTATTATCCTAAAGGGAAGGGGTTAGGCATCCTTTAAGATCCGCTAACTAGCGGTTATCCGGTCAAACTCAGGTTAATTATTGCTAGAAAAATGCATGTTTTACAAGTATAATAGATTAAAAGATGTTTGCAAATAATTGGTAAATGATGCATTTTATACAAGTACGTATTCAGATGACATAAAAAAAGAAAGATACATGTAAAGTTTTGAAAAATATGCATTTGTGACAATAAAATATTTATACTATCAAAGAAGTAAAATTTTGGGAATCATTGAATTGTAAATTGACAAAAGATAAACTTATTCGGAATGATTAATAAAGCGAATAAAAGATGACAAAAGTTGTTTTGAAAATCTTGAATACGCGTGACGAGCCTAAAATAAATAAACTAGCGAAGGATTTCTAAGTTTGAAACTAACCTATGAATTAATCCTAAGTTTGCCTATTCTAAGCATTTCAATAGTTACATAAGTGCGATAAATAATATTACAATACAAAGCGGGATAAAAGTCAATTAAAGAAAGAAATAAAATAAATAAACTCCGAGGAATAATTCGTCGTTATTTACTTTAATCCTCGCAAGTCATCAAAAACAAACGGTTAGAAACAGTTAAATACAAATAACTCCATATCCGCATTCAAAACAAAGTGAATGTTTTGATCACGGAGGGCTCAGACTTAAATTTTGAAAAGAACATTCCAATCACGTCGTGGTCGCAAACATATGACTAATGTGGTTATTTTGATTGCCTCGCCTACTAAACGTGTTGGTCTCTCGGTGAAATAGAAAAGATCACTATAATCACGTCGTGGTCTGCGAATATATAACTTGTTGGTTATTTTAGTCACCTCGCCTACTAAACATGTTGATCTTGGAAAAAGGTTTAAGCCTCATCATTGCCCGAAGTTATATTTCCGTCTTTGCAATCGTGGAGGCCTCAAAATCGACGGATATTTTTCATCGGCGATTGTAGTATCGTGTTTAAATCAGTAAAATTAAAATTGAAACAAGAAACAATGGCAAAGCAAGCGTGAGAAAGCGAGACGGAAAATAATTTCCTAAAAGACGTGGTGTTTAGTTTAAAACAAGAAAAGCAAGAAAGCAGATATTTGAATGTCAAACAAAGGGATCGAACAGAAAGCAATGTTTGAAAGGTGCGGTATTCAGTTTAAAATAGTAAATGATAAAATCAGAAACAAGAATCAAACGGGAGCAAGTGAAACGAGAAAAACAACGCGAACAGACGCGGTATTTATTCAAAACAAGAAACAATGATATCCGTCGCAAGAAATTTAAAACAATAAACTTAATAAAAACAATAATATATCCGTTGTACGGATGTCTAAAACAGTTAAAAAAAAACAGAGAAGCGAAACGAAAGAAAAGCTCGGCCTCGAATTCAATTTCGTCGGCCTTAATGCGATATTAATAAAACAAGAAAAGCGATTGCCAAAGAAACGAGCAAGGCAGTTTAAAATATCCGACCCAAATTCTGAAATGTTGGAACCGAAACAGAATTAAGAAGTATTTATGAAAAAATCCGACCCGGATCATGAACAGTGACCCGAATGAAATCAGAAATTCAGACTTTTTAGATAACCAGCAAACAGATATGAAAAATGCCATAATCTGGAAATACGCCAAAACCGGGTCGACCCGACCCGGGTCAGTGACCCGACCCGAATCAGTTGCCAACCCGAATCAGATTTTTTTTTCATTTTCAGATAACCAATATACAAGACATGAAATGCAAGAAATTTGGAAATTCAAACCGGGTCGACCCGACCCGAATCATGTGTTCAACCCGGAATCAACTGATTTCATCAATTTCAGTTAACCAATAACAACAACAGCAACAATGCAAGAATTCTGAAAATAATACCCAAACCGGGTCGACAGGCCGATGATCCGACGAATCGATGGTCCAAACCAAAATCAGATTTTAACACCAAATTCAGATAACCAATAACAAAAAAACGAAATGCAAGAATTGAAAATAATACCTAAGTCGGTCGATCTGACCGTCGATGACCCGACCCGAATCAGTGGTCCAAACCAAAATCAGATTTTAACACCAAATTCAGATAACCAACATACATAAATATGAAAATGCAAGAATTCTGAAAATAATACCCAAACCGGGTCGACCCGGGTCGGGTCGACCCCACCCGAAATCAGTGAAGAACAACAAGAAATGCAAAATAGATTTTCGGACTCGGTTTTTCAGAAACCGAATAGAGGCATTTAAAACCCAAGTTCAAGAACGAAACTCACCTCCTTTCTTTCAAATCTTGGACCTATTCCGGACTTGATTCTTGAATAACAAGGAAGGCAAATGCTTACAATCAAGAACACAACAAAATATTTATGTATATATGGAATAATCTTCCGAAAAAATCTTCCAAAAATCTGTTTTAATCCTCCGAAAAATCTCCCTAAAATGAAGAACAACATGGGGTATTTATAGGTACTCACCCCAACGCTCCAACCCCTCATACCCCCCTTTAAAACGAATTCAAATTTCAAAATAAATGGGGAACAAAATCTGATTTTTGGGGCGTGTTCTTGGGGCATGCGTTCGGCGGTGTCAGGGTAGGGTGGTGGCAGTGGCGAAGTGACGGGGGTAGGGGTGCGGCGATGTGGGGGTAGGGGCATAGGGGTGCCGCGATTTGAGGGGTTGGGGGGCGTAGGGTTTTGACGATTTTTTTATTTTTTTTGGGGTTTTTGATTTGGTTTGGGGGATTAAAAATGGGGGGATGGGTTATGGGCCGCGGGTTTGGGCTGGGGCGACGTCGAAGGGGGAGAGGTCGAATGGGCTGGGGGTTGTGGGCCGACGGGTTTGGGGATTGGGGAATTTATTTTGGGATTGGGCTTGTGGGAATTTAATTTGGGGATTGGGCTTGGACGAAAAATGGGTTTTAGTTTAGGTTGGGTAGAAATTGTATTGGGTTGAAAAAAAATGAAAAATGGGGAGTTGGTTAAAATAAAAAGGAGTTTAACATTAAAATATATTTTTTTGTAAAAGATGTGAATTATTTAAAATAACATACCGATGTGATAATAATAAAAATATAATATTTTTGAAATGTTTAATGCTTAATAAAGGGGAAATGCGGTGCAATTTTGCGAGAATAAAATAACATAGAATTTTCGGATAACTTATGATTATTATAAAATGCAAATGATATAAAATATGCGAATAATAATAATAATACGAAGATACACACATATATGCCTATATTTTAAAATTATTTTAAAAGTGTCAAAATATTAAAAATTACGAATAAAATCATAAAAGATGGGACAAAATTGGGTGTCAACAGATGCCCCTCTTTGGACGGAGACGATGAAAGAATTTTCGGCCAAAGAAGTTGACTGAGTAGCCAATTTTGTCCCGATCATCGGAACTGCATGGTAAGAAATAGAATCCCCGGGGGGTATAGAAGTTGCAAAAAGATAGTGCATTCAAGAAACAATGCCCCAGTGTCGACTTAGGATGACACTGGTCGCAGATGCGAGAAACTAATGGGAAAAGCGGATCGACGTTCGAAGTAGGTCGTTGACCAATTTGCCTCGGTTCGCCGTAAGAGATAGTTCCACGGTGATGAAATTCCTGCAAATTAAAAACTCACGCAAACTAAAGCTTAAGATATAATTAGTGTATAATCACGAGAAAAATTGTAGAGAAAATAACTTAGAAATACCCGCGTTAGGAGGTGGGCGCCGATCAAATTAAAATACCCTCATTATAAGGTGGGCGCCGATCAAATTAAAATACCCTCATTATAAGGTGGGCGCCTGACTGAAATTAAAATACCCTCATTATAAGGTGGGCGCCGAAATGACGTCGTTGGATCGACGTGTTGTGTTGAAGACGTCGTTGTAATATTGTTGACGTCGCTGTTGTATAGACTTTGCTGATGTCGTCGTTGTATAGACGTTGATGATGTCGTCGTTGTATAGACTTTGCTGATGTCGTTGTTGTTGTAAAAAATAGTTGTCGTGCTGCCGTAACGTCGTGGACGTTGTTGTAATGCTGTTGAAGATAGTTGATGTGCTGCAGTTACGTCAATGACGTTGTTGTAATGCTGTAAAAGATAGCTGCTGCGTTGAAGACGTCATTGTAATGTTGTTGACGTCGTTGCAATGCTGTAAAAGATATTTGTTGTGCTGCAGTAACGTCGATGACATTGTTGTAATGATGTTTGCTATTGCAGATAAATTTGTTGTCTTTGGCGTCGTTGTAATGCTGTTGAAGATAGTTGATGTGCTGCAGTAACGTCAATGACGTTGTTGTAATGATGTTTGCTATTGCAGATAGCTGTTGCGTTGAAGACGTCATTATAATGTTGTTGACGTCATCGAGATGCGGTAAAAGATAATTGTCGTGCTGCGTTGCCGTAAAAGATAGCTGCTGCGTTGAAGACGTCATTGTAATGCTGTTGACGCCGTTGAGATGCGGTAAAAGATAGTTCTTTGCATTGCCGTAAAGATAGTCTGTTGTTTTGAAGACGTCATTGTAATGCTGTTGACGTCGTTGAGATGTCAGAAAAGATAGTTGTTGTGTTGCCGTAAAGATAGTCGCCGCTACCAAGACGTCATTGTAGTGCTGTTGACGTCGTTGAGATGCGGTAAAAGATAGTTGCTGCGTTGAAGACGTCATTGTAATGTTGTTGACGTCGTTGTAAAGCTGTAAAAAATGATTGTCGTGCTGCCATAACGTCGATGACATTTTTGAAATGTTGTCTTGTTGTAAGAGATGTAAGTGACGTCCTTGCCGTCAGTTCGCTGTAATAGGGTTCCACGTTGTGCTGAATCTTCTGCCGATCCAAACTCATGTGAATTGAAATGTCGTCCTGGCACGGGCGAAAATGTGATGCGACGTCTTTGCCGTCGGGTTTGCCTTGTTGTCGTTCTTTGTGATTCGAAATAACATCTTTGTGCAGACATAATAGTCGGGACCCTGTAGGTCAAGATGATGTCTTCGTATAAATGCAAAACAGGAACGTAATCCTTGTAGTGAGTTGCAGTGCCGAAATTCTTTGGGGAATTGATCATAAGTGATGTGGCTTCCCTGCTTTTTCAACCTGAAGAACCTGTACTCAAAGAAAATTTGTGAGTTTGGGGAGGGGCGGTTGATTCGCGTTGACTTGGTAGCTTTGGCTCTTGATAGCTGCATGTCCCGGCCGATTTGGACTCAGAGCTCTGTCTGGTTCCCAGTCTTGGCTAACCGTTAATGAAAACATTTGTTGAAAATAATTTATTTATAAGAAAGTATGCTTATCATTAAAAAGTTCTTGTCGAACTGCTAATGAAAATATTTGTTGAAAATGATTTGCTTATAAGAAAGTATGCATATTAGTAAAAAATCTTGTCAAACTCTAATGAAAGTATTTGTTGAAAATAAATTGCTTATAAGAAAGTATGCATATATGTAAATGTCTGTCGAGCAGCGACATGCGGTGAAACAAAGCAAACGTCTTATCCAAAATCCTCTTAGGCTGAAGACTTAGTTTGCCGATGCTTTTCCATGTTTTCGGCGTCCTCCGGCAGTGATCCCTTAAAAATGCCCCAGTTTCCG
Organism: Anisodus acutangulus; assembly: GCA_029783415.1. NCBI lineage: Eukaryota > Viridiplantae > Streptophyta > Magnoliopsida > Solanales > Solanaceae > Anisodus > Anisodus acutangulus. The sequence goes on along the minus strand of CM056509.1, from coordinate 41,488,009 downwards.
ATATGTGAGAATGACGATCTTTTGAACGGACAAACGAGTCTTGTGTAGATTGCTTGCCTGTCCTATCAGGGTGATCAGATGGGTGCATTTTGTCCTATGTGAGATAAAGGAGAAAATATTTTCTAATGGTGGGACCGGTTTATTTAGGTCGCCACGTATCCCCATGAGGGAATCAGGTCATGACGTAGTTCATTACAAGCAAAGGAGATTGTAAGGTTTTTCTAAAGATGGGACCGGCCGATGTGGCGCCACGATCCCGCCGAGGGAATCAGGTCATAACGTAGTTCATGTTTACAAGTAAAAAGGAACTTGGGGAAATTTGTGATCTAAGAAACGGAACTCTACGTGGGTTCTATGCGTATCCCGACGAGGGAGCGCAACTTTTACAACATAGAAAAAGTATTACATAGAGAATAACTAATCTTAGATATGATATCTCTTCCCTGCATCTGCATTGATGGTTTTTGGCCATTCTATTCTGATAAGGTTGCCCCGGACAACTGTGTCCATCTGTTTTTCATCAATCAGTCTCTTAGTAAATGATTCTGTATCCACTTGGCTGCGAAAGAAATAGCATTGCCCAGTAGAAATTCTGATCGTAGTGTGGTAGCCCAAGAGTACAAATGGCAAACGTCCGTGCCAATGCTTGTAACTATCAACCATCTTGATGTTTCATCCAAATCTGGCTTTGACTTATTCCAAAAATGCCTCAATTCTTCCGCTTGTGAGTCTTCCTTATATTCTTCGAAGCCTTGCTTGTTGTTTGGGACTTTGTTTGCTTGTTTCATTATATGTCACATATTGCCGACAAATTAGTTTGCATGATGAAAAAAGAAAAGAAAATTATCAAACAAGACAGATTTTATAATAGCCAAAGCAATGCAGATTTGTCATTTTAAGCTTTCAAAAGGTAGAGGCAAAACACATTAAATGCATATATGTGATTCAGGCCTCAATCTGAATCGCATTGGTTCATTAAATATTAATGCAGTTAACTAGTTTCTGGGAGAAACAAGGCCAGGGCACATGTCCAATTTTCCCAAAACATCTCCTTGCTCTGCATCCCAAATGGTTGAGCTTCTAGCGTAATCACCGAGAATCATATTGCATTTTGCTTCTTCTTCATCAATGAAAATCTTTTGAATCCCTTCACGAGGTCGGCTGCATTGTCCTCTTTTGATTCCTGAGTGGCGCATGCTTTGACGAATGACTGACTCAGAGGCGGAACAAGTTTTGGTAAAGAAGTATCTCCCTTCCTTCGGAGATTGGTTGATAAGACTTTTCCAAGAAAAGATGATGTCATGATCCGCGGCTTTGGAGGAAGTGCTTCTACTCCAAACGGTGCCCTCACTTGGACTGTAATTATAGGGGTGATAAAGGTCGATGATTCAACCTTTTCCTCTCTCTAGACTGGCACAATGGTTCCTTCCAAGTTGTGTTCTTCATCAACAGTAATCATGTTCACATTGGTATTGTCCTGATCTGGCAAAGGGTTATCATTTACATTAAAGGAAGGTCCTTTCAGTTGGATAACTCCTTCTTTGATCAATGTCTCAATTTTGTTTCTGAGGGCATAGCAATTCTCAGTGTCGTGCCCAGGAATCCCCGAGTGGTACACACAATGCTTAGTCTCATCGTGCCATTTTGGAACAGGATTGGGGACATTTCCTGGGATGGGCTGGAGTATTCCTGCAGTTTTCAGTCTTTCATATAATTGGGCTCGAGGTTCGGCTAAAGGTGTATAGGTTTTGGCTGGCTTTCTTTCGTATTTTGCACGGGGTCTGGGTGCATTTGGTGTATGGACTTGTGGATGAGGCAAGTATGCGGGCTGATATTGTGGGGGATTCGGATAGACAGGCGCTCGAGGCAGGCTATATATTGGATGGGTATGGTAGACAGGGTAGGGACCATGTGGGTATTGATAGTAAGGTTGAGGGCTTTGGGTGTCTGGGTAATAATAGGAAGGATGAGGACTTTGGTTGTTTTGATTGTAGTAGGGAGGCTGGGGTGATGGCATTTGGTAGGTTGACATTTGATTTGGCCTATGTTTCTGAACTGTCACCACAGAGGACACTCCATCTCTCTTCCTCTTTACTGCTCCTTCAAATGAGTCCGACTGGATTGTCTCACTTGTTGCTTGCAATGCTACAAAGTTTGTAATTCTTCCTGTTCTGATTCCCTCTTCTATGAAATCTCTCATCCTTATAACTTCAGAGAAACTTCGTCCTATAACGCTTATCATTCTCTCATAGTATGTTGCATCTTTCAAAGATTGTACAAAGAGAGTGATCATCTCACTTTCTTCTATCGGGGGTTGAACTTTCGCTGCTTCTGCCCTCCACTTCATGGCGTATTCTCTGAATGTCTCTGTGGACTTCTTTTCCAACTTCATCAGATAAAATCTGTCCAAGACTGTGTCAGTGTTGAATTTAAATCTGTCCACGAAATCTTGTGCCATCGTGCCCCAATTACGCCATTTTTGCGGGCTTTGACTTGTGTACCAGTCGAGTGCTTCTCCTGTCAAACTCCTTACGAACAACTTCATTATGATGGTCTGGTCTTTACCTACCCCAATCAGTTTGTCACAGTATGATCTTAAATGAGCGTGAGGATTTCCTTTCCCATCAAACAAACCAAATTTTGGCACCTTATATCCTACCGGCAATTCAATGTCGGGATGCATACACAGATCTTCGTACTCAAGTCCTTCATGTCCCTTCTTTGGTTTGGATATTCTTGAATGCCTCTTTTAGGTCAGAATCTCTCTCGCCACACTTTCACCGGTTCGATCCTCACCGCTGTCCATTTCTTCACACCGCCAATTTCTGAAGAGTCATGTTTGCATCGTGGTTGTAAAAGGTTGAGCTTCCAGATTTGCATATCGGTGGCACGTCTTTGTTCGTTGGGATCGGCCGACGTGTGCCATCAATATGTGTTGGCCGCTTGGTGATTTTGCATGGAAGAGGTGTTTTGGATGAGTGGGTTAATTTGGGTATGTGGAGTTGCAGGTCATTTTGTAGCGGGCTTTGTTGTGGACTAGCTTGCGGGTTAGTGTCTTTGTGGATCGGTTTTGTTTAGTGGCGAATTTTTGGGGAGGTTTTGGGGAAATGGCGATTCAGGAGATGAAAAATTTGCGGTGCAGTTGCATTCGTCCCTTGTTCAGGGAGTGGGGTATTGGCGCTAATGGACAGGTTGGTGAGATTTTGGAGCCGCTCTATCTCAGTCTGCATGGCTGTCATCTGTTGTAACAGTTGGGCGATGTATTTTTCTTGGACGGTAGCATTTCTATTTTCCGAAGCCTCTGGTTCATCTCTGGAAAGAGTGATAAGTTCCAGGTCAGTCTGTTCGGATGCATCTGAATCAGTCATTTTGCTGAAGGATTGTGCCTTTGACCTCGTGAAGTAGGGATGATCCGCCAGTTTTAGTCAACGCAAATCAACCTTTGGGAAGAATAATTTAGGAAAAATAAACCTTCTAAAAAATGAAGAAAACCAAGTTAGTATAGGGCGAGTAATTATTGCTTTAAATAATATGCACATAGTGAAAAAGCAGGAGAAAACAACAAAATGATTGTAAGGCAATTAAATGCGCATACTAATATGCATGGGGCCTCCCTTATCTGGAGGTGGGCCTAACGCCAGGATATGCGGGATTACGATGATTTGATCCAAGTCGCTAAACCGCAATGCTTTGTCGGAAATGAGACAAAATGAATGTACATTTTCCAATTTCAAAGATGTCATGATTAGTCTTGGATTAGTCTATCCTTATCACGCTACACATAATATGATGATTGGTCGTTGGGTTGTGAGACCCGTAGACATCTTTGGCGGATTTCTTAATTGTGGAGTCGATACCAAGGATCGACCCACCTAAGGTGTATGCATGCATGACTTAAAATAAAGGGTGGTATAGCTCTATCCTAAATTTTCTAAGATTTGGCTGACTAGACACAAGGTTCCCGAGCGGACTACTCGAGTGAGAAGGCTACGCGGCCACCGGATGGTCCGGTCACTCCGCGCATACGCCAACTCTCCTAAAATTTGGTAGATTGAAAGAAATTTGCGGGTGCGCAAAACACACCTCGCGTGTAGTGTGTGATAGTGTCAATTTTTCAGAGTGGAAGAAATATGAGCGAAATGCCAATTTAAGATAAGCAGTAAAAATATGGAAATTAAAGCAGTTATGCCTGCAAAAAATTTCACAAAGGAAACAAATCAAAGCATTACATCAAACAAAGAGTGAAAGTAAAGCACAATTATAATTAACCTGAATTTTGCTATGGTTAAGAACCTGAAAAATCCCCAGCGGAGTCGCCATGCTGTAGCGCCCTATTTTGACCTGCTCGGGTCAAAGCGGAGCACGGACGTGTTCGGGGTGATTCCTGGGTAAATGATTGAGGAGTCGCCACCTAATTATCTTTTACGGTGAATTAGGACACCTACATATTAAACTAAGTGCTGCAACGTAAACTCCAATTTTAAGGTCTGCGAAACTAGCGAGATTCTAGGTAAGGGTTCTTTATTATCCTAAAGGGAAGGGATTAGGCATCCTTTAAGATCCGCTAACTTGCGGTTATCCGGTCAAACTCAGGTTAATTATTGCTAGAAAAATGCATGTTTTACAAGTATAATAGATTAAAAGATGTTTGCAAATAATTGGTAAATGATGCATTTTATACAAGTACGTATTCAGATGACATAAAAAAAGAAAGATACATGTAAAGTTTTGAAAAATATGCATTTGTGACAATAAATTATTTATACTATCAAAGAAGTAAAATTTTGGGAATCATTGAATTGTAAATTGACAAAAGATAAACTTATTAGGAATGATTAATAAAGCGAATAAAAGATGACAAAAGTTGTTTTGAAAATCTTGAATACGCGTGACGAGCCTAAAATAAATAAACTAGCGAAGGATTTCTAAGTTTGAAACTAACCTATGAATTAATCCTAAGTTTGCCTATTCTAAGCATTTCAATAGTTACATAAGTGCGATAAATAATATTACAATACAAAGCGGGATAAAAGCTGAATTAAAGAAAGAAATAAAATAAATAAACTCCGAGGAATAATTCGTCGTTATTTACTTTAATCCCTGCAAGCTGTCAAAAACAAACGGTTAGAAACAGTTAAATACAAATAACTCCATATCCGCATTCAAAACAGTGAATGTTTTGATCACGGAGGGCTCAGACTTAAATTTTGAAAAGAACATTCCAATCACGTCGTGGCTGCAAACATATGACTAATGTGGTTATTTTGATTGTCTCGCCTACTAAACGTGTTGGTCTCTCGGGTGAAATAGAAAAGATCACTATAATCACGTCGTGGCTGCGAATATATAACTTGTTGGTTATTTTAGTCACCTCGCCTACTAAACATGTTGATCTTGGAAAAAGGTTTAAGCCTCATCATTGCCCAGAAGTTATATTTCCGTCTTTGTAGAATCGTGGAGGCCTCAAAATCGACGGATATTTTTCATCGGCCAGTGTAGTATCGTGTTTAAATCAGTAAAATTAAAATTGAAACAGTAAACAGCGGGCAGCAAGCAGGAAAACAGAGGCGGAAAATAATTTTCGGAAAAGACGTTGTGTTTAGTTTAAAACAGTAAAAACAGTAAAACAGATATTTGAATGCTGAAACAGTGGACTGGAACAGGAAAGCAATGTTTGAAAGGTGCGGTATTCAGTTTAAAATAGTAAAAATGATAAAAACGGTAAAACAATAATCAAAGCGGGAGCAAGTCAAACAGAAAAACAACGCCCGAACAGGCGGTATTTATTCAAAACAAGAAACAATGATATCCGTCGCAAGAAATTTAAAACAAGAAACTTAATAAAAACACAATATATCCGTTGCACGGATGTCTAAAACAGATTAAACAAAAACAGAGAAGCGAAAGCGAAAGAAAAGCGCGGCCTCGAATTCAATTTCGCTTACTTTAATGCGATATTAATAAAACAAGAAACAAAGGCCAAAGAAACGAGCAAAGGAGCGCTTAAAATATCCCACCCAAATTCCAAATATTGGAACCAAACAGGATTAAGAAGTATTTATGGAAAAATCCGACCGGATCATGAACAAAGGACGAATGAAATCGAATTCAGACTTTTAGATAACCAAAGAAATGATATGAAAAATGCCATAACTGGAAATACGCTAAAATCGGTCGATCTGACCGTCGTTGACCCGACCCGAATCAGTTGCCAACCCGAATCAGATTTTTTTTCATTTTCAGATAACCAATATACAAGACATGAAATGCAAGGAATTTGGAAATTCAAACCGGGTCGACCCGACCGGTCAAGAATCTGACCAATCATGTGTTCAACCCTAATCAATCGATTTCATCAATTTGATTAACTAATAACAACAACAAAGAACAATGCAAGAATTTGAAAATAATACCTAAACCTGTCGACCTGACCGGCCGACCGATCTGACGAATCGATGGTCCAAACCAAAATCAGATTTTAACACCAAATTCAGATAACCAATAACAAAAACGAAATGCAAGAATTACGAAAATAATACCCAAGTCGGTCGATCTGACTGGTCGATGACTGACCGGATCAGTGGTCCAAACCAAAATCAGATTTTAACACCAAATTCAGATAACCAACATACATAAATATGAAAATGCAAGAATTCTGAAAATAATACCCAAACCGGGTCGACCCGGGTCGGGTCGACCCGACCCGAAATCAGTGAAGAACAACAAGAAATGCAAAACAGATTTTCGGACTCGGTTTTTCAGAAACCGAATAGAGACATTTAAAACCCAAGTTCAAGAACGAAACTCACCTCCTTTCTTTCAAATCTTGGACCTATTTCGGACTTGATTCTTGAATAACAAGGAAGGCAAATGCTTACAATCAAGAACACAACAAAATATTTATGTATATATGGAATAATCTTCCGAAAAATCTTCCAAAAATCTGTTTTAATCCTCCGAAAAATCCCCTCCAAAATGAAGAACAACATGGGGTATTTATAGGTACTCAACCCAACGTTCCAACCCCTCATACCCCCTTTAAAATGAATAAAAATTCCAAAATAAGGGGGGAACAAATTCTCTTTTTGGGGGCGTGTTCTGGGGGCAGGGGTGGGGGGGTGTCAGGGTGGGGGGGGGGCAGGGGCGAAGTGGGGGGGGTAGGGGTGCGGCGATGTGGGGGTAGGGGCATAGGGGTGCCGCGATTTGAGGGTTGGGGCGTAGGGTTTTGACGATTTTTTTATTTTTGGGGTTTTGATTTGGTTTGGGGATTAAAAATGGGGGGATGGGTTATGGGCCACGGTTTGGGTGGGCGACGTCGAAGGGGGAGAGGTCGAATGGGCTGGGGGTTGTGGGCCGACGGGTTTGGGGATTGGGGAATTTATTTTGGGATTGGGCTTGTGGGAATTTAATTTGGGGATTGGGCTTGGACGAAAAATGGGTTTTAGTTTAGGTTGGGTAGAAATTGTATTGGGTTGAAAAAATGAAAAATGGGGAGTTGGTTAAAATAAAAAGGAGTTTAACATTAAAATATATTTTTTGTAAAAGATGTGAATTATTTAAAATAACATACCGATGTGATAATAATAAAAATATAATATTTCTGAAATGTTTAATGCTTAATAAAGGGGAAATGCGGTGCAATTTTGCGAGAATAAAATAACATAGAATTTTCGGATAACTTATGATTATTATAAAATGCAAATGATATAAAATATGCGAATAATAATAATAATACGAAGATACACACATATATGCCTATATTTTAAAATTATTTTAAAAGTGTCAAAATATTAAAAATTACGAATAAAATCATAAAAGATGGGACAAAATTGGGTGTCAACAATATATGTTAGATGAACCCGTTGTCGAAAGGCTCACGGTTCTGAGTAACTTCCGCATAGATCCTATATATATATTAAAAAATTTATTAAATATCTATAAAAAATTTACTGTTAATTAAGTTATTATTCATATATTAACTTGAGATCGCTATAATAACCTATAAACTTCAAATCATGAATCCGCCTTTGATCATTTGTATCTATTTACTCTGTTCTATGTGAGTTTAGAATCATGGAGGAAACCACACAAGAGACATCTAAAATTTAAATTTGATCGGTTTAACCTTTATCATTTTACTAATTACTCATTGTAGCTCTGAAATTATGGATTTTGAATTCAATGTACCTCCTAAAATTTACCAAAAACACTAGAACTAAAACAAATAGCAGAAGAAAGAAGTTACCTGAAATTAAAAAGATGAAAAATAAGCAAAAGAAGGCAAGGGAAACTTGAGCTTTCACCATTGTCTGTGTTTCTCTAAGTTGGGTTTGAGAAAAAAAGGATTGAAGGCAATGTTGGCACGGAAAAGAATGTGAAAAACTGAAAAAACAAGAAGACAAGTTTGATGACGAGGTTGTAAGATGATATTTATACTACATGAAAAACAAAAAAGAGTAAGAAAAGAGATGATATTTATAGAAAGTGTTTTGGAAGGACATTGATGTGTTTGCTCGGAGAGCTTTGAGATTAGGAGAGCTAATGGTAATTAATAAGGAGATTTATTAGTACCATCTCCGTCTCAAATTATTAGTCGTGATTATTAAAAATAGTTATCTCAAATTATTTGTTATTTTAAAAGTTTAAGGTATTATTAATCATTTTTTCTCCAATTTACCCTTTGTCATTAATAAAGATGATATATAAATAGAGTAAAGATTTAATTGAGAGATTATAACTTAGACATAAATAAGGGTAAAGTTGGTCACATATCCCTCCTAATTAATATTTCTTAAGGGGGTGTAAACAAAAAAAATGACAAATAATTTGAGACGGATGAGGTAATTAACAAGGGGATATATTGGTATAAATTTAGAGTAATGCTAATTGGCTGGTTTTCGAGTTTTCAGACAATGTCAAGGGCGGGGGATTTAAATAGAGGCTATTTATAGAGTAATTACCGTGTTAAGTCAGAGTGGGTCTTTGATTAGTAGTGATACTTAAGTTATATTTTCCCAAAGATTTAAATTTGCAGTTAGTATTGGCAACCTTTAGACCTTTTTCGCTTAATAATGAGAAATCAAGCACTCAATGTATGAGAAGAGATAATTGATTTTGTGCCAAGACTAATTATTTATAGTTCAACAAAAAATAAAACAACTTGAAACATAACAATTCTAAGAGTATATTCAATTTGGACAGAATTAACATTATGCTTATTTCCCATAATACAATGATGGTAACACTTTTCATGCCTTTTTTATTGGCGATCAAAGTTTTGCAACCACAAAATAATTTCGTGTCTTAATTTCTTGCAATTCGATTTTTTTACCGGGATGATGTTAGCATCTAGGCAAATCGAGATCGGTTCAACTGAAGCTTGATTAAAATCTGACATGCAGATCTGAAGTTAGACTTTAAAAAGTTAAACTTCAAATTCTTAGATTTCAATTTCAATTTCGCAAGTTTAAAGTTGATTATGATGTGATTAAATATTAAATGCTTTATAATTTTTGATGATATCTTGAATAACGATCCTCCAGATGGCTGGCTATATGTGCACTTTCCCCCTTTTAGTAATGACATTTCAAAATTTATTGGCGAAAATCCAAAAGTTTATCAAGAAGTTTCACTTGTTAAAACTTCATAATTGTGTCTATTTTTCAAAAATAATATCGAAAAGTGAAGAGTAAATGCTATTTCTATGTTTGACAACTGGGAAAGGGCTTCGCTCTTTTCTTCTTATGACAATTAAATTCAGGGGCCCACTAATGCCTCCTGGCTAGACCCAATATCTTATTCCAAAAGGTGGAATCTCCCACCCCAGGAGCCCCCACACCCCGGTCCGACAGGTCTGTGAAGGAGGTAAATCATGGTGACTCAATTGATTTCAAAGGTTAGACCAGTACCACGCTGCGCACAAGGGGCCCTCCTTTATTTCAAGAAGAAACCCCCACACTGCCGCTGACGGGATTCGATCATTGGTCTCTTATTCCAAATATCCCCTTGAAACCAATTGAGCTGCCCAAGCGGACGGCTAGACCCAATATCTGTTGGTACTTCACTTGGGCACCTTCAAACGGGATGGTCTTTAATTTTTGCCTCTCTTATCTGTGGTCTTTAAGTATTGTCCTTTCATCCCTATTAATCATATATTAAAAGATTATATTACCCTCAATCCCCAAACTTAAAACCTCAACGGCAAACGAAAACCCAAACAATTGAATCACAAAAAATCGCAGAAAAGCGGCAATCACAAATCTCAAATCCAAAAAGGTAAAAAATATGATTAAGTTTCAGTTTAGCATAATTCAATTGAATATATACATTCAACTGAACTTAATTCAATTCAATTAAGCAGTTTGATTAAGTTTAAATTTGTTAATATTTTAAAATATTCGTTTAGTTTAATTTATTCTAACCTAATTGTTCATAAACAACTTATATTACAGTGAAATTCAGATGAAAATCAACATTCCGATTGATAATTTTACTATCAGATCGCTATCAGATATATTACTTATTTTTTATTTTTATAAGTTTATACTAGAATTGATAATAAGTTATGCCTTACGACATAATTTTAGCATAACCTCTGCCTAATAAGGCAGATATAGACATACATAGTGTTTTGATTATGTTGCTTATATTTAGTATATAATTCTGTCGATTAGGCAGAATTTGTTGAATAAGTCTGTCTCATTATGTCGGATGAGGCATAATTAGAGTTTGTTGAATAAGTCTACCTAATTATACATGATAAGGTTTCTATAGTACTATTTTGTTATTTTGATTAGTTTATCTGTTGCTTTTGATTAGTGTATAACACTGTCTTATTCGGCAAAGTTTGTTAAATAAGTTATGCCTTACGACATAATTTTAGCATAAACTCTGCCTAATAAGGCAAATATAGACATACAAAGTGTTTTGATTAAGTTGCTTTTACTTAATATATAATTCTGCCCATTAGGTAGAATTTGTTGAATAAGTCTGTCTTATTATGCCAGATGAGGCATAATTATAGTTTGTTGAATAAGTCTATCTAATTATATCGGATAAGGTTTCTATAGTACTATTTTGTTATTTTGATTAGGTTATATGTTGCTTTTGATTAGTGTATAACATTGCTTTATTCGGCATAATTTGTTAAATAAGTTATGCCTTACGACATAATTTTAGCATAAACTCTGTCTCATAAGGCAGATATAGACATACAAAACAACTAACTATGATTTGAACAACTAATCGTGTCGTGATTTGATTGACAACAACAGACCGTTCATCATCAAGTTGCTTCTTAACACCAGACACAAAATCCTTTGAAAAAAAAATATAAAAATAGCAAAACGAACAACTAACCGTGATTTGATTGACAACAACAGATCGTTCATCATCAAGTTGCTTCTTAACACCAGACACAAAATCCTTTGAAAAAAAATATAAAAATAGCAAAAAATAGAAAATCATCAAAAGCCAAAGAAATTACAGAGGGAACACATAAAAAATTAACACTTACATCAATTAAGTGATCAATTAGTCCATGTGGTAAAATAGCACAAGAAGAAGAAGATGATGCATCAACATCAAGTTGGAGTGCAACTGAAAAATGTTGCATCTCTTGATCAATAGCAACAACAACATTCACAACAAAAGTCTTGAATCTCTACGACAACAGATAAAAAAAGTGAAACATACAACACCGAAATGCAAAAGAGATAAGAAACAAAAGCAACACAAAAAAAGAAGAAAAGAACATACATGTTCGGCATGAAAGTATATATCAACAAGAATGTTATAAGCAGCCTGCCTCGTAGGACCCCAACACAACATACGAGGAAACTTCCAAGGCTTCTGTTGTGAATACCCATGAAAAATAGGTAAAACCTCCAATGCCTACACATTAAAAACATAAGGAAAACCACTCATCACATAATTGCAATGACTACCATCTGGCATAGTCTCCAAATTCCTCAAAAAAGCATGTAATGACCTTGCCAGCCGATCAAAACCAAGCGTACCACAAGGAAAATACAGACGAAGAACATCATCATCAATTATCTTCATTATATGCAACCCTCATCATGACCCAATAACACCCTCTCAACTATATATACCTCAGCAAGCCTAACAACATCACTATATTTCTCCCAAAATTCAGAAGCATGACGTGATGAACGAAACTGTAAGAACCTCCAAAGATCAGACAATTTTATTCATTTTTCATTTGGGAAATAATGATTTAACAATTTGTTTGGCATAACAGACACAACACTAAAATCACCGGCACAACAATTCAATCCAGTAATGAGATGGAACACTCACGATCAAATATGATCTCACGACCAAAAATCTTAAACTTTAATACGGTGTCATTAAAAGAAACAAGATGAGATAACAACAAACAATGCAAAATATTATCAAATAAATACAAGTCACTCAACTCCATAAAATATTCAAACACACCCTTTTTCGACATATTCAAATGACCAGCACTCAAAAATGACGTAATCAAACTCTTAAAGTTAAAATCACCTCTCCATCTACCATATGCTTCAAACCAAAATTCAAACTTACACAAGAGATCTTCTTCCTATAAAAGAAAAGTTCATAAATTATGTAAGAATAAAATGCAACAAAAACAAAACCAATCAACTTTAAAAAAACAATTAACACGTACCATATTGCAATAACTTAATACTCTTACAAAGACCAAAAAATCACATGCATAATAGAACAAATACATCAGTTTTCATAAAAATGAATTCCATAAAAGAACAAACAATATATAAGTAATAACTCTAACTATGCCGAAAAGGCATAATTTCAGTTTCGGAATTAACAAAATCTATTAAGGACTTGAACAAATTATGCCGAAGGGGGCATGATCTATTCATACATACTATACACAAAAAATCACACTCGTAATTCAACAAAAATAACACCTATGTGCTCAAAAAAAGGCAAAACCTAAAACATTCAACACAAAAAGAAGATGACCAAAAACAAACAACAAACTCCAAAAAATAGAGCAGAAACGTAATACAAAAAAAACTAACATAAACAAATTAAAAATACGAATTCAGGATAAAAACAAAGAAAAAAATTGACAAAACGCTAAAAAAGTTTACAAAAATAAATAATCAAACAAATACAATAAATTATACAAAAATTGATCAACAATTGCAAAAATATACGTAAAATCCAGGCTAATAAAAGGGAAAATAACAACCACGAAGATTAAAAAGACTTCAAAATCGAATTTATCGTACCTAAATTGTCGTACAGATAAGAAGATAAACGATTGCCCTAAACAGAGAAGACGAGAAACGAAATAACGGAAAAGAAAGAAAGAAAGGATTCGCATAGGACATGGTACTTTCATTCAGATATTTTCATTAAATGGATATGAGGGACAAAGATTAAAGACCACGAAAATGAGGGGCAAAAATTAAAGACCAGTGCGTATGAGGTATACTACACGCAAAACAAAGGCTTCACTTGCCCAGCCAGCCTTTTAAAAGACTCAAGTTGGTATGAATATAAATATTTTTTACAATATATCCAGTGAAAATTTACAAAGTGGAGTTTGGAAATTTAAATATTTTTTTTATTTTTTAAAATATTTCTAAAATTTTAAGTTTATGTAAAAATACTAGTCATAATTTTTGTATTATTCAATAAAAAGAGTTATTTGAATTACCGAATGGTATCAACATCATATATAATGGGACAAATGGAGTTTATTTGATTAACTTCATAGGTTCATTAAGAATGATTTTTTTCATTTCCTTTTCCTTTTTGGTTTATTGGATTAGTAGTCTATTCCTAGTTCTATATTTCTGTCCCTTTTTTCTTGATTGTGTAAAAATAAGTAGTAATATTCAGTTCTTTGTTTATATATGTTTGGGCTATCCTCTAAACCTCTACTTGCAGTTAACTTACAAGAATCCACGTTTTCACAAACAGGTAGAAAGCAAAAACTCTTAACAAGTCATAATTTTTCTCTGCCAAAGTTGGTAATTTGATTAAGAGAAAACACAAGATGGTAAAAGAAACAAAATAGGCAATTGGAAAAAAGTATAGTAAAAGGGAAAGAATAAAATTTTACATTTACCTTTATTTACATAGGACAAGAAAAAATAAGAGCAATCACAAAGGCGGTGATTTATCATGTGTCCAAAAAAATTATGACTAGTATTTTGTAACAATATTATACGAGGAAAGAGAAAGGATCAAATATACTCCTCTATTTTTTTTTATTAGCTAACTTTACTTATGTCATTACCAAACTTTATACTTATACCTCTATTTGGATGGAAAACCTCAAATCCTTCTAAATTACCGAATTTGTAAAAAATTACCCACTCTCTTTGTTGACCCGCTTCGACCGGCCTATCATTATCATCATGATCAAGCTTGAAACTTCTTTCATGGAGAAAAAAAGAAAGAATAAAAACACACACACTCAAATGGTGAACCCAAAACCCACCTCAAACTTTTAAACCCATCTCCAATTCTTTAAAAACTGATATCTTAAAAAAAATCAAAAAATTAACCCATAATTGGAGGTGGGTGAAAAAGGACTATTCTTGACTTACAAAATATAGCAGTCATCTCATTTCCTAAAATCCAGGAACCATGAATTACTATTATATATTTTTTGTTATGAATTTATCCAAAAGTAGTGATTAAGATTTGACTTTAATTTAGGTTTACATAAATTTATGTGGCCTCTTTGAATTTCACTTTCTGCACCAGGGAAGTACCCAACTTGAGTTTCACATGCTCGTAGGGTTTTTCTCTTTTCTTTTTTCCCTTATTGACTTTTCATTCCTTTGTTCTGAAACATTATTTACAGCATAATGTTGTTGTCATCTTCAATTGCTGGCTGGTAAATATTTACATCATTTTCCCAAAAAAATCAACCCATAATTGGAGATGGGTTTAAAATTGAAATTTGAGGTGGGTTGTGAGTCAACAAAGGGAATGAGTAATTTTTTATAAATTGGGTAATTTAGGAGGATTTGGGGTTTTCCATTCAAATAGGGGTATAGGTGTAAAGTTTGATAACGACATGAGTATTTTTGTTCACAATCGCTAACGGAAGATAAAGTTGGCTAATAAAAGACAGTAGAGGGTTATATTTGACATTTTCCCAAGAGGAAAACTAGAAAGTTACCTAGAATTTGTACTGATAGAAAGTAATAGTATGTATTCAACGAAATAGTTGAACTCTGACAAATTACCCGATATCCACTATTATTAAACACACTGATATATTGAATTCAAGCAGTATTTAGGAGTGCAGTAGTTCATCAGGACTTCATATCAGTGACCACCTATAAGTAGCTGTTTGACACACAGGACTGAGCGGTTATCAGCTCTCACTGTCGTGAAAAAAGTTCCAATGTGAATCCAACAATTAATGCATATATAATCCACAAAGTTACTTTTAGCTCCATCCAAGTAAAAATATAATTAACTTTGCTTAACCTACTGTAATCCAACAATCTACCTACAACCAAGTTGATAATAGGGCCTTCACTGCTTAATCTTTTTCGTCTACTTTAACAGTGTTTTAACTCCTATATCTCTATCATAATAAACAAACCCCATATGAAATTGTACAGACTCTCTATCTGATATTGTTTCCTCCACGTCAAAATATATGTCAAAACTTGAATCTAACAATTTATTGGAGATTCAGTCTGAGGAAAATGCTGAAGGGAGCAAGACTTCAACTTGACCTGTGTCTCAGTTTCTCAGTCAAGAGAGGATTCAGAGTGCAGCTTAAAACACAATATGATTTACTAAAGTCTAGTCTGTTGCTAATCTTCTCCTCATTTCTATATTTATTTAGAAGTTTGATCAGGCTCTACTTGATTTCTCAACCCTTTACAACATGGCACGAAAACTTCCAAAATAAGGGAGTTAAAAAACCAGCACTAGTTAATAAGGGAGATAAAAAACCATAACTGTAGTCTTGCAAGAAGTTTGTTTACACCATTCCTACCAGCCAACAATATTTGATTTTCCTCGAAACACACTTGAACCGGGGCAAAGCCGTGATAAAATTAATAATGAAGGCAAAAACTCAAAACTCTGGATTTCTGAGAGGGAAAGAGTCCACCTTTACATTTTCCTCAGACTTAATGGTGGAAGCGAAACTAGGAAGAGTGGAAGACTATCCCATTGGAGATCTGGAAGTAGAGGGCTCTGATACAATTGATGATGTTAACGCCAGCATTTACAAGTTCTTTCATAGCTGAACTGATCCAAATAATACTAATCCTTACCGCTATTATTTTCCATCTCTATTCCTTGTTACATCACTAGCACTTAAGCTTTTTTATGTATCGAGCCTATCACAATTGTATCCTAAAACTATAGGCATAAGCACTAATCTTGTATTCCACATCAGCAATCAACTAGACAAGGTCATGTATATTAAGTTCAAATAAGCAACCTAAATAGAGAAATACACTTTACAAAGTCATTCATTGGCCTGAGACAGCCAAGGCATCAAAACCACCAAACAGCCACCCTTAAGATGGATTCAGAAGTAAGAATCCACGTGTTTGTCCCTTTACTCAGAGAATCACTTAGAGTAAAGAAAATCAATTATTTAGTTATATGTTGGCAATTGGAAAATACATTTTGTGTAAACTTTACACTGACATTCAAGCTTCTATACCATACCACAAAGTATGGCACCAACTATCACACTTAGATAGACCAAAAGATTCAAAAAATACCAAGAATGTTCAACTTCAGTCAATATTTAGTCTCTCAGGTTCAGTAGCATCTCTAACTAACAGCAAATAAAACCAAAGTTAGTAAAGCAGCAAAAGAAACCAATGGCATAACTTTCATCTCAATAACACCCCTATATCTCCGCCCACGATTAAGCGCGACTGAAAGTCTACCAGAGGACTTGGTCAAACTTCATCACTTCATGCCCACCAGGTATTCCCAAACCCCCACAGATATAAAGCATGCATACACAAAATCACCACAAATAAAGAAGTGAAACATCTCGGACACGAGCTCGAAATCAAAGCTGCCAGATTTGCACAACTTTTCCAAAATGGGAAGCATAAACATCAAAGACAGAAAACATTAACAGACATAAAACATTAATCCAAGGTGAAATTTACTCATAAGAAACCCCAAATAGCAAAACCGAACCAAGCTTTTTATATATATTTGTATAACCGACCAAAAATCAAAACTTTCCATCACAGGAACAATTGGCAGCAAAATCACAACAACTCATTAATGTCATCCTAAAAGCTACCCAACAGCCACCCTTAAGATGCATTCAGAAGTAAGAATCCACACACTCGTCCCTTTACTCAGAGAATCACTTCGAGTAAAGAAAATCAGTCATTTAGTTATATGTTGGCAACTGGAAAAAATACATTTTTGTGTAAACTTCACACTGATATTTATGCGCTTCTATACCATAACACAAAGTATGGCACCATCACTACCATATTTAGGAAGACCAAAAAATTCAACAACACCAGACCTTCATGCAACTTCAGTCCATATTAAGAGTCTGAGGTTCAGTACCATCTCAAACTAACTGCAAAGAAAACCAAACTAGTAGAGAGCAGCAAAAGAAAGCAATGGATTAACATACATCTCGTTGACACCCCCATAGGCCATATGGATCTCCTAACTAAACAAAATCCGTTGACTAAAACATAACCTTAAACCCAATCAATCATCATTCTCTCCTCATGCAACTGAAAGTCTGCTGGAGGACTATGGTCAAATATCATCACTTAATGGGCACCAGGCATTCCCAAACCCACACAGACATAAATCATACATGCACAAAATCACAACAAAAAAAGGTGGAACTGGTGCTATATGTGTCAGCAGAACATAGAGACTAACAGATATCTGCTACATTGCACAGTGGCTGCTGAAATTTGGAACATAATTGTTACTGTTTTTAGTCTTAATTGGGTCATGCCTGATAGTAGCATCAAGGACTCCTACATCAGTTGGATTTCTCGGAAAGTTGATAAATCCACCAGACAAGTCTGGCGAATCATTCCTTGCTTGTATTTTTTGGTGTGGAAGATGTTCTGATGGAGTATTAACTCCAAATCACTCCCTTAAGGCTAGTTTTTATTAAATTTATGTAGTTGGAATAGTTTATCCCCCTGTAGATTCACCTAACCTTTGGACTTTGTTAGAGCTCTTTATTGTAAGAGATCTCTCACACTCACTTCTTTTGTACTTATTTTGCAATCATGCATCTTCTTGATGCCATTTACAACACTACTTACTTCATCAAAAGAAAGAAAATGAAACATCTTAGCCACGAGCTCGACATTGAAGTTGCTAGATATGCACAAGTTTTCCCATGAATTTCAAAATACAGAAGCATGAACATCAAACAGGAACATATTAAGGGTCATAAAATATCACTAATCCAAAGTGAAATTTACTCTGAGAGATGATAAACCGAGCCAAACTTTATATCTATTTATATAACCATCAAAAACCAAAACTTTCCATCACAGGAACAGTTGGTAGCAAAATCCCAACAACTAATTAATCTTATCCTAAAAGCTACCAATGCATGTTATGCATAGTAAAACAAAAGGAACAGAAAATAAAGAACTAGTGAGGCAAAACACGTCAAATTGTCCATATTAAAATACTCCTAAATAAGAAGACGAGAACTTTCTCACTTCACAGCTGGGCTAGTGCATTCCCTTGCAAAATGTCCAGCTTCTCCACAGTTGTAACACTTGCTTCCACCACCAGCACCACCCGATCTCCTGAACCTGTCACCACCACCATCACCACCGGATCTCCTAAAACCACCACCGCTGCCACTCTCACTTGAACAGTCCCTTGCCAAATGTCCTGGCAATCCACAATTATAACAAGCACCACTACTACCACCACCGCCGCCGCCTCCACGTCTCTCACTCAGACAATCTCGAGCCAAGTGTCCAAATCCACCACAATTATAACAACCACCACCACCACTACTACGATCACAATCCATAGCTGTATGTCCCGTCATCCCACAAGTATAACACTTTCCTCCACCACCACCAACACGGCCACAATCCTTAGCTATATGCCCGGTCATCCCACACGTATAACACGCGCCTCCACCACCACCACTACCAGCACCACCAACAACACCAGCAATACGATCACAATCCTTAGCTATATGTCCCGTCATTCCACAAGTATAACACTTTCCACCACCACCATTACGATCACCACCAATACGATCACAATCCTTAGCTATATGCCCTGTCATTCCACAAGTATAACACTTTCCACCACCACCATTATGATCACCACCAATACGGTGACAATCCTTAGCTATGTGCCCCGTCATTCCACAAATATAACACGCTCCACCACCACCATTACGATCACCACCACCACAATCCTTGGCTATATGCCCCATCTTTCCACACGTATAACACGCACCACCACCAACACCAATAACACCATTACGATCACCACCACTACAAACACAATCCCTAGCTATATGCCCCATCTTTCCACACGTATAACACGCACTGCCACCACCGTTATTCCAATCACAATCCCTAGCTATATGTCCTATCCTCCCACACGTATAACACTCACCAACTCCACCACTTCTAAAATTCCCATTCACATTCCCATTCCTCCTAACATTAACCCTAACACCGTTACCGTTACGGCCGCCGTCAATTGACGAACCGTTAGGTCCAGTAACATCAACAGCCTGATACTTATTACCGTTACCAGTTACAATGAATTCAACTTTTTGACCTTCATATAACGAACGAAATCCATCAGATTTAATCTCAGATTGATGAACAAACACATCTTCGGTTCCGTTATCCGGTTTAATAAAACCGTAACCTTTTTGGTTATTGAACCGGGATACGATCCCTGATATTCTAGAAGCTTCGATCGCCATTGATCAAACAAGGTGATTTTTTTTGTGTGTGCCCTAATGAAAATATTAAGTGAATTTGGTTTATATGATATGATAGGGAGAATTTGTCAATGCTTATTGGGTTAGGGCTTTATTCGGATTCCTAATTTTAGTTAGGTTTGGTTTTACTTGTTGGTAGTTGAATTGAATGAGGATCAAGGCCAAAACAGGAAACAAGAAAAAAAGCAATTTAGAACAAATTTGAAAAAAATATTTCAAAACTTTATCTGCTTATATATTGGAATAATTTTTTATTAGTTTTTGAAGATGAGTTTTCAAAACAATTACTGTATTACTTTTGACAAAATTTCATCTTTTTTCAAACATATTTTTAACTTTAAAAAGTGGAGTACTATTTTTCAACTTCGAAAATTTAACCAAAAATATGCCCAAAGGCCTACTAAAGGAGTTTTTTGATGTTGAAGTCGAAAAATAGTATTATTTTTTAAAAAAAAATATTATGTTTGAACATGTATTTTACTTGAAAAAAAATTAATTTGTTAATCGAAAAACAAGTTTAAAGAATCAGACTTGATAAACTCATCTTTTTAAATTAATCAAAAAATCATTTCAATGTGTAACCAAACAATGTAAAACATATTTTTCTTTAAAAAAGGAAAACGTTTTCCATGTCCAAACGAGCCCTTAGGCTTGTTTGCAGATTTAACAACGAAGTAATGGCGATAATTTACTTTCTTTATGGTATAAAATTAAGAACACTAATTTTAACTAATTTGTATAGTTAAAACAATTATATAGTATTGTTTCAAATCAAACATGTTAAAGTGGGAAAAAAACTTACCCGTATCGGCTGTATATACCCAACTAATAAATAATTGACACTTGTCACATTATTTAATTATAAATACTAATACTTAACCAAGTATTTTACACATGATCTTAATCAATAATATAAAAATATTTTTACGTTATTTCTGTTATCTTTAACTCGATAAGTAGTTTGACAGTACTTTCTAAATAATTTGTGAGATAGTAGCAGACATTGATGCTTTAAGTGAGCAATCTGATTTGAAAGATAAAACAAGGAATTAAAATTATTTCTATTTTAAGCATGGGAAATATTTTGTTAACATATCCTAGAGATAGAAAACTAACTTGAACATGTTAGTTCTAAACACAATTAAATTTAGCGCCACTAAATCAATATCACTTGAAAGATGAAAATTATGACAATTTTTTTTATCTCGAAGATTAGTTGTGATGTTACGTTATTATGCTTCCTTTTTAAATTTTTTCTTTTATTAACTTTGCTTCCTTTTTAAAATTTTGACACTAGACCTTAATTTATTATCTATGATTAACTTAACTAAGTTAGGTGTATACACCCTATGCGGATAAGTTTTTTACTTAAAAGTGAGGGGGAAAGGAAGAATATATAGGGTGATTTATTGATTTCATATGAATTTTGGGTCGGGTCGGGTCGGGTAAGAGCTTTTTCAATTGATTTTTTATTTGTTAAATATTAAAAAGAGAGTAAAAAATGAGTTATCTTGGGAAAGTTGGTATTTTCCGATTTAGTGACTTTTGTGTTGGTGTACTCAATGTTTACTAATTTTTATGTTAGATAACATATTTAAGTGACTTTTACGAATTAAAAAAATATTAATTACATTATCATGTGTGAAATTTACCTCAAAGAGAAAATAACAAAAACAGAAACGAAAGAGAAAAAATATTCCTAGTAAAAAGGGATCACACAACCTTACCAAATTGCATTCAAAAGGGCGTTATCGAGTACTACTAACTCAAACAAAGTCTAGACAATGTCAACTTCCTAACTAAACAACATTGATCTCCATTGACAACATGTTCTCAGTCTTTTCTCTCTTACACACAATCGACTTCTATTCAAACTGAGCTGATTATTGTTAGTGTCAATCTAGTATCATCAATGATGAAATGAATTGAGCACAATAATAGAATAATAACTCAAAATAACTTGAAATCAACAACAATGAATTCAGCAAATTGAAAACACATACTAATTTGATGTCGATAGAGGCCTGCTTGATGCAGTGTCCTAAGACAAAAATTTGCCCCCACTTGTGCTGCAGTTTTACGAACGTCTGTCTAGAGGATACAACTATCTAAGTGAGAGTTCTAGCACAAGAACTTCACTTCTGGCGAATTTACTATACATGTTTTTCAGAAACTTGTTTTGAAGAAGAAGAAGTAGAAGCCACAATCTTAAATCATTAATTGTGAAAAAACTGATTGATTGTAGTTTTTTCTGTCTTGTTGTGTATATCTCCAACCAAGTGATCAACCTTATTTATATAGAGTAGCATATGAACAGTTACAATCATTCATACCAAATGTTGTAATTGTTCTGAAAAGTTGCAACCTTTGATTCGAATTTTCTGTCCGTTGATCACTTTATTTCTTCTTAATTCCATACAAGTTCCAACAATTCCCCACATTTTCTATTCAAACATCAACAATTATTTCAGAAGATCGTTCTATTATCCTAAGCTAGCTAAATGACTTGATTCTTAATTGAAGTTCTTGAAATTACTCACACCGTTCTCTTCCCCACACACATAATGAATTTAATTTATATATAAATTATCTTTACGAGGATTATCAATTCCCATAAATATGAGAATTTAAGTTCAAGAGGAGAAATGAAAAAAGGAAGGGACTAAAAAAGATAGATGTCACAACTTTGCAGGAATTTTACAAGTGTACTTGTTTGTCAGATGTATACCTAGGACAGAAACACCCTATGTTAATTCTTAATTGTAGTGAAAATGTTCAATTTTGCCTTTGAATTTATAAAATAGTCTAATTTTACCTCTGTAAAACTTGAAGTCAGATGTACCTTGTCATGGCAAAAGTTCTACCTTGTCGTTGAAAAGTTAACTAGATTTATCCTTAGTGACTAAGGGGAAAAGTTTTTCAACACATGAGCCTTTTTTATAAGGGAAAATTTAAATTTGCCCTTGAACTATGTCAAATGATCCAAATTGCCCTTAAATTCTTGGGAAATAATCTAGGTTTGATCATCATTCTTATCCACCACCATTCCTCATCTCTCTAAATCAATTACCTGACGTTTGGTGGTTCTGAATGCTGAAGAATACAACGGTACCGCGCTGTAACAGTGACCCTATTCTTCAAAGTTCAGTGATAAATATGGGCCATTTTGCATATTCAAAGGCAACTCGAAAGGTACGTCTGAATCATTTCGCAAAGTGCAAGGGCAAATTCGACCCTTTTCTCTTAAATTTATATGACAGCAAAGTCATCTACTTTAAGATTTGAGTAACACAACTACTAAGCCAAGATCATTCGGACAATTATTGAGATACATGTTGACTCAAATTGTATGATATTGAACCATGCCCCTCAAAAGTTCCAACTTGTAAAATGGAGGAATACAGTATTTTCTTCCAAAAAAAGAAGATGATTGATGGGGGTGGGGTGATAATTGTTGAAAATATAAATAAAAAACAAGGTAAAAGTTACCTATCTACACAAATGCAGAGAAGAATAGACATCAATCTTGGCTTATATTTGTACAAAGAAAGCTAAAAATTATACTCCACTAAGGTGTGTATATTTGAAGGAATGGATGGGCATTTATCGGTATGTAAAAAAATTCCTTTTTTTATTTAGAAAGTCACCACATAATTTCAGCAAATCTTATGATTTAGGAATAAATTGATTTTTTTGTCCGCTTGGGCAGCTCAATTGGTTTCAAGGGGGATATTTGGAATAAGAGACCAAGGATCGAATCCCGTCAGCGGCAGTGTGGGGGTTTCTTCTTGAAATAAAGGAGGACCCCTTGTGCGCAGCGTGGTACTGGTCTAACCTTTGAAATCAATTGAGTCACCATGATTTACCTCCTTCACAGACCTGTCGGACCGGGGTGTGGGGGCTCCTGGGGTGTGAGATTCCCCCTTTTGGAATAAGGAATAAATTGATTTTTTTATGCATGTGCACAAAATGAAGTGACGACATAATTTCAGCATATTTTACCATCTTTGGAATCAAGTGAAGTCATAATGGCATCAGTTTCCTTCTCTATGGCCTTGAGTCCAAACTCCAAACATGCAGACAAATGGCATAAAACTCACAAATAACCATTTTAGCACCTCAGTAATTAAAAAATAGCTATTATATGTAGTTTCAAATTTCATTAGTAAAATTTCATGACATTATAATAAAGTTGTACCTGTGCAATTTTTAAATATTATAATAGTAATTATTTTTCAATTGCAAGACAAAATAGCTAGTAAGCGTATTTTTTCATACAAATGTATTGCAATAAAGTCCATAATTTTTCAGCATATTGAGCCATTCTGGTTTGGATAATCAAGAAGTATGGTAAATTTCAAGATTACATCCATGTAAGGCAGTGAGCTGCTAGTTGGAACACCTAAGACAAGCCGACCAAACTATTAATCAGTAAATATGTAGTAGCATCGAATGTTTACATCAAATTATAGCTAATGATGCATGTTAATTAATTATAATTAAGTGCTAAAAGTCTATATACAAACCCATATCATTTATCGATTCATTTGATGTAAATATCGAACGCGGATAAACTGCTACTTCATGGTTCCACTCTACAAGAACACCGAATCATTCTGTTGAAGCTCATCCTCTTCATCATAAATGATCCGCTACAATCAAATAGAAAGACCAAGGGCGTCATATTCTAGGAGCCCAAACTATGTGATTGAATAAATTCTCCTGCGAGTCAATTTTTACCGACTTAATTACCTTATATGTTAATTAGGATAAAAATACTTTCAAAATTGACACTCCTTTCTAAATCTTACAAAAAAATTACCCACCCTCCGCTCTCTCTGGATCTCCTTTCCCTAATTAATCTAGTACCGGAACTCCGTCGATCTCCTTCCCCAATTAACAAACTCCAAAAATAATCTAGTATCCAATTAAACAGATCTGACCAACCTTATTCACATTCGAAACAGCAGAAGCAAAAACGAACAAACAAAGTTGGAACAGACACACCTGAAATTCGGGAACAAGGTCTGAGGGACAGACGAACACCAAAATAATGCCGAAAATGAAGGGGCGACGCCGGTTTATCAAGTCAGAGTTGAGCCTGATAAAGCACGTGCTCTCACTCGCCGGCGTGTGAGACACAGAGACACACTTGAAGCTCGCCCTGTCGCTGATAATGGAGTTTTTTCGGCCAAAATTCCTTATCTTCCTTCTTCTATGCTGGTGGTGAAACCAACCAGTTACTCTACTATGTCGTCACTCTCTCCGAACTCCGCGCTATACTCTCTTTCATTGTATACAATATAATACACTATTGTATAATATTGTATATGGTCTTATATTTTTACATTTTTATACACATATATACATAATGTATCTGTCTTGTATAAAAGTGCAATTCTTATTTAAAATTAGTCCATATCTATGGTTATACATTGTATAAATGTGTATATAAATATGTATAAGCGGGTATTTTCATGTATAATTATATTTTTTAATGTATACACCTACATATTATATATTTTCATACACTTATATATATAATATATTTGTCATTTGTATAAAAGTGTATAACACTGTATAAAAATATTTTGAGCTATATTTTTGGAATGTAAGTCAGTTGTACTTTTTCTAAAATTTCTTCATTTTTACCTATTAAACATGTGACAGCTAACCCTGTTCAAGGAGAGTAAATTGATACTCCTTTAAAAATTTACATGGCATTGATAGTTTTTTTTTTTTATGTATATATACTACTATGTTAAAATTTCCTGATTTATTTGTGTGTGTTTTTTTATATATTTTAAATATTGTTAGTAAAAATCATGGCTTTACCACAAAATTAAATTGCAAAAATTCAAAGTCGTGTCACTTCAGCAAGTAACAAGAAAAGTAAATTTAGTAACTTTACTGTTATAGTTAATAATGTTTAAATAAGACAAATTACTTTTTGATTAGATCAAACAATTTATGAATTGACACAATTGCGAATTGTACGAAGCCCATACGTTTGACAATTTGCATCGATATTGATATTTAGATTTTCTGTATGCACATTGGTTTTGCTTTTGGCATCAAATCATCCACATTTTCCTACTGGTGTTCTTTTCTCCCTCTATCATGTTAAGAATTAGAAATGTGGAATCCAAAGAGCTCCAGCTTGCTGGTGAAAGGTTCTTGCATGTACCCTAGGGTCGCAGGTTTGAATCCCCTCAATGGATATCGTCCTCCGGGGCATATACCTTGTGGTAAAGCATGGACGCTAAAAGTCGAGCGGGCATGTTGCAGTGTGGGTTCGATCCCCGCCAAGCCGAAAGAGGGGGTCAATTGTAGCATTGATCCGTTGGACGCAAACAGACACTGATCACGGGGTGCACATCCCTCGATTTACCTGGTGGTGGGGTGCTGAAGGACCGGTCCCATCATCCCCAGGAGTTTAGTATCAGTACTTGTGCAGGTGCTAGCGATAGGGAGGCACAAGTCACCTCGAGATCTGGATTAATAAAAAAAAAAGAATTAGAAATGTGGAAGATGGATCTGTATCGAATATATTGTATACAGGCCCCATTTCTGATTATTCTATTATTGGACGATGCTGAAAAGGTACTTGGGCCAAAAGTCAAAATGGGGAGAAGTCCAAGAAATTACCCCCAATAACTTTGAAGATGGGTGGTCTTATTCTATTATTGGACGATGCTGAAAAGGTACTTGGGCCAAAAGTTAAAATGGGGAGAAGTCCAAGAAATTACCCCCAATAACTTTGAAGATGGGTGGTCTTGAAATTTTTTATCTCTGCTTGCTTCATTGGCAAATATTTAAGATTAAAAATAAAAAGTTGTTAAATTTGAGATTTTATACATGAGTTAAAAGGGGTTAAATGTTCAAGATCACCACATTACAGATTATTCTTGTAAATCACTCTGGAAAGTCGGGGAAGTGCATATATACCCGATTTTCTGGGATAGATCCAAAGCTTTAGGTACGGGGTTCGTGAAAATTCAGTAGCTTTTGTTCATACCATGTATATGTATTAAAAAAATTATTAAAATTTATTAGTATTTGATTGTGAACCCACTTATCATTGTAAATTAATTTGACATTACTGTAGGAACCCATAAACTTCGAATCTTGGATCCGACTTTGTTAATTTTGGTGCCACTATTTGAGTTATGCTCTAAGTCCTCATTTGTTTTTATTAAGATTAAGACGTCTAACTCTGAATGCACATCTGAATGATTAAGATATTGTTTCTAAATTTGAACACTAAATGATTAAGACAACTTATTTTTCAATATTTGAACGTAATAAATATACAATTCAACTAAAAAGTAAGTAAATATTATAATATAAATATAAATTTGATAAAATAAAATTATTATTTGATAAAAATATAAACACACTTGTGCTCGCTAGTGACATTGGAGATGTTTTGTAGTGGTGATGGTTGATCCAAGTGGTTAGTAATAGTCGTGGTAATAGTTGTAATGGTGGAGCTGATTGGTCTTATAATGACTGGTGTGTTGATGGCAGTTGATAGTGGTGGTGGTTTGTGATGGTGGAGTTGGTTGATGTTAGTATTGGTAGTGTTGGTGGCTGAAGAATGTATAGTGGTTGACAATGGTGCTGGTGGTAGTTGATGGCGGCTAGTTATAATGGTAGAGGTGGTGGTAGCAAGGATTGACAGCAGTGGTGGTAGTGGCAGCGGTAGCGATGGTATCAACGGCGACGACAACGACTGCTGATATAATTATAATAATGGAGGTCAAAAGTGTGGCAGCGGCTGACAGTATTGATTATCAGTCTTTGTGATTGTGATGATAAATGTGCTTAGTAGTGATGTGGTGGTTGGCGACGCTGATAGCAGTTGACAATGATGGTGTTTGTGATGATAGATATGGTTAGTGGTGGTTGGATGGGTGGTGGTGGGTAGGGTAGGGTAGGGGCATGAGTGTGGTGTGGGATAGGGTAGGGAGTATGAGAGGAGTGTAGGGTGGGTGGGGTGGGGTAGGGGGTGGAGCTGGTGGTTATGGACATAGTGGTGATAAAAATTATCCATACAAAATATCTCTTAATGATATTAAAGTTTTATTCAAGATCTTAATGAGTATGTCCTATTCAGACCAAATAAATGTTTAAATCTTAATGTAAACAAATGCACTTAATGGCCTAAGGTCTGAACCATTCATATTCAAATCTCCATTGAGTACAAACAAATGAAACCTAAGTTTATAAATTTTTATACGTCTATTCACTTTGGAATAACCGCAAACATGCGGTGTTTGAACTTCAAGTACATATAGTTGAAGTTTGGTATAATAGTTGCACATGGATTGCTTTTGAGTTATTAGTTTATATGTTGAACATATATCAAGAACAATATTATGTGGCTGATAGTGCCACACTTACACATTGTAATCAGACAATTTATTTATTTTGAGGAATTTAGATTCATGAATTGATCTCGAAACACATATAATATCTTGATCGCCTTTTGAATAGAATGAAGTGGGAGAGCAGAGGTTATTTTGGTAAACTGATGCATGAGCTGAGGCTCACATGTCCCACTGACCCTCCGCAAAGACTGATGAAGAATAATCGGGTGAGTTGTGGTTAGGGGTGAAATTAAAGAAGTGACTCCTAGTGTCCAAGTTGACGGAGATATAGCAGCAAGAGATATAGGAGAGCATGAGCTAGCATCGGAAGTGGATGGAAAATGATATAGATCCCGCTATTGCATCTCGTAAGAGGTGTCCCCGTATGAAGATCCTTCACAGTAAAATCAAAAGGGTCAAAATCAATAGAGACGGAATTGTTATAAGTAAATTTTCGAATAAATATAAGATTTTTAATAATGTTGGGAGCATATATGACGTTACTTATGGAGAATGGTGGGTGAGGTGGTTGGGTGTAGGTGGTATCATACCCCTGAATTGGAATGCGATGGCCACTACCCACAGTGATATATTGAGGATACTTTAGCAGAAACAGTTTGGGAAGATTACCTGCAGTCCGGGTGAGGTGAGATGTAGCCCCCGTGTCCATGTACCAATTTTCGTCGAGATGTTGCATGGTCATGCTGGTGAAGGCCTGACCCAATTCGGATGGGCCATGCCACTGTAGGATGGCGTCGACTGAGCTTGGATGTAATGGGCCTAAGGGGCCATCTGGCGGGCGATGGGAACTGGGCCTAGTAGGTCGGGTTCTTCTTTGGCCCGAAAGCGGTGTTTGGCCCGTCATTCTTGGCCGAAATATGGTTGTCCGAGGCCCGAGGGCGGTGTTGAGCTCGCCTTGGGCGGCCCGATTCTCAAGCTTGGATTTGTTGTTGGGGGCTAGCCTTGTTGTCTCGCCCTCGGCCCTGCCCTCCTTTGCCACTGCCCCGCCCATTGCCACCTTTGCCGCCACTGTCCCGCCCCTTGCCACTTATGCGGCCACTGCGACCACCCCGCTGCTGGCGGCTGTCCGACGGTGGTTTACCGGCGGATGGGGTGGCAGAATTGGCGGGAGCGTCAACCGTTAATGCTTTTTTATTATGTTCGTCTTATTTTGCACGTCGTGTTTCTTCTAACAATAATTGTGATCGAGCCTTGTTGAAACTGGGAAGAGGGTCGGCATGTTTGATCATTATTGCGAGTGTGTGATATTCACCTTTCGGTAATCCTGCAACAAGTTTGAGAACTATTTTTGTCTCAGAAACTGGTGTCCCCACGTTGGATAATTGGTCTGCAACAATTTTTAATAATTTGAAATATTCGGACATATTGGTGAAGTTTTCTAGACGGGTGTTGTTGAACTGTTCTTCTAGATATACGACACGGGTATGCTTGTTATCTTGAAAGATCTCCTCCAAACGGACCCAAAGTTCACATGCCGAGGCACCAGACTTCATAATCGTATGAAGCAAATCTTTGGAGATAGTACTATAAATCCATTGTTTTACAATACCGTCAAGACGACGCCATGTCGTGTCGGGGATGTCAAGAGGGCGAGGAACAAACTCATCAATGTGGTCGAGCACGTTGTACGCGCAAGCATGAATATAAAACAGTTCAACCCAAGAAGAATATTGACCCTCCTCCTGATCAAGAATTAAAGGGACGAAATTCTTGATATTTGTGACGGTAAACGCCAGATGTAATGAGGAATTGGAGGATTGAGGGTGGTCGGTAAAGACAACCGTAGAAGATACGGAAGTTGTAGATGAGGTGGGAGCAGACATGGTAGCCACAGACAGGAGAAAACAAACGTGAAAGAGAGGAAAGAGAAAGTGACGGAAAACACAAATTACGGCAGCGGGATTCCCGAGGGCAGGGGGCGGCAAAAGAAGAGAGAATTAGGTTTTGCGGCTTAGGCTCTTGATACCATGTAGAAGTGTATTAATCTCCCTTGGGGAGCCTTTTCATTAATACAAAATATATATAGGTGTACAATGTGAAATCCTTATACAATAGTGATCCTAATTCTACCATAATTACATAACACTAAATATGATAAATACGTTACATTATACACGTCTAATAGTATCAAATATTGTCCTTTCAGGGTATTAACGTTGGTCCCAAGACTTAAATGTCCATTCACCATTTAAAGCATTTGTTCGTCTCTAGTAGTTCATTACTTAATCCATATTACTCTAATGATCTATTAGGACCTTCGAAAAAATTCATACAATCCAACAATTTTCACTATTCATAACCTTCAACCTCAAGAATCCTAGTTTATAGTTGTCCAATTTAAGAACACTGTAAAATCGCATATCAAGTAGTGATTTCTATTTCACGTTACCTCCAAATAACTATCTGTGGTTGTATTCAAGTTTAGGATAAAAATATTACCTCTTGAAGTTCAACTAACTTGAGCACTTTTTTCGATTCTTGAATATTCGTGTTTTTCTATGAATTTAATCCATGATGTTAATACTAGCATTAAACAACATTAATCCATCATAAATACACCATAACAACATACCTTGATATGTATTTCATGATAAAACTGAGCCCCTCTCCCCCTCTAGAGCGCCAAGTCTCAAAATGGGGTTATATTTTCTCTCCCCCCTTAAGCTTAAATATATATATAGTGCCAGATTTTTGCTTGCTGAGGTTCTTGCCTCGCACGAGACTCAGCGCGCTTTGCCAGATTCACTCGCTGGAGAGATTGTCAAGCAAGAGGGTCATAAGCACGCTCATTCTCTATTCTCTCCTTCTCTTTTAAGGGCTCACCGACCTCCTAAATCTTCTGCCCACCTTAATTTTTGTGTTAATGGGCTTGCCTCGCACGCCCAATGCCTATTTTGATACACTTCAGTAAAATAAGCATAACTCTTGGTAGCAATGTTCAAATAATAAATTATTCGAAGCGCTTGAAACTAGACTCTTAGAGATTTAATTTGACATATAGTTGGCTCGGTTCTTCTTAGTTGGGTTGGGCGGGTTCGACCAGAAATGCTATGCTTACACACAACTTACACACAAGGCTCCTTCTTCCTCTATTGATACATGTGCTATATGCTTAACGCAGGGAAGTCGGACTAACTCATATCATAATTCTTTATATCATTGGTTTTGTGCTAGTTTGAATTAAGGCTCTGTGTTAGCTATTTTGGAACTTAGTCTGTCGCGCAGTTTTCATCATGTCTTCGTCATAAGGCCTTCCATAGACGTTAAGTAACTCCCATATTACTTTGTTATCCTAATCCCATGTCCTGATCATTCATAAACTATCATGTGGGTCCCACACACCTCATCTTTATTCTTGTAAGGTTTTTGAGCCCTAATTGGCTATGAAAATTTATGGGCTTTACATTTTTCCTATTTAGGAACATTCGTCTCCAGATGTCAAGATATCATTCTTAAGACTATAATCCACTCCTTAGGCTTCTTGCCACTTACCAACTCCTCAAAATTTTCAAAAAATTCCAGTTTTTTTTTGTGAATAGAACTATCTAAAATTCTATAACCTGTTAGCGAACCAAGAAAACACACCAATATTGCCACCAACTAGAACGTAAAGCAGATAGAGTAACGTGTTCCATCTTATAAGCGAAAATTAGATATCGCGTAGGATAGATATTATATCGTGAAGAACATCAATTATTGTTGGAAATTTGCCTTTGGTGGGAGTTGCGTCCAACCAACTTTAATGGCTTAAACACTAGTGTTCCGCATGTTGGAGAATCCGGTTCTTCACACGTGCATAATCTACTAAGTAAGTAGATGGTCGTAGGGCCAAGGATAGTCAAATTTCGTTGAGAAATGAAAGAGATATTGGTCCACGAAGTGATGTGTTTGAAGCGTGAAAAAGTGTGGTATTTAGACCAATTCTCTCTCATCGGTGGAGGAAGAAAAATTTGTTTAGTTTATAAGTCTCAATCCCATGTGTTTAAAGGAGAGATGACCTAGATGTGCTTCGATTCAAGGATAAGCACACATGCGCGTCGCCGCCCACCCGTCTCAGTCTCGGGTTTCGTGGGTCGTCTGATATTATCTTTTTGGACCAAAATTGTTTCATATTTACAGTTTGGTCCCTGAAGTTTCAAATAAGTCAAAATTGGGTAGAGAACTTTGTTGTTGATTTCTGGAACGTCAACCAGCCTTCATTTGCACTCAATTCAGTAGAAGGAACAATTTAATTTAAGATTTTTCACCCCAAAGGAAAAAGGACCAGAACATATATATCGGAAGAAGGATATTCAAATCAATTCAATAGCCAATTACTAAAGTTCTGATAGTCAATAACGTCTAGTAACTATCAAGGACCATTACAAATTAAAGTTGCAATTCAAAGTCTTTTATAGAGGAAATGAGTAAAGAATCATTATGACATATAAAGAAATTCCAAGGCCTCAACGGATGAAATGTTATGGCTGAAGCAACGTTATAATTTGTTTCAAAATAATGGCTAATAAAGGAGAGGTGATTAATGACTATTAATCATGGCTAATAAAGAATATTTTTATAACATACATGTAGGTGCTAAAAATCGAGAAAACTACCCTCCAAACATTTATTTTCTGGAGAGAATCGCAGTAAGTAGAGAAAAAGGGTCTGAGTTCTTTTATTAGCTTACAGATAATAACCATGGAAACTTGCTATAGAAAAAAAATCCAAAACTTTCTATTCAAGTGGACCTCGTAAGCTTTCATGTTTGGTCACGTACCATAAAAAGTCATTAAACATATTTTTTTAACAATCGCTCAACTTTGATTTAAGTATCATAGAGATAATATTATGTCACTGTTATTCAGCGCCGCTCTTGGGTAACGCGGCCAAAGCCGTTGCTATATGCTCGGGCCCCATTAGGAAAGTTTATGAACTGGGGTAATTTTTTTTATATAAACAAATAAGTATTTTAAAGTAAAAAAATAAAATTTTAAGGAAAAGAACAGAAATTTTAAAAATAAATTTAAATAATTTAAAATGTATGAAAATATTGTTTATTTTTTATTTAGTGGTAATAATTTAGAATTACTAGGTGATAAGAAATATATTTGGACAATTCGAATTAAAAAAAGATCATTTTAGCCTCAAAAAATCCTTAACACATAGAGTCACTCTGATATTGATGACTTATACTAATTTTTGAAGTAAAAGTGTAAAAAAACATAGTAAAAAAAATTAACTATCAAAATATCATTAATAACTTTGCATTTCAAAAAGTTTAAAAAATAGATTTCAAATATTTTCAAAACATATATATTAAAGACCTCTTATAAAAGTTTTGATTTAGGCCACCAATTTTGTTGAGCCGACTTGTTGTTATTACGTCTCCTTTATTTCATTCTAATGACTTTCCGCATACTTAGGCAATATTAACTTTTTTGTTATAAAAAATAATCTAATGACTCTTGATACTTAGATAAAGTTCATGACTTCTAATGATATAATTATAAAGATGTCTAGTTAGTTTTCTCGTAATTCTTAACCGTATGAAAGCTTCTATAGTAATATTTTAGAATTCATAGCGTGACATTCTTTATAAATATGTAACTCCTACACTTGGGGAAATAGTTGTGCCCAAACACCAGTATTTTTTCATAATATTTTTCAAAGGTAATTCTCACCACAAAAAGAAAATCAATTATGAAGCCAAATAGGGACTAAAAGATTTTAAAGAAAAAAGTTTAAATTAGTATTTGCACCCGTGGGAGTGTCCACTTGTGTTGTAAAAAAACGGTATTATGGGGCATAGTCCAATGTCAAAGCCTGGGCGCTATAAGGCGCTTTGGCATGGGACAGCGTGGGTTCGATTTCCCGCAAGCACGAAGAAACTTTGCATGTTGGGGAATTTGACTTTGTCTCATTGATCAGTTGTACACTCTCAGAAAACTAGCCATCGGAGCACATCCCGATATTTACCTGATAATAGTATTGAAAGACCGGTGCTATTACCTCTAGGACGTCTGGATAATATCAGTGAAGTAGTCAGGTACAAGTCTGAAAACCTGAATTATAAAAAAAAAAAAAAACGAGTGTCTACCGTACAAAGCCAAAAAGGAAGTAGATAGGGATGGTAATTGCACCAATAAATTCGTCAAAGATCTCCCCATGAGATCTTCTCTGCTAAACACTCCAAATTTGCTTGCGTCATCATCATTTCATTTTGCCTCTCTTTCTCTCTCCCTTACATAAATAAAGTACATTTTTTTCTTGGATCATTTAATATTTTAAATTTATATCACGTAGAACTCATAAAGAGGAAGACGTCCTAAATAGGTGTTTGGCCCATGGACATAAAACTCGTTGAATCGAAAAAAATCTACGGTTTAGATTGGTTTTTATTCGATTTTTAAAACAAATTGGTTCTTTAAAAAATTAAATCGGTTTTTTCAAATTTTTTATGAATCGAACTGAAAATCGAGAGCAAATTTGTAATTAATCTTATTTTTTTATTTTAGGCTACTGATATCTCTTGAATCATAGTCATTGAAGCTAATTTATGAGCTTTTATGAAAGTCGAAAGCGGCATGAACTTAATTAATATATCACGAAAGCATTGACATAAAATGTAGAGAGAGAAATAGTTGTAAATTGGTGCAACTTTAAATGATCATAAATTTGTGCTCGGATGTTCGTTTTACCCAATTTTTTAACTTTTGCATATCCGTAAGGAAGTTTGGCGCCGCCATTTTTTAGGAAAATGTTCATTTTCTCAATCAATTTGCGTTTTCCCCCAAATCAGTTTCTAATTTTTCCTTTTCTTTAGAAAACATCTCATGATATACAATAGATTTTGTAAAATCCCTCCGACCCGTTTATTTTATTTCAGTGTTGGGCTTTTATTTTATGGGGATGTAAACTTTAATTTGGCATTTTTTACATGTTTTAAGAATATATGTGATGCAGACTTTATGTTTTTGGGTTTTAAATTATTTTTTTGAACTTTATATTTTAATTGAAAAACCCGATATAAATCGATATATCAATTTTTTTTAATGTTTGATTCATTTTTTTACTACACCGAAATATAACAAACGAAAAAAAAAAACTAGCAAAAATTACGCCTAATAAAAACTACAACAGACAATAACAACAACATACCCAGTGAAATCCCACACCATGAGGTCTGGGGAGGGTAGAGTGTATGCAGACCTTACATCTACGTTGATAGGTACAGCGGTTGTTTCCGAGAGAACCTCGACTCAAGACAAAGCACAAGCACAAACACAAGCAAAGTAAGACAAACAAAACGACTAAGCCATGATAGCGAATTCTGAACAAGAAAAAAATAATAATTAATGCATGTAAATAAGATAAACAAAATACACATAGCAGCATAAATCAAACGACATGGGACTATAAAATAATATTGTGCCTATTAGTATGATAGACTAATCGGGCCTACAATAATAACACTACAACTACTAGTTTGCAAGCGTAAGTAAGACTACGCTCGACTACCTACTACTTTTCTATCATAATCTGTGTCCTCCACAACCCCATATCTAACGTCATATCCTCAGTAAGTTGCACCTGCGTCATATCCCGTCTAATTACCTTTCCCCAATACTTCTTCAGTCTACCTCCACCCCTCCTGAACCCGTCCATAGCCAACCTCTCACACCTCTGCACTGGGGTATTTGTGTCTCTCCTCTGCACATGCCTAAACCATCTCAACCTCGCTTCCCGCATCTTATCCTCCGTCGAGACCACTTCCACTTTGTCCCGGATATTATCATTTCTAATCATATCCCTCTTTGTATGTCCGCACATCCATCTCCGCATCTTTTATCTTTTGGATGTGCGAAGTCTTGACTGACCAACACTCCGCCCCATACAACATAGTCGGTCTAACCACCGCCCTATAGAACTTGCCTTTAAGTTTTGGTGACACATTTTTGTCGCATAAGACTCCAGATGCGAGCCTCCATTTAATCCACCTTGCCCCAATACAATGTGTGACATCGTCATTAATCTCTCCATCCCATTGAATAATAGACCCGAGGTACTTGAAACTTAATTTCTTTGGAATGGCTTGAGTACTAAGCCTCACATCCACGCCTGGCTCAAGATCGCTCCCGTTATTGAACTTGCACTTCAAGTATTCTGTCTTGGTCCTACTCAACCTGAACCCTTTAGATTACAGAGTATGTCTCCAAACCTCCAGCTTCACGTTTACTCCACTACGAGTCTCATCAATCAGGACTATGTCGTCTTCGAATAACATACACCATGGCACCTTCCATTGGATCTGTCGCGTCGGTCCATCCATCACCAACGCAAATAAGAATGGGCTAAGAGTTGATCCCTGGTGCAACCCTATCATCACTAGAAAATGCTCCGAGTCTCCTCCCACTGTCCGTACCCTGGTCTTGACTCCATCATACATATCTTTAAACATCATAATGTACGCCACAAGTACACATCTAGCCTCCAAACATCTCCATAGAACTTCCCTAGGAATTTTATCGTATGCCTTCTCGAGGTTGATGAAAACCATATGTAAGTCTCTCTTCCTCTCCCTATACTGCTCCACCAACCTCCTTATAAGATGAATAACTTCCGTGGTCGAACGCCCCGGCATGAATCCAAACTGGTTCTCAAAAATAGACACGTCTCTTCTCACCCTCATCTCTTCGACCCTTTCCCAAACTTTCATAGTGTGGCTTAGCAGCTTTATACCCATATAGTTGTTACGATTCTAGATATCATATTTGTTCTTATACAACGGAATCATTGTACTCCACATCCATTATTCGGGTATTCTCGTCGTCTTAAAAATGATGTTAAATAACTCAGTCAGCCACTCCAAACCTGCCCTGCCCGCGCTCTTCCAAAATTCAACTGGGATCTCATCAGGCCCGGTCGCTTGTCCCATGCGCATCATATGAATAGCACCATTAACCTCCTCAACCTCAATGCTTCTACAATACCTCAAATCCCGATACCTATCAGATTGCTCCAGATCTACAGCTCGATGTCTCTATTTCCTTTTTCGTTCGAAAGTTTATGGAAGTAAGACTGTCACCTTCGCCTAATATGTGTATCCTCCACCAGTACTTTGTCGTCCTTGTCCTTGATGCACCTCACGTGATCAAAGTCACGGTCCTTCATCTCCCTCGCCTTGGCTAGTCTGTACAACTTCATATCCCCGTCTTTCTTCTCTAATTTCACATACATGCGTTCAAAAGCTGCCATTTTCGTCGCCGTAACCGCAAGCTTTGCCTCATTCATCGCCATCTTATACAGTTCCCTATTCGTCCACTTCTCTACCTCATCCTTGCCTTCTACCAATTTCGAATACGCCGCTTTCTTTGCTTCCACCTTCTCTTGAACTTTACCATTCTACCACCAGTCCCTTCGATGCCCACCATGGCTACCATCGAGACCCAAGCACTTCTCTAGCTACCTCTCGAATGCAATTGGCAGTCCTGTTCCACATACCGGTCGCATCCCCACTACTCCCCCCAAACCCCCTTGGCCATCAACCTCTGCCCCATCTCTTTTGCACTAGCCATGGTCAAACTCCCCCATTTGATTCTTAACATGTCATTCACAACTCTCATCTCTTTTCTCTATCTTGATCTCCAAATCCATCACCAAAAGCTTATGTCAAGTTGTAAGATACTACATCAAAATAACCTTGTAGTCTTTACAAAGACCGTTGTCAACCTTCCTAAGGAGCAAAAAGTATACCGGAGTCTTAGCCACCGAACTACGAAAAGTCACCAAGTGCTCCTCAAATGGGAGAGACGTCTCACTTTTGGAGTTCGCTAGAGCTTTTGGGATGGTGATAACCAATTCGAGGTTCCTGTCCCCGAGGCCAAAGCCTTCGTGCACGTCGTCATAACCTCCTGGAGGTGACTCGAGATTTCAAATCGTGATTTTAAATTTTTTAAAATATAAAACTTGACTCATAAGTTTATATTTTATAAAAATAGATCCATAAGTTGGTAGATTTATTTTTTAAATGTAAAACTTTATTCAAAGTAATAATGTTGGTTTGTCTTCTCGGTCATCTGATCGAAAAATGCATGCTCGATGTGAAGAGATTGTTCATACCATGTGAGAAACTTATATTAAAGAGTAGTTATGCTACAACTCATGTTTAATTTTCTTTTTATTGAATTAAAGTTTGAATAATAGATGTTGTATTTCTTAGAATGACCTTCTAGTAGCGTATTAACTTTGTTATTATTATAATTAGCTCATTTGGTAAGATTGTATAGCAATTTGAGAAGTTTTGATAGTTTTCATAACTCGTGGGGGTTTCATACTTATGAGAAGAAACTACAATTTAAGAAATTTAAATTGCATATCCAAACAAACTTCAACTTCAAATCAACCTAATTTTAAATCAAGTTCAAACGGGACCTAACTTCTTCATTTTCGGTACTTGAATCTAAGAGTGGCCAGTGGGCCGGGCTCGGGTCTGGCGGGCTGGGTTCTGGCGGGGTCGGGGTCGGCGGGTTCTGGCGGGTCGGGTCTGGCGGGACTGGAGCAAGTCCCGTCCCGATCTCGATCCCGTCGGTATCGGGTCGGGGCGGGCTCGGGTCGGGGTCGGGCTCGGGGCGGGGTACGGCGGGTTTTTTTAAAAAAATAATAATAATAATAACATATGTATAAAAAAAACTCAATAAACAAAACAAGATAGTGTAATAAAAATATCTCAAGGCTGTTTTTGTGCCTCTTATATTATTTAATAGACATATGATTTTTTTGTAATACAAATACAATTGTCTAAAATCTAAATAGCAACTTTGTGGTGTTGTCCAAAAGTTGCAAATTACATAATAAAATTGCAATTAAAAAAATTACATTCTCAAAAAAATCTGTTCTAATTGCTTGATGATTTCATGTGGTTCTTCGATTGGAATTGGTATTTGTTGGTCAAATTGATCCACGTCGCTTCCACTACCTTCGGTTAAGATTTCGTTGTAGTTTTCATCATCTTCTTCGTTGATCTCCGGTTGACCGCACCTTCTCCGCTCCCCTCGTATTCAATCTCTAAATAATACTGCAATTTCCAAGCTGTCTCCGGCTAATGAGTGTCTGTGGTCTCCTATTTGATATCTGCCTGCAGAAAAAGCGCTTTCAGACGCAGTTGATGACGTTTGAATGTTCAAAACATCTCGAGCCATCAATGAAAGTGTCGGAAAGGTCTTCTCATTCCTCCAAAGATTTCAAAGAAGTCTTCATGTCCATCTTCATTGATAACTTATTGATACGGTACAGAACCCTGCAAAACAAAAATATCCAACTCGCTAATTTGGTTAGTAGTAGAGGTACGGCCGCACATTCTATTTCTGAGGCTTTCAATACTAGCCGCATAAACAACATGTCTTTTGTGAGGTTGTGTTGAAGATGAAGAAGATGGTATGGAGGCCGGTAAGTTACTAGCATTTTCTTGTTGATAAAATCTATATATATTTTTGCATTGGTGTTCTACGCTAGACAACACTTCTTCTTTAGTTTGTTCAATAGGTGGTGGGTGATTTAGATTTTTGGGACTTGGAGGTGGTATTACTTCTATACAATCGTAAATAGTTTCAATTAGTGATTTAGTACCGTCTATTTTAATAGTAGGATTTAATACAGAACCAATAATATAAATAGAGGGAATAGGAATAAAATATTTTTTTATTTTGACAAACATTTTTTTAATAGATGTCTTATAAGCTGGTTTTTTCATATATTCACTAAGTAATAAAAATATTAGAGTTATATAAAATAACATAGTTGAAATAGTAGGATAATATATACCAAAAAATTCTTTTGTTGCTTGAAAAAATATCTCTAAAAATACAATAAGTTCGGAAATTTTTTCCCAATCACTATCTAAAATCATATCAGCTGGCTTTTTATTATGAAAGTTAAAAAATAAAGTTATAGGTAATTTATAGTCATAAGCAACAAGTAGTTGCTCGTATAAAGAATTCCACCTAGTGGATACTTCTTGTGGAATTTTTCTATAAGGTAGCCCACAATCGTGACAAGTTTTTTTATATTCTTTTCTACGTTGTACTTTATTACTTTTAAAAATAAAGTTTATAGCAAATTGTATTTTACTAAGAATGTCTTCAAAAAGTGATAGACCATCATTTACAATTAAGTTATATATATGACACGCGCATTTTATATGAAAATGGTCTGGAAAAAGATGGAGTTAAACTATTTTTTAAAATTGTAATTGCGTAATTGTTATTAGAAGCGTTATCTAATGTAATAGTCATAATTTTATCGGTAATTCCGTAATAATCGCACACTTGATAAATATTTTCTGCAATAAAAGTACCAGTGTGCCTATCATCTATATATTCATACGCTAAAATACGTTTTTGCATAGACCATTTATAATCTATCCAATGACAAGTTATAGTTAAATAATCATGGTCGTTAGTACTACGACCTATATCAGACGTGATAGATACTTTGCCATTAAAATGATATAATGAAAAACGTAAATATTGTTGATATTCATGCGCGAATTTAAATACATCTCTCTTAACAGTTGACTAGGAAAATCGTTAAAAGCATGATTATATATATCTCTAATGTAATGAATAAAACCGGGAGATGAAGGAAATGAAAAAGGCAAACCCTCCACAACAACTAATTTTGACATTGCTTCCCTATCTCTATGTTTATTGTATTTAGAGCCTACAATTCCCCCCGTCATATGGTTAATTTGACCATGTACTTGATCCGGGACAATATCAGTATGTGAATCTTGTCTCGATGGAGCGGACGTTTGCGCACCCGGTTTTGAAGCCTGTTATTGGGCATACCTAGCTGGATGAGCACTTACTACGTGTCTAATTAAACCCCCCGTCCCACCGTGACCTTTTCCAGTTTTAAATTTTAAAACATTTTTATAAATTTTACATATGGCTACTTGATTCTCTACGTCTCTATCAAAAAATGTCCATGCATTTGATTTTAATGATCGTTTTGCTGGACCTCGTCTCATACTAGGGGGAATAGGAGATATTTCAGTTGAAGGTGCACTAGTGGGTGTGTTGTCATCAACATTAGTGGGTATATCATCTAGATCATCGTCTAAATTAAAGTCTTCTTGAGTTCCAGAAAATAGCTCCTGGTCTAAATCTAATGGTATTGTAGGAAAATGTTGAGTATCAACAAAATCATCTTGTGTAGGAATAAGATGACTAGAAGAAGTACCCTTGCCCTGGTTGCCCCTACTAGAAGAAACACCCTTACCCTTACCCTTAAACATACATTTTAATCCTTCCATTTTAATTATGATAATAAATAATTAAAGACAATAAAATTAAGTGCGCTAAATAAAATAAACATACAATAATAATTTAATGAAGGAACGAATGTACCAAACGCCGACGTAACGTCGACGTGTAATCGAGAGGTTGAAAATTGAAACTTTGCTCGATGAAAGATCCTCAAGC
The DNA here is from genome assembly GCA_029783415.1 of Anisodus acutangulus. Classification (NCBI taxonomy): domain Eukaryota; kingdom Viridiplantae; phylum Streptophyta; class Magnoliopsida; order Solanales; family Solanaceae; genus Anisodus; species Anisodus acutangulus. The sequence goes on along the minus strand of CM056509.1, from coordinate 41,446,181 downwards.
TAGTTGCCAACTTCACTCCCAATTTTCAAATGAATAAATAAAATTGAATATTTAGCAAACAATGTAGACTTGTAGAGAGATATATTGAGAAATTAGAGAGATTGTAGGAAGATTTGTGAGAAAGATGAAGAGAAAATGAGTTATTTATAGTTGAAAAATTGGGTTAAAGTGTAAATATAATAACTTATGGGTTAAAAATAAATCTTAAGGGGTAGGGGGTTGGGGGAGGGGAGGGGCTAAAATGGCCGTTGGCCAACGACCATAATCTAAAATGGTCGTTGGTGCAACGACCATATTTGCAAAGGGGGTAAAGGGCGGGGTCGGGCTCGGGCTCGGGATGGGGTCGGGGCGGGTGGGCCTGGGGCGGGCTCGGGTCTCGCGGGACGTGACATCGTCCCGTCCCGAGTTAGGCCCGACCCCATTTTTTTTTGGCGGGACCGGGGCGGGCTCGGGTCTGGGTCGGGCCGTCCCGGCCCACTGGCCAGCCCTACTTGAATCTGAAATTTTACAAGTTTTATCTATGAAGAGCGGATTTAATTATACAAGATCTCGTGCATTGAAACTTATGATTATAGATTCGAATCAGTTAATATGGAACATTTTCTTTTTCAAATAAAATTTATATATGAAAACTGAAAAAGTATTTTTGTTGTTATGGAATAAAAAGTCTATATTTTAATACACATATTTTATTTGTTCAAAACTGTAAGAGCCGGTTCACTTTTTGGGAAATATGAGTCCAAGAAATAACAAAAGTATTATCTTTCATAATCCATGTAGAAATGGTTCACTATTAAATCGAGGAATAACTAAGGGTTCGTTTTGCCTTTGAAATAATTTTTTATTTTATTTGAAAATTATCTTTTGACCATGAAAATTTCAAATTCAACCTAAAATTGAATTTCGAATTTAAAAATAGCTTATAACTTATTTCCAAAGTCACCTTCACTTTTAAAATTATATTTAAGTATATTCAAGCATCAATAACAATAACATAATTAGTGTATTTCATCATTTAATTATAAATATTATTTTAAGTATTTTTTACACAATACAATCAAATAAAATTTTATTTTCAACAGCAACTCCATAAAGTATAAATAAAATAAAAAAGTTAAAATTTACTGTAAAATGCCTATTAAAAACGAAGAAATCTCATTCATCACACCACACTCCTCAATAATCATAAAATGACAAACTACTGCTCCTACAAAGTACACAGCTTGTGCAACAGTAGTACCCCCATACTGTTTCCTGTTCCTTCATCATTCACATTTATTATTTGCCTTAACCTTTTAAGTTATTTCAATGAGGCCCTCAACGAAAGCATGTTTTTCTCTTACTTTCTTTACTCTATTTTCTCATCAACTTTGCTTTCCAACTTAGATTAAAAAAAAGGAGAGCTTTTTACGTGTGTTTGAAAATATTTCCTTGGCAAGAAAAAACACTGCAATATACAAGAGTTTCAACAGAATTAAGGGAATCCAGATATGTTGGTTCTGATCATTATTGCAGAAATGACAGAGGCGAGTGGGTAAGTGGCAAAGTAATTGGAATACAATTACTTCGACGTTTGAACCGTTCAATCAGTGTGGTGACGATCTTTCTTTGAAATATTGCAGAAGTGTTCTTTGGGTTCGTGTCCCGTTAGTCTCTCTCTCAAACTCACATTGGCAAGATATTCTTCGATTTATATCCACCTGACCAAAAAACCTCTGATACGGGTGGAGGGTTTCGTCTTCGGGACTTTCCCCTTCATAAAGAAATGACAGAAAAAAAGAGGGGGGAGCGGGCGGGGTAGTTGTGGGTAAGGGGTCTGTGAAAGGAATGGGCCCTCTGATACCTAAAGGCTGCAAGAAGAAGTGAGTGGAACTGCACTGCTACCCATCAACTAGTAGGAGTGTAGGAGTAACCTTCACCCTTCACATACGGGATATTTAATCTCAAAGAGTCACTTTCCTTCACATATTTATTTTGCACAAATTATATTCTCCGTCTTGGCCTATTACACACTTCCCTTTTTTATATCCACGTTAGAGTTAAATTATATTTAGAATCGCACCGAATAAAATTTATTTTTAAAGAAAACACTTTATATCAAAAAAAAAATTATATTCAAAATTGGAGGAGTAACATCATCTACTGCATCATATTTTTTAATAATTTATATTTTCTATCTTAACCTATTTGACACCCTTCCCTTTTTAATACATCTAGAAATGATATATTTTGATATTTAAAAATAACTTCACTGTAAACTTCTAATTTTGCTGTTGAAGACATAATTTTATAGCTATAATGTCTATAGTATACATTTCAGATAAAAAAATTTAAAAGCTTTATTTCTTTAAATTTTTGTATTTCCTTCAATCATTTTCTGTAACACATTTTTTTTTTAATTGAGGATCTATAAAAAATAGTCTCTCTACCTCACAAAAATAGAAGTAAGATATGCGTATACTCTATTTTTCTTCGACTCCATTCGTAAAAATACATTAATTATGTTATTATTATTTCTTTCTTTTTTTGTTTTATGCCCGATCAAATACTATCATATTAAATAGAGTGAATGGTGTATTACCAAAATTATTTATACATCAAATGATAGTGAAGTGATTGTTATGACTTTGAGGGGTCGTTTGCTTGGATGTTTTCGAGAAAATAATTTTAATATTTGCTTTGGTAATATTTAATCTCTTATTTGGTAATATTTTCAACCTATAGATAACTAATATTTGTATTAGTTATACACCATATTCGGTGATATTCTTATACATAGTAAATCATTATATTTACAATATCAATACTATTTTCGTTCTAATACAATTAAATATTATTTATAAATTATGCAATGCATGTTATTTTAATATAATAAATTAAACAATCGATAAAAATAATAATGTCAGCATAACTAATCTCAGTATTAATAACACACGTTATTTAATATAATTCTTATATACCCTACCGAATGACGCCTAAGTTCCTAAGCATATTTGGAGAGTCCTTTCCAATCTATATTTAATGGACTCGCTATTCATATTATTTTTACTTGATCCGTTCCAAGAACTTAATTTTCACAGAATTCTAAGTCTGGGCGCTTAACAACCCCTATTTTGTCGGAGATAACTTTGTCTGAAATACAATTTGAAGAATCTCTATAATAGTTCCATGAACAATCTTTTACGGGACTGAATTTTTTTATTTTCGAGAAGTTCAATCCTTATCTTACTAATATGTATGTATTTTATTTCCAACATTGTATCACATAAAATAATATAAATTTTCACATAACTTTATACGACTATTTTTTAATATTGTTAATCAATCGTTGTCTAAAATTATGTAGCAACTTTTTTTTTCGTATGAAGCCAATCTTAAGGTCGTTTGATATGCGGACTAATTTATCCCCAAATTATAGTCATAGAATTAATTCCAGAACTAATTTATCCCATCTAGAAAGTGTGATAAAATAGTACCACCAAGGGTGATGGAATTAGATGTGATATTCATGATTAAGTTTGAGATATATTTTATATCTTGTTTGATTAAATGTATAAAATCTATCTCAAATTAAAATATTTCATCTTATCTCGGGTACTGAACGACCTCAAATTGCATGCATTATTTGTATCATCTGATCGAATTATCTTATGCGAAAATGTAAACGTATACAAGTATAACACTACAATTCCTACCAATTATTAGATTATGATTCCTCTTGTATTAAGATTGTATATTGTACACTATATATATTGATATCAATGAGAAAGAATCTATAGGGGAGATTAATATCATCTTACATGGTATCAAGAGCCAAAACCCTAATCTAGAAAAATCCCTACCTTGTCGCCGCCCCCCCTCTTGGCCGACGACAACATTGTTTTTCTTCTTTTCTTTCTTCCTAAATTTCCACCATTCTAATGAAAAATTTGGCTACTCCCACCTCTTCCGATGCTTCCGCTTGTAACGCAGTTGTCATCCAACCACCCACTACCCTCTCCTCACTATCTTTCCATCCGGCTCTCGCCGTTACCAACATCAAAAATTTTATCCCTATAATTCTTGATCAAGAAGATGGCCAATACTGGTCATGGGTGGAACTATTTCGTATCCATGCATGTGTATATCATGTGCTTGATCATATAGATGACTCTTTCCCTCGTCCTTCCGATATGGACGACACCACATGGCGTCAACTCGATGCCGTAGTCAAACAGTGGATATATGACACTGTATCCAAGGATTTACTATACAAAATCATGAAAACGGGTGCCTCTGCACGTGATCTATGGACACATTTGGAAGAAATCTTTCAAGACAACAAGAACACTCGCGCGGTGTACTTGGAAGAACAGTTCAACAACACCCGTCTTAAAAATTTCTCTACTATGTCAGAATATTGCAAGCAGTTGAAACTGGTGGCAGACCAACTGTCCAATGTTGGTACGCCCGTGTCCGAAACAAAAATGGTGTTACCATTAGTTGCAGGCCTCCCTAAGGGTGAATATGACACCCTAGCCACAATGATACAACAGGTTGACTCTCTACCAAGCTTTAACAAAGCACGCTCGCAATTGTTATTGGAGGAGACTCGACGTGCGAAGCAGGACGAGCATAACCAGAAGGCATTAGTAGTTGAAATGCCCGCACAACCTCAGGCCATCGCTGGAAAATATCCAACCGCGGCTGCAGGGGTTGCAAGGGTCGCGACAATGGGCGAGGCGGCAAGGGCCGCGGAAAAGGCCGATGACAACAGCCACAACAGATCAGCAATAACACTTCATGGGCCGGCCCAGTCTCTGGCTACCCAAATCAGAATTGGGCCACGATTTCCAGCTTTTATCTAGCCTAGTACCCTTTTCAGCAACAAGGGTTACTGGGCCAGGCTCCAGCTTTGCGCCCATCAGTGTTCCAGCAACATCAGGCCCATGTCGTCCAGGCCCAGTTCCCACAGCAACCCTTAAATCAAATCAATACACATATATTTTCACGAAGGGCCTTCCAAGACAGATGTTTCTTGATTTCAGATCCAGTCTTAGCGTTAGGCCTCCTCCCGCTCCGACTGAGGGGGTGTGTAAATGTGTACAAGTATAACACTACAATCCCTACCCATTATTAGATTATGATTCCTCTTGTATTGTGATTAGGATTCCTCTTTCCTCTTATATTAGGATTGTATATTGTACACTATATATATTGATATCAATAAGAAAGAATCCCTAAGGGAGATTAATATCATCTTACAGAAAATTCTTCAAAGGGGATTATTTCCATCATCCCCTAAGGATCGTTTCGTTCGAGTATAAATTATGGAGAAATTAGTTATACAAGAACTAAGAACGCAGGAATTAGTTAGTTAGAAATTATATAATCCTGAGATTATTTCTTTCTATGTTTTTATACTAAGGTTATATCCCAATAAATCAAACCAAACGGCCCCTTAGGTTTCAAGTATTGAATTTCTTAAAATAAGGTTAAAAACAGGCATTTATCTTACTTTTTTACTAGAGTGAAGGTTTTAACCCGTGGTTATATGACAATAAATTACCAGTTATGTTCAAAACATAATGTTTATACTAATTTTTACACATAGTGAAAAATTGTGAGTTAACCTGAACCAAACCCATCCTTTCAACTGTACATCTGCCAGTGCTTGCCTTTTGGCACACTCACTATTCTGTGTTTGCAAAGATACAAGGAGGATCCATCTTTTTGTATGTTACAGACAACCTTGGAATGTCATTTTTGAATTGAAGCTGCTGTTGTGGAAGTTGGTTATCTTCTTTCTCTACTGGTAATATTTGCAATCTTATATTTTTCTTGAACCATTATTTATGTTTTGGATGTGTTGAGCTCAGAAGTGGAGCATGGTAAAGTTGTTGGCTTGTCATGATGAAGGTGATGAGTTTGAATCGTGAAAACAGTCTCTTGTAGAAATACAGGTTAATATTGCGCGCAATAGAACCTTGTGGTCCGTTTTTTCCCTGCCTTTCTTTTATGTGTTGAGCTCAATTATGAGGTGATGAAACATTTTTTTTTTCTCTTTCATGTTCATGGTTAATTTTATCATAGAGTTCCATATATGCTAGTATCTGTTTTTCTTTCTTTAGGTTTTATTCTCGGTTTATCATTCTCTACTACTTGACTAGTATAATAAGTTCCTGTCAGAAAATATCAATTATCATTCTGGAGGTAGCCTTATTTTTCCACCATATATGTGAGGTAAAGTAGAAAAAACATTGATAGTCGTTGTTTTGAGAATTTAGATAGCAATTCTTAAGAGTGTTGAATTTAGGTGGCGTATGATCTATCAGAAATGACCTCTCTACTCCACCCCATAGGGGTAAGGTCTGACTACACTCCCCATCTCCAAGGCCCACTCGTGAGATAATAGTGGGCATCTTGTTGTTGTTGTCATTGAACTTAGGTGGCGTTTAATGGCTGATTCAGAGTTTAATGGATGTGGTTTCGGAGTTAAGAGAGTCAAATTGTGCTTGGTATGGAAGTTTCAATTTTCTCAGGTTTGATTGCTCAAAATTCTTAAAAAATATTTTCTCTTGGAAAATAAATTCCTAAAAATGTGTAAATAATTTTCCGGAAGTAGAAAAAACAAGTTTCATAAGTGTAATTCATATTAACTGTTTTCTCCCCACCCTTCAACACACTCGACTTCCAAACCCCCCCCCCCCCCCACCCTCCAGCACTATCCCATATTAATATTAAATGTTTTTGGGATAATATTTTCTATTTACTTGCCAAAAACTCAGAAAATAAAGAAGAATCCCACTTATTTTGCAGGAAAACATTTTCTATGAAATGCATTTTCGTTCATACCAAACACACGCTCAGGTTATGATATATCCAATTCTCTCTATATATGCATAAGGTTCGACTTTGAGGCACTTGGTTCTGTCAAACCCGCAAACTCATTTTTGGATCCACCACTGATGACGTCTAGTTTTCATTCTTTTGTGACATAAATCATAATCGTGAAATTTGGGGTGCCATATGTCTATAAATCTTGGTTGCCATGGAAATCATACTTTCGTGCTCTTACGAGCAGATTGCTTCTTTTCCATTTCTGCTGTTACTCAAGAACAGTTCTGGTACTGATGGAGTAGTAATATTCAGGCACGTGAACTTTTCAATATGATGCTGCCTAATTATTCTTGTAACATAAGCAGAGAGTTTAATATAAGAAAAAGGAGAAAAATGCCTTGTCCATCCTTGTTTATTCAATCCCTAGTGTCTCTGAGTTAAAATAATTTTTATTGAGTTGACGAATTGGATGTAAATGATTGCCTCCCCTCCTATTATTTCCCTGCCAAATATATGTTAAACAATTTCATAGGCGATCTTAGTAAACCTTTTATTATGTTAATCTTAAATAGTCTGATGGATCAAATGAAGTAGAGGTTCTTTTTTCTACCATCCATTGGTGCTAAGGCATGTTCCGCTTTTTTTTTTCTCTAATTTACCATACTATTTTTTTTGTTTTACGTACATTTATTTTATTAACTTTCTAGGTGATGATATGTTGTTGAGCTTCCACAAAATCTGTCAAGATGTAATCTAAGTAGTGTTAATTGGCAATTTTCTTGTTATAGGCAATTGTATCCAGCAAAGAGTAAAGAGCTGTGAACTATTGGTGATATCAAGGTTAAATGTCGTGGGAGGACCTTTTGTATGTCAGCAGCTGTTCTTAGCTTGATCACATTAGTTTGTCGTTCCGTAGAAAAACCTGAAGTGATGTGTAACTCATTTTTCCACTAGAAATGGCGGAGCCTCATCGTATTATAGACGAAAATTTTCTTCATACAACCATTGTTCCCATTAGTTTTCCCGATACAATTGGTCTGAACAATCAAAACCACATTATGGATGGACAAAACATTATCATGGATGGACATGGAGTTCCTTATCCTTTTATGCTGCAAGGAGAAGCCATAAACACTTCTCAAGCTTGTCTAAATATACCAAATTTTCCTCGAGCTGTTGACGCCGAAGCAATTCATAATGTTTTTCTGGCTGGGAGAAACAGAATAAAGGAGCTTTCACTGAGTACTTCTTATCCAATGAGTAACACTTACACAGAGGATCAGTATATGGAGGGCATACCAATTTCTGCTGTGTGTCTTGCAAATCTTTTGGCTGCAAGGAACACTATGCATGAGAATCCTGAAAATTTAACGGTATTGGCTCCCTTGTCACATCCTACAGAAGGCCAGAAAATTGATAGTCTAGACTATCCTAATGTGTTGAATCATTCATTTGGATCCTACAGAAACTATGAGTCTGATGGTGTGCCAGAAATTGCTGGGATGGTTGTTGGACGAACAGGATCTCAACCTTTTCAATTAGCTGAAAATGTGAATTCAAACACATGGTTCTCATCAGAAACTGCTAGTTTGAGTTCTGACAGTCCCTCTGGATCCTCCAAATTTAGCAATGAGCTCTCTCTAAGTCTCACAACATCACAATCTGGTGTTGCATGTGGGACCACTATGCGGGACCAATGCTCGGATATAAGCTGCTCTGGTGTGACCAACCATGCTTTCCCTCAGAGACGCTTTGATTCAGAGCTAATGTCTTGCAACAGCAGAAATCTGTCTTTAAACTTTGGCTCATACAAACCAGTTCACCTTTCGCAATTCGTAACTGGATCAAGATATCTTTGTGTAATGCAAGAAATACTCTCTGAAATCGCGCAGTTATCACTTCAAAATCGTAACTCTGTAGGCTATCGAGGAAATGGGACAGAGTTTGGTGCAAACACTTCGTTTGCTTTGAGTTCTGACACTGGAAGGGGCTATGCAGCCATGGGTTCTGATGATTTACCTGATGGAGACCATAGGATCATTGGTCAGATGGATTCTGAAGCAAAGAAGAAGAATCTGGTGGCATTGTTGCAAGTGGTAAGTAGACTATTTGATGATTAGTTTTCTTTGTCAGGATTGATCTGTTCTTTCCTAAAAGTAGGAATTAGCAACGGAAAACTTTTGTAGCTAAACAGAAATATCCATCGCTAATCCTATTTAGCAACGAATTATCAAAAAATTCTGTTAGCGACGAATTACCGACAAGTAGCTTATATCAGTTTTTTTTGTAGTGCGTTTTAGGCATTCCTTCCAGTTTGGCTCTTCTTGATCTTTCCCTGTGCTTACTCATCATATTTATGTTTTGTTTTCACTTGTTTATATTTAGGTTGACGATCAATACAACCAATGCTTGGATGAGATTCATATGGTCATCTCTGCGTTTCATGCTGTGACTGAGTTGGATCCGAGTATACATGCTCGTTTCCCCCTTCAAACCATCTCCTCCTCGTACAAAAACCTGAGGGAGAGAATAAGCACTTACATTCTAGCGATGGGAGAACATTTCAATAAAGGAGGAGAAAGGGGAGTAGAGAAGTCATTCGAAACATCGTTCATTCAAAAGCAGTGGGCACTTCAGCAGCTAAAAAGGAAAGATCATCAGTTATGGAGGCCACAGAGAGGCTTGCCGGAAAGATCTGTCTCAGTTTTGAGAGCATGGATGTTTCAGAACTTTCTTCACCCGTAAGTCCGTTCTTGCATGGCTTTAACTTATATACACTGTCAGTGCAATATGTTGTAGCAGGTAACATATCTTATTGCTATGCTAAGCTAACAAGTGAATAATCCATAACCAAATTAACATAACATTCTCTTAGTTGACTGCTTCTGTTTCTTCTTGTAATATGATTTTGCTCAAGCACTTCACGACCCTGCGTTTCAGATATCCGAAGGATGCAGAGAAGCAATTGCTTGCAGTAAAAAGTGGATTGAGCAGGAGCCAGGTACGGTTACTGCACTGAACCTATATGTTTTCTGAATAATGGTTAAACTTGGATATCGATTTTGAGTTGTTTAGAGCAGGATCTTGATGCTTTTTCTCTTGTCTACTTCATTGAAGTCCTAATATTACACCAACTTTTGTTTTGAACAGGTATCTAATTGGTTCATAAATGCTAGAGTTCGTCTATGGAAACCTATGATAGAGGAAATGTATGCTGAGATGAATAGAAGGAAACTTCGTACTGGAAACGAAGATGAAGCTAACCATCGAAGAAATCACAAAATTATTGAGTCATTTATTTAATATGAAGTGACTTGATTATTATGTATACTAATATTTTGAGTTATATATATATCACTAGTTTAGTCGAGCTTCATCTTCATCATCTAATAGTGGAGAAGATAGTTTGCTCAAAATTTGAGCAATTGTACATCTGCTGTATATCTAAGACTAGATGTTGTATGCTATGCTAAATATGGTTTATATTATTATTATTATTAAAGTCCTTACCCATACGTGTTGTATGTGCTTGTTTTGGTGTTCAAATTCTGCTATCTAGTTTGAGGGAGAAATGGTTTTGTAGTTCTTTACAAACTTATTTTTAGTTTTATGTTCTTTATACAAGAGTTCTTCACTGTTACACATAAAAGATCTGAAAATGTCAATTTCTTTTATTCAAGTTTTAAGTGGTCATAGTGGATCATTTCCTCAAGTTTTTGTTGCAATTGTATTTCGATTTTCAAATTACTATATGCAAAATTTAGAAGGGTAATATAGTAGCATTGCGTCATTTCAAATGTTCTATAACATACCAATTTGATGGAGCATATGAAATGTCCTTGTTCTTTATCTTCACACAGAGAGAGAAGTAAAAGAGCATATTATTTGTCTTTTTTTTTCTTTTGTGAAAAAAGGAAAATTAAACTCCAAAGGATGTAATAGAAAAAGGTTCACGCGAAGCAATTAAATCAGATAGAAGTTTTAACTTTAATTTTCCCTTCAATAGTCACTCAGTCCTCAACACTGCACATTTCACTTTGTTTGATATTCTTTTTTCGTTCGTTTGTTTAAGAAAAGAATGACATATTTTAATATTTTTTTAATGAAAAGTTTATATAATCATATAAAAATTATGATAACATTTACGGCCACAAATTTTAAAACTATTCTTCTTCATTGTTGAGAAAGGAGAAAAATGTTGCAAGAAAAACATGAGTATAAGGGTGGCCAGAGGACCGGGGAGGGTCTTGGTGGGACATGCGGGCTGGGATTAGCGGGACAGGCAGAAGTCCCGTTCCATCCCACATCCCGTCCACCACCCGACCCATCCATCATCCTATTTTTTCTTCATCCACATCCGATCCACCCATCATCCACGGGTGGATCGGTGCTTCGCGGATGAAAATTATAGTACAATCCGTAAATTCTTGGTAAAACGAAAAAAAAACACATTAAATAAATATAATCATACTGTTTTTACAAGCCGTGTCTATGCTCCAAACATGCAACAAAAAAAATGGAAAGGAGCCAAAAGCCTATAATAATTCGAAGTAACTAAAGTTTAAAGGACGAATTACATGCAACTTCTAATAATACTAATAATTGAGTTTCTAATTAGCGATAATCTTAATAGACTAAAACATTAAAATCCATCAGGTCTTCCGTCTTCATATCACATCCTCTAAGATTCATTCATTTTCTAAATCACATATACATGTCCTCTCCATCCTGCCATTAATGAAATAAAAGCTTATAAAAAACAAAACATATAAAAAATAAAACATTATTAAAGCAACATTATCGTAGGAAATAAATGTGATTAGTTTACCGAGTTAACATCAATGACTTCAATTGTAGAGCTTAATTTAGTCGAGAGAGAGGCATCGATGGTAAATGATGAAATGCTAGAATTTAGTTGTACATTAAAAAAAATTAATTTATAAACGGGTGGATGGATGGGTCGGGTGGTGGGTTGGATGTATGTCCACCCGAATCCGACCCGGTCCGTCATCCGATCCATCCGTCACCCGATTAAAATTCGTGTTTTGTCAGTTTTTCGTCCATATAATCGGGTCGGGTGGATCGGATATCCATCGGGTCAGGGTGAAATTGCCAGCCCTAGGCGAGACGGGGTCGAGTTTTCAGTTTTTTTTTTGCACTTAATTTTTAAAAATAATATATATAAACACTTTAATAATTGAACAAGATAGTGTAATAAAAATAACCCAAGACTGTTTTTGTGCCTATTATATTATTTAATAGAAATATAATTTTTTGTAATACAATTTCAAATTGCAACTTTGTGGTGTTGTTCAAAGTGGCAAATCACATAGTAAAATTGCAATTAAAAAAATTACATAGTTAACCATGCTTTTTATAATTTCCTCACAATGTCTTGATGATCTTCGGTTGAATATAAAAGTTGTCGGTCAAATTGTTCGACGTCGCTTCTTGTTCCCTCGGACAAGATTTTGTTGTAGTTGTAGTCTTCTTCTTCGTTGATCTCCGGTTGGCCGCATCTTCTACGCTCCGCTCGAATCCAATCTCTGAACAATGAATGTCTGTGCTCTCCTATTTGAAATCTTCCCACAGAAAAAGCGCTTTCAGACGCTGTTGATGACGCTTGAATGTTCAACACATCTCAGTCCATCTTTGCTAGTGTCAGAAATGTGTTCTCATTGTCCCTTCAGTATTTCAGCAAGTCTTCATGTCCTTCATCATTGACAATTAATTCGTACGGTACAACACCCTGCAAAACATAGACATCAAATTCGCTAACTTATGAAGAAGTTGAACCACTAAACATTTTATTTCTAAGGCCTTGAATACATGCAACAGAAACCGCATGTGTTTTTATAAGGTAGCAGCGAAGTAGTAGAAGATGGTACAGAAGCTGGTTGATTATTTGCACTTTGTTGTTGGTAATACATATATATTTTTTTGCATATATTAGACGTAACTTTTTCTTTAGTTGGTTTGTGAGTTGATTCTTCAGTTGAGTATGTTGGAAGTACTTCTATACAATCATAAATCGTTTCTACAAGTGTTTTACAACCGTCTACTTTAATAGTCGGATTTAATACATCACCAATAATATAAATAGTGGGAATAAGATTTTTTTTTAATTTTTAAACATATTTTCAATAGATGTCTTATAAGTTTGTTTTTTCATATATTCATTAAGTAACAAAAATATTAGAGCTATATAAAATAACATAGTTGAAATAGTAGGATAATAAATATAGGAAAATTCTTTAGTAGTTTGAAAAAATTTCTCTAAAAATCCATTAAGTTCTAAAAAAAATTCCCAATCATTATCTACAAGCATATCCCTTGGATTTTTTATTATGGGCGTTAAATAATAAAGTTATAGGTTTTCTATAATCGTAAGCAACAAATAGTTGTTCATATAGAGAATTTCACCTAGTCGCTACTTCTTCAGAATTTTTCTATAAGGTAATCTATTAAGAGTCCCACATCGGATATGGAATGGAAAAACGGACTCCTTATATGGACTTAGACAATCCTCACCATACAAGCTAGCTTTTAGGGTGAGTTAAGCCCAAGATCTATTCTTTAAATGGTATCAGAGCCAGACTCATTCCAATTCTTTGTTCACCGATGTTGAGCCCCCAAATTATATTATCCACGCTCCAGTTAACAAGGTCTGAGCGTGCGGGAGAGTGTTAAGAGTCCCACATCGGATATGGAATGGGAACATGGACTCCTTATATGGACTTAGACAATCCTCACCCTACAAACTAGCTTTTGGGGTTGAGTTAGGCCCAAGATCTATTCTTTACATAATCCACAATCGTGACAATTTTTTTTTTTACTCTTTGCGTCTTTGTATTTTTTTACCTTTAAAAATAAAGTTTATAGCAAATTGTATTTAATCATGAATGTTTTCAAAATATTTTAGACCATCCTTTACAACTAAGTTATAAATATGACACGCACATCTTATATGAAAATGAACAGGAAAATATGGAGTTAATCGAACTTTTAAAAGTCTTATAGCATAATCATTAGAAATAGCATTATCTAATGTGATAGTTATAATTTTATTAATTATTCCATAATAATCACAAATTTCATTAATATATTTTGTGCAATAAAACTTCCAGTGTGCCTATCATCAATATATCTATATGCTAAAATACATTTTTGCATAGACCAATTATGATCTATCCAATGACATATTACCGTTAAATAATCATTACCATTTTAGTACTATGACCTATGTCAGAAGTGATAGCCACTTTACCATTAAAATGATACAACGCATAACGTAAATATTGTTGATATTCACTTGTAAATTTAAAAAGCATCTCTTCTAACAGTTGATGTAGGAAAACCATAAAAGCAGGATTATATGTTTGTTGAACGTAATGAATAAAACCAGGAGAGGAAGAAAATGAGAAAGGCAAACCCTCCACCACAACTAATTTTGCTATATTTGTCCTATCTTTATTTTTATCATAGTTAGGACAAAAAATTCCCCCCGTCGTCGAGTTATTTTGACCATGTACTTGGTCGGGGACACTATGTGAACCTTGTCCCGACTCAGCTGGCACACCAGATTTTTTAGCCTGGTATTGATTCCACCTAGTTGTGTGCTCGCCTTGTACACGTCTCAATAAACCTCCAGTCCCACCGTGACCTTTTCCGGTTGTAAATTTATAAACATTTTTACAAATTTTACATCTAACTACTGGATTCTCTTAGTTCCTATAAAAAAATCTCATGCAACTAATTTTAATTTTCGTTGTGTAGGGCCTCGACTTATACTAGGTGGAATAAGAGGCGTTCCAATTTCAATTTGAGGCTAAAACTCAGTCTGAGGTTGAGGTTGAGATGTACTAGTGGGTGCATCATCTACATTATCGTCAATATTAAAGTCTGGTTCAGATGTAGAATATACCTTATCATCTAATGGTAAATCATTAAAAAATAGTTTCATCTATATGAGTGAAATCAATCAAATCATCGGGACTAAGAATAAGATTACTAGAAGAAGTACCCTTACCCTTGTTACCCCTACTAGAAGAAACACCTTACCCTTATCCGTAATCATACGTCCAAAGTGTTCCATTATAATTATGCAAATAAATAATTAAAGTAAATGAAATTAAGTACGATAATTAAAATTAAGTAACAATAATAATTTAAAGAAGGAATGAAGGTACCAAACGCCGACGTAACGTCGACGTGTAATCGATGTTGAAAATTGAAAGTTTGCTCGATGGATGATCCTCAAGTTAGTTGCCAACTTCACTCCCAGTTTTTGAACTTTGATATAAATGAGCAAAAAAATATAATATTTAGTAGGCAATGTAGAATTGTAGAGAGATAAATTGAGAGATTAGAGAGATGGTAGAAAGATTTATGAGAAAAATGAGGTATTTATAGTTGAGAAATAGGGTTAAAGTGTAAATATATTAACTTAGGGGTTAAAAATAAATATTAAGGGGGTATGGGTTTATGGGGTGGGGGAAAAATGGTCGTTATAGTCGTTGCACAACGGCCAAAATTGAAATATGGCCGTTGTTGCAACGACTATTTTTGCAAAGGGGAGGGGGTTGACGGGGAGGGACGGGGTCGGGTTGGGGCGGGTCGGATCGGGATCCAGACAGGCGGACGAGCCCAGATCCCGTCCCGAGTTCGAACCCCGACACCAATTTTTTTGGGGATCGGGGCGGGGTATCAGGCCGGGTAGAGATTGGACCGACCCGGCCCACTAGACATCCTTAAGTATATACGTACTTTATGAAGCAAAAGCTTCCTTATCTTTACATTTACCTTGGTAAGTGAATTAAGCAGCTTCCAACACTTTGAAGTTTGAAGTATATGATTGGACTAGAATCTCACTCGTGTGGTACGAGTTGATGGGGAGACAAGTTCAGCACTTTTCCTGAATAAACATACAAATCCGATAGGGGCCGGCAAGAAGATGACAATAAAATACATGTTGCTTTTGTTGGTTCACTTGCATCATGTGACCATATATAATTTCATCTCATTAAAATTATCTAACCGGGGAAGTTATATAAAGGTGATCATATTATTCATATCTACAAGACTCACCTCTTTACGGTATCTAAAATTGTCTCCAATTATGTTTTTTGGGTTTAACCATATCTAGTATCAAAGACTCACTATTCCGACTAAGTGTGTAAATTATTTTCTATTAAAAGATTCTTCATTTCAAGATGTTCCAACATAACTTGAGATTCTT
This sequence comes from Anisodus acutangulus, assembly GCA_029783415.1. NCBI lineage: Eukaryota > Viridiplantae > Streptophyta > Magnoliopsida > Solanales > Solanaceae > Anisodus > Anisodus acutangulus. The sequence goes on along the minus strand of CM056509.1, from coordinate 41,430,124 downwards.
AGTTGAAAATTAAAAGAATTCTCACTTATTCCACACCACACGGGAATTACCTTTCATATGTTATTACTCAACTATTGTTCCATGAGATGCTTTAATAACTTGGCTATATGTTGTGATCGGCGTGTAGGAATATTAATTCCTTTAATAATATTCTTCCAAAGATACAATATATACACAATCATCCTAAGCTTGAATTATAGAAGATTAATCTACCTTACCTAAATTATATAATACTAATTACAATCATAATAATTACAATATATTACATTATCAATTATAATAAATGAGAGGTAATTATGAGATATCCTCATAATTACTCTAACAGTCCCCCGCAATCTTAACTGGAGGTTCTCGGATGCTGAGACTGTCCCTGAAATCATCAAAAAGTACGTGCGGAAGACCTTTTGTAAAGATGTCAGCTATCTGATAACGAGACGGTACATGGAGAACACGGACTTGACCACATGCAATTTTTTCTCGGACAAATAAGATATTCATTTCAATGTGTTTCGTGCGTTGATATTGAACATGATTGCCAGATAAGTAGATCGCACTCACATTGTCACAATACACCACTGTTGCCTTTTCAATCGGATAATGGAGCTCCAGTAGTAGATTACGGATCCAACATGATTCAGCAACAACATTGGCCACCCCTCGGTATTCTGCCTCTGCACTCGACCGAGATAGTGTGGACTGACGTTTAGAAGACCATGAAATGAGATATTCACCCAAGAACACCCAATAGTTGAAAGTGGAACGACGTGTGTCTGGGCAGCCACCCCAATCCGCATCAGTGTAGGCAGAAAGACTCGAGATGGAGGACTTATACATATGAAGTCTGAAATAAAGAGTACCCTTAACATACCGCAGAATCCTCTTGAGAGCCCCCATATGTTCTTCCTTCGGATCATGCATATGTAAACAAACTTGTTGAACCACATAGGAAATATATGGTCTTGTAAAAGTAAGATACTGTAAGGCCCCTGCTAGGCTATGGTAATGGGTAGGATCACTGTATGGAGTTTCGGCATCATTACTCAATTTTGCCTTCGTATCCACGGGAGTATGTGAAGGTTTGCAGGACGACATCCCTGTTTTTTCAATTATTTCTTCGGCATATTTCTTTTGACTGAGAAACAGACCACTTGAATATTGGGAGACAACAATGCCAAGAAAATAATTCAACAGACCCAAGTCCTTTATTGCAAATTCAGCTGCAAGAAGGGACATAATGGATTGACGAAGTGAAATGGAAGATGCTGTGAGAATAACATCATCGACATACAAAATGATATATGCCATGTCAGCGCCTTTTCGATAAATGAACAATGACTGATCAGACTTGCTGTGAGAAAATTCCAATTTGGAAACAAATCCTGCAAACCTGTGTACCATGTCTGATGAGCTTGTTTCAAACCATATAAGGATTTCTTCAATAGACAAACATGATCTGGACGGGTATAATAGCGGAAACCCAGCGGCTGATGCATGTATAATGTCTCCTGTAAGTTGCCATGCAAGAAAGCATTTTTAACATCTAACTGGTGAATGGTCCAAGATTTGGAAAGAGCCAAATTGAGAACTGTCCGGATAGTTGCTGGCTTAACCACTGGACTGAATGTTTTACCATAATCTACCCCAACCTACTGAGACCTGCCATCACCAACAAGACGAGCTTTGTATCTCGCAAAAAAACCATCATAATTTTTCTTATGACAAAAAACCCACATAGACTGAATGATGTTCACATTAGACGGACGTGGTACCAATTCCTACGTCTTATTTGTAATAAGAGCATTAAATTCGTCTAACATGGCAACTTTCCAATTCGGGTCGGATAAGGCAACTTTGGGATTTTTTGGTAGAGGTGATGGTTGAACAGAGGATAGTAGGTTAAAATGACGTTTGGGCTGAAAGATCCCATGCATGGCACGAGTTTCAATGGTCTGAGGCTGGTCTGTCACTGGTTGGGTAGTTTGGTTCTCGGGTATAACATTGGGCCGAGGTGAAGGCTGGAGGCCCAAGTGACTAGGTGTAGCCGTTGTGGTATGAGGCTGGGCTGTGGTAATGCTTTGGGCTAAGGGTGTGGGTGTGGAGTGTGGACTGCCTTACATGGGACGAGGTCTCCAGTCCAGCCCCATTTTGTGGTTGGGCCAAAAAGTGTTGGGCATTTTGTTTGGTTGGTTCCACATGTGTTTTGTCATTAAGATGGTGGTGTAAAATAGGATGTAGTCCAGTATCCAAAAAATCATATGAAGGTGAGGATGCCACATGAGATTTAGCAAACAGGAATTTAGACTCATAAAAAACCACATGACGACAAACAATTATCTTCCCATTCATCAAATCATAACATTTATATCCCCTATAATTTTGTGGGTATCCCAAAAATAGACAAGGAGTATAACGAGCATGGAACTTGTTAATGGAAGTATATGGAAATAAAGGATAACACAAACATCCAAACACCATTAAATGTGTAACAGACGGGAGACGATGATATAACATTTGTATAGGGGACACATTGGATATCAATTTACTAGGATGAATATTTAAAAGGTAGATAGCCATTTGAAGTGAATGGTGCCAAAACTTTGGTGGTGTGGAAGAATGCACAAGAAGAGAGCGAATCATAATATTAATCGTTCGAATTTTTCTTTTGGCTTTCCCATTTTGTGTATGTGGACACGAAAGACGCAAAGACATCCCATTTTGGTGACAGAAATCATTAAAATGAGCATTTATGAATTTCCCCCATTGTCACATTGAAAACTTTTAATGCTTTTGCCAAATTGAGTTTTGATAAAAACACTAAATTGTTTAAAAATGGTGGATGTTTGTGATTTATGTCCCAGTGGAAAAGGCCACAAAAATTTCGAATAATCATCTAGAATGAACATATAGTATTTATGACCTGCAGAACTCAAAATGGGTGATGTCCACAAATCACAATGCACAATATCAAATGACAGATAGGTATGAGAATTAGAAGAGGCAAAAGGAAGCTTAACATGTTTACCAAACACGCAAGATTGGCAAACAAAAGAGTCCAAAGGTTTATTACACAAAACCAAATTATTCTTCCTAAAATTATTAAAAACTTGTGCTCTTGGGTGTCCCAATCTATTTTGCCATAGAATAGGAGAAATGACAACAAAGATTGATGGTTTGTTCATGCTATTTTTGGAAACAGAGGTGATGGGGTATAAGTCTCCCGTGCTATTGTATTTCATAAGTGGCATCCCCGTCTAAAAATCCTTCATAGAAAAGCCAAAATGATCAAAATTTACAGAAACATTATTGTCAATTGTAAAACGTCTAACATAGATCAGGTTTTTAGTTAAATTTGGTACATGTAAGACATTTTTCAAGTGTAAAAGTGGGTGTGGGGAGGGTAGTGTTACTTGACCAATACCACGAATTGGAATTTCCTGCCCACTACCGACAACAATATTTTACTATTGCTCATATTACAATAAGATGAAAGATTACCTTGAGATGCAGTCATATGTGACGTAGCCCTTGTGTCCATGTATCATGACTCATCGGGAACACTTAGATGCATGTTATTCATGGCATGTTCAATGTTTGTGGGTGCATAACCAATAGAAGATGATGCTTGAGCCGCAAACGCTTGTTGTGGATGCCGTCATATGTGACGTAGCCCTTGTGTCCATGTATCATGACTCATCGGGAACACTTAGATGCATGTTATTCATGGCATGTTCAATGTTTGTGGGTGCATAACCAATAGAAGATGATGCTTGAGCCGCAAACGCTTGTTGTGGACGACATCCGAGAATATCGGGTTGGCGATTTGAAGAGGGGGGAGGCCGGGCCACGAAGAGGTCGGATATGGACAAGGTGGGGAAGTCCACTGTGGGGCCTAGGCCCATGGTGGGTACTGCCCCCACTGCTCGTAGTGGCCACTGCAGCCTGCAGGCTGACCACCTCCCATTCCTCGTCCCTTTCCACCATTATTTTTTCCTTTATTGTTACGGTTTGAACCCCGTTTTGACCATTATTAGAACGATTACCGTGGCCCCCTGAACCAGAATTTTGGTGCTCTAAATCAGTGGAGATGAGTTTGTAGAGACGAGAGCGGTTTCTCCCGAGGATGCTTGCTTTGCTTTTCGCGTTTCTTCGAGAATTAACCTCGAACGGGCCTCGTAAAAGGGAGGCAACAGATTTCTTTGCTGAATGAATGGAGCAACACCATCATATTGTTCATTCAACCCCGCGATCAACTGAAGAACCAACCTTTGATTTGTCACGGGTGAACCAACGTTGGACAGTTGGTTCGCAAGTACCTTTAATTCTTGACAATAGGCGGAGATGTTGGAAAAGTCATCCAATTTAACATTTGTAAATTGGTGTTCAAGATAAACTGCCCTAGAAATTTTGTTATCTTGAAAAATGTTTTGTAACTGTTCTCACGCCTGTTGTGCCATAGAATTTGGTTCTAAGATGGTATGGAGAAGATCATTCGAAATTGTGCCATAAATTCATTGAAGGACTATAGCATCTAATTTTGACCATAATTTCTTATCCACCGTAGTGGTATCCGATGGGGACTCGGATAGAATGATATGGTTAATCACCTTATAAGCGCAACAATGAATTTTGAAAAGTTCTGCCCAAGAGGTATACTGCCCTTTCTCCATTTCGAGAGTTATGGAGATAAATTTTTTGATGTTATTAACGGCAAGAGCGGGATTAAATGTTTGTTTTTCGGCCATTGGTCCACAAGAAATTAAATTAGAGAATGAAAGAAGTAGTGTTTGATGTGGAAAAAGAAAATCCTTAGGGTTTGGGATAGAAGATAGCCGGGGGGGGGGTATTAGGGTTTTGTGTGGAGGAAGAAGTAGTTTAGGGTTTTAGGAGAGCGGGCCGAAAATTTTAGGAGAAGAAAGGGAGAGAATTCAGTGGGAGAGTTTAGAATTAGGGCAAATGATCTTTGACTCCTGATACCATGTAGGAAGATTAATTCCTTGATTAATATTCTCCGAAATTTTACAATATATACAACCATTCTAAACTTGAATTATGAAAGACTAATCTACCTTACCTAAATTACACGATACTAATTACAATCAAAATAATTACAATATATTACATTATTAATTATGATAAATGAGGGATAATTATGGGATATCCCCATAATTACTCTAGCATGGCGATCCTAAGAAACTAAGGTTTAATTAGGGTTGGTCTGTTTGAATGTTTTGATATAATTAATCACATTATAAAATCTGGCATAGAAAACTTGATCTGTGGCTAGTAGTTGCAAGCTGAGTTTATCTTAGTTGAGTTAAAATTAAGGAGGTAGCTATGCTAATTAGTTGGTTAATTTGTTAAGAAATTACTGTCTTCAGATTAGGAAAAGACTAAATCACAAAGATTTGGAGCTTAGCTCCATTTAATAACTCGAGCTAGAAATAGAAAAGTTAGCTTGAGATTTAAGTGATTATGTTTAATACACATTTTAAGACTTAAAAAAACTTAGGTAGAATTCATTAATTTGGTTGAAAAACTTTCAATGAGATTGTGAAAATCATTATCTATTACATCATAGCATTTGAGTGAGTTAAAATATATACTCAGTTGCATTACCTTCACTTTGGAGACACAACCCTAGTTGTCTTTATCCATCGCGTATAAAATCTAAAAGAAATTCATTTTATGCAAATAGGGATAGAAGTTATAATCCAATCAACAATTATTACTGGAGCGGACGTTTGGCTTCGGTTTGACTATGTGCTTTCGTCGGAGTTCATATAAACACCGTAATACCATTAGATCTATGGTCGTTTAATATAGATCTGGCCGGATTTTTATTTCCGGCGTCGATCTCCATTTTTTCTCCGATAATCTTTGCTTGTGTGTATAATATGTGTATTATTAGTGTGTATATATTATACACTGATTATACATTAATTATATATTTATTATACACAATTTATATAATAATGATACATTTTTTATACATATATACTGTATGAATACATATTATATACAATAATGATACAATTTCTATCATATGATGCATTTTCTATACATATACAGTAGTGATACATATTCTATACAACAAGTATACAATTTCTATACGTATGATACATTTTCTATACATATACAATAATGATACTTATACAACAGTGATACAGTTTATATACATGTGCTGGAATTAGTTGAAAATAGCTAATATTCTTGGGCCACCGGGTGTTAATAGTTTCACTTGAATGACCATTTGTGTCCTCGTCCCTTCTATATTTAGTGCAACGACCTCTTTATACCAATTTTAAGGTGTAATTTGGGCGTACCGCCTTCTCCTATGAATGCTAACAAATTAGAGTATTTGATTGGTTGTATAAGAAAAACAATTATCGCATAATTACTTTAGCATTTGGTTGACCACTTAAATAAAATAATCTCCCCATGGCCTTAAGAAATGGTTGATTAGCAATGTCAGGCATGAGCTTTACAATTTGTCTCTATATAACCAAGTAATTTCATCGGATTTTCTTCTTAACGACAGGTGTGTAACTTTCTCCCCCAATTAGAAATATTAATGCAAATATAGACGTTTGTCAAAATTTGTGTTCCTCCTCATCCTCATTATTCTCGTCCTTCTTCCTCCATCTTCTTCATCTTTTTCATATGTTTTGTAGAAAATTGGCGATACATTACTTATTTGTGGTTGGTTTGAATTGGTTTGGTTGAAGAAACTTGCAAAATATCATTTTTAGATTTTGTTGAGCTTGATTGTTGACGAAGATAAAGTTGGTCTATTTGAAGGTTTGAGTTGAGTCTAATCATTGAAAATTATTGGTATTAGTATGAGAATGTTGGATATCAAATTTGGGAGTCATTTTGAGTTATTTTTGTCCAATTTGGATCAATTTTAAAGCAAGTGGGACCAAAATAAGGAATTGTGGCATGCAGGTCATGACAGCGAGCAGTAGAGATGGTAAAGAGACGCAGGCAAGTGGGACCAAAATAGTGAATTGTGGCATGCAAGTCATGCCATATTAGTATAGCTTCATGTTATATTCACCCAGTTGTCATGTTGGATTATTCACAAATCATGCAGGATCATCATCCATCTGGGTTACTGCACAAATCATGTAGGATGGTTATGGACATTTCAAAGCTACAAATAAAAAAGAGGAAAATTACATTTCAGAACTGCGGCATGCAAGTCATGACAGACTAGTGTGACTTCATGCTATAATCAATCTAGTTGTCTTTCATACCAGACCGATATGACGTCATGTTATATTCAACCTAGTTATCATGTTAGACTACTTATAAATCATGTCAGATCGTCATCATTCAAAACTACGAACAAAGAGGGAAAAATACATTTGAGAACTTTAACATGCAAGTCATGACAGACCCGTATGACTGTATGCTATATTCAATCTAGATGTCATGTTAAATTACTCACCAATCATAACAGATTGCATGCATAATTTCAAACTTACAAACAAAGAAGGGAAAAAATATATTTCGAAATATTAAATATTTTGTAATAATGAAGTGAAAAAATATAAAAGAATCATTTTCAGGTACCACAAGTGAAATAAATTTATTTAAAGAATAATTTTCTAGTTACCATGAATGAAATAGATTATTTAAAGAATTATTTTAACATGAATGAAATAGATTATTTAAAGAATTATTTTAACATGAATGAAATAGATTTAATTAAAGAGTTATTTTCTCATTACCATGAGTGAAGTAACTTATTTAAACAATTATATTCTGAGGTACCTGAAACACTATAAAGAAAAGGAAAAAATATATTTAGAACTTGGCATGCAAGTCACTAAAGATCCATGACTTCATACTATTATGTATATATATAGTTATATACTAGTTATCTGGTTAAATTACTCATAAATTATTTGATCGCCATAATTATGTGTATAGTAATGAAACACACAGACTTATATTGTGAGGACAGATACGTTTTTGTCTTGCTCGTAAAACTTATATTGTGAGGGCATATATGTTTTTAAATAGACGTCGGCTTTGCATTTACATCTTGTGTCCAGAAATTAACCAACATCGCAATCTTTAATTTCCATCAATATTTATTGTTATATAAAGACCTGAAAGCTCCAAAACTTTCCAATTTTTGCTATTCGTAATACCCTACCAAACTTTGAAAATGAAATACTAACTGAAAAAAATAAATAGATAGTATATAATATCCAAAAACCACTGCCGACACTTTAACTTCATATTGGGTTTATTAGGCTGTTAATTTCTATTGGGGTGAATTTCCGAAGAGTTTAACTTCTATGTGTCGGAGATTTCTAAGAAATGTCTCACATTAGTGAGGAAATACTATATTATTGTGTTTATAAGGAAACGTTCTTCCTTATGGGTTAAGATATATTTGAACAGAATTAATTAATTCATTAATTCAGAAAATTATGAAAATATAATATTCTTAATCATTGGTTTAATTTCAAGTGGCACCATGAAAAGACATCATTCATAACCATTGGTTTAATCTCAAGAGACACCATGAAAAAACATCATATATCTATAAATAGATTGCCATATTCCCATCAGGAAAATGAATCAAAAATCAAAAATATTCTCAATACAGTAGGAATCAAACATTGTTTTAGTGCAAACAATATTTGATTAGACTTCTTAGTATCCCTAAGACATTCAATCCTTCCCGGTGCACTCTATGAGGTGAAAGAGTCTTAAGGGAAGAGTTTGTACTAACTTGTGAAGTCGTTTTTCTACATTTTCTGCAATTTGTTTCTAACATTATGTACTAAAATGGAATGTAACCAATTATATTAGATCACTTATAGTTATAAGGTAATTATAATAATTTGAAGTAAATCTCTATTATAAGTAATAATTGACAATCCGGTAGAGATGATAATTATTAACATGCTATAAATGGTTAAACTATTATTAATTTTGAAGGAAATTTCACACTATAAGTATATAATTTAAATTCATTTCCTAATTTCTTTTGGAAAGACTATTACGCTACTTATCCATTTATTACTTTTGTTTTCGACCTATTATTACATTTCTACATCAATCATTTTCGAACCCCCACCCCCACTCCCCACCCACCCCCCACAAATTAAATTGATAAGCAACAAGAGTCTTGCATTACGTTACACAAATGATAAGACTCCAATTTTTGCACGTAGTCAATGTTTGAAATTTCAAATATTCCTCTTAATCTTAGTTGATGTTAAATCTTCAGAGTTTTAACTTATAAAAACAAAATCTTCATGCTAGTTATTAATAGAAATTTCCGTAATAATTAATTGTACATCTCCTATATTAGGTAGAATTATATTTATCTTGTAATTAGGATTGATTAGTTGCCTAGTTTGTAGCAAAGTAAATATTTTTGTAACACTATATATATTGTAAATCATTAATGAATGAAATCAAGGAAGAATATTTTCCCCGGCCTCCCTTCTCCGTCCGACAACCATGTCTGACTCGAAATCCAATTTTCACCCAGCCCTTGCTGTCTCCAACATCAAATCTCATATCTCCATCACTCTTGAGATGGAAAACGTTCATTATGCGACATGGGCGGAACTCTTTAAAATCCATTATCACTCACACCGTGTTATCCATTACATAATTCCATCGGAAAAAGGCAAGGAGAATGTGTCGAACACCAATGATGAGAAGGAATTATGGTTGACCCTTGATGCAACGGTCCTCCAGTGGATCTACGCCATAATCTCGAGTGATTTACTACATAATATTCTTGAGCCTGATTCCACGACTATGGAAGCTTGGGAACGTTTATGTGACATAATCCAAGACAATAAGAATTCTAGGACCGTCACACTTGAGCATGAATTTTCCACCATTGATATGTCGAATTTTCCCAATGCGTATGCATACTGTCAATGACTCAAGGTTCTGTCAGACCAACTCAAGAACGTTGGGGCGCCGGTAACTAACAATTGGCTCGTGTTACAAATGGTTGCCGGCCTTACTGACGCATACAGTGGAGTAGGTACACTTATCCGTCAAAGCAATCCTCTTCTGCCATTCTACCAAACCCGTTATATGCTCACCCTCGAAGAAGTGGGTTTTGTCAAGAAGTCAGGCACCGTGTCAAATTTTGCTTTGCTTGTCGCTCAGTCCGATGAGAATTCATTACAATTTGAAAATTTGCCGCCAAATCATGGCCAGAAGGGCTGAAATGGCGGTAACGAGAGCAAAAACCATGACGGTTAAGTTGCTGATACCGTGGGCTTGGCAGCAACAACAGCCAGCCCAATGACAGCCGACAGCCTAGTGGGGTAGTGGGCCGATACCATGGGCTTGGCAGTGGCCCTGGGTCGTGCCTCCCTACCCATTCCCCGCAGGAAATTGGGCCAGGCCAGCAGCCCAGGCACAGCGAACCAGCCAGCAGGCCCAGCAATCCGACATGGAAATCCTTGGGCCACTGCCGAGCCAGTGGCAGCAGGCCCACTCGGCAATGGCCACCCCGATAGATATCGAGGCTGCGATGCACACTCTTGGGCTTATGCCGATCCAGTGGCAGCAGGCCCACTCGGATGCAAATTGATACATGGACACCGGTGCAACGTCTCATATGACGTTCTCATAAAGTAATCTCTCGTCCTTATTTAATTTGAGCAATAATCGTGGTATAATTATCAGAAATGGTTATTTTCCAATTCGTGGTTATGGTACTACAAACTTGTCTCCCCCGAACCCACCGTTAATTTTGAAAAATGTCCTTCACGCACCTCCATTATTAAAAATGTCCTTCACGCACCTCCATTATTAAAATTTCAGTTAGAAAATTTACCACTAATAATTGGGTTTCTGTTGAATTTGATATTTTTGGGTTTTCCATGAAGGATTTTCATACGGGGATGCGTCTAATGAGATGTGATAGTCATAGAGAGCTTTATACAATCACCACGACCACATATCAAGCCAAATTAACATCCACTTTTGCAGCTTTAGCTCCTTCTTTATGGCATGAACGTTTGGGTCATCCGGGAGCACCTGTTTTTGCTTCCCTTAAACAAAATAAATTTACTGAGTGTACTAGACCTCGTAGTTCTCATGTTTGTCATTCTTGTTCTCTTGGAAAATATGTTAAGTTGCCTTTTGTTGCTTCTAAGTCTCGTATTGTTATGCCTTTTGATATTATTGATAGTGATATTTGGACATCTCCCATTTTGAGCTCTTTGGACCATCGATATTATCTTCTGTTGTTGAATGATTACTCTAATTTTTTATGGACCTTTCCTTTGTCTAAAAAGTCACAAATGTTTTCCACATTTCTATCCTTTAGAGAATACATCCACACTCAATTTGAACGGGTTATTAAAAATATTCAGTGTGACAATGGTAGAGAATTTGATAATGTGCCTTTTTGGGATTTTTGCAAAACTAAAGGTTTGTCTTTTCGTTTCTTGTTTCCACATACATCATCTCAAAATGGAAAAGCAAAAAGAAAAATTAAAACCATTAACAATATTGTTAGAGCCTTATTTGCACATCTCTACCACCATCCTTTTGGAATCATGCGTTGCACATGACAACCTATCTTTTGAACATACTTCCGAGCAAAAAAATAGCCTACCAATCCACACTCAAAATTTTATACCTAAGGGACCCATCATATTCTCATTTACGGGTTTTCGGGTGTTTATGTTATCCCCTCTTTCCTTCTACTACCATCAATAAACTTCAACCCCGGTCAACTTTATGTGTTTTTTTGGGATATCCATCAAATCGTCGTGGTTACAAATGTTTCCACTTATCCTCTAATAAAATCATCATAAGTCATCACGTAATTTTTTATGAAACAAATTTCCTTTTTGCCAAATTACATTATTCGGGGCCTCCTACCTATGAATTTCTTGATGATAGCATACCTCCATATTTGAACCATAAATTAGCTTCCCAAGCAGGCCCAACGTTTCCCGGTGTCTCGGCCTAATTATCGAGCCCCGAGGTTATTGGCCCAGTTGAGCCTCTCGCTGGCAGTCCACTGCCGAGAGGCCCAGTGGCGGGCAGTCCGCTGGGTCTCGGTCCACTATCTGGCTCGGGCATCCCACGTCCTCTGGTCCACTGCCCGGCAGTCCAGTCATTGCCAGCTCACTGCCGGGCAGTCCGTCACTCTCGTCTGACCCTACTTCAATTCTGGCCCAATGGCCTCACTTATAGTCAACATGGAATTTTTAAGCCAAACAAAAAATACAGTCTTCACACCCATGTTTCCAAGTCACCGTTGCCCCGTAATCCTGTGTGTGTCCTTAATGACCCAAATTGGAAAATGACTATGGATGATGAATTTAATGCTCTTATTAATAATATGATGTGGGATTTAATGCCCCGTCCCCCTGATGTTAATATGATTCAGTCTATATGAATTTTTAGTTATAAAAATAATCTGATGGTACATTTGAGAGGCACAAAGCCCATCTTGTAGATAATGGGAAGACTCAACATGTTGATGTAGATTGCGGTGAGACTTTCAGTCCGGTGGTCAAACTGGTAACTATCATGACGGTTCTCAGTCTGGCTCTTTCGAAGGCATGGCTGCTTCATCAGCTTGATGTTAAAATATCTTCCTGCATGGAGACCTCAATGAAATAATGTACATGGATCAGCCCATGGGGTACAAAGACCATATATGGGCTCAAACAAGCTCTTAGGGCCTGGTACAAGAGGTTTGCAGATTACGTTTCACATATTGGGTTTTCTAACAGCAGGTCTGATCATTCTCTATTCATCTACTGTCAGGGTAATGATACTGCTTACATTCTTTTGTGTGTGGATGATATTATCTTAACTGTCTCATTTGATGCACTTCGCAAGTCTATCATGTCACTGCTTGGCTCTGAGTTTGCAATGAAAAATCTAAGGCCACTGAGTTACTTTTTGGGGATAGTTGTGACGCACAATACAAGTGGTTTATGTTTATCCCAAAAGAAGTAAGCATCAGAGATTGTTGAATGAGCTGGCATGTCATCGTGTAGGCTGTCTACCATTCTGATTGACACTAAACTAAAGTTGAGTGCTTCTTCTAGCAAGCCATATGTCGATCCATCATATTACTGCAGCCTTGCAGGGGCCTGCAGTATCTCACATTCACGAGGCCCGACATCTCTTATGTTATGCAACAGATTTGTCTATTCATGCATAACCCGATGAAGGATCACATGCATGCTCTCAAACGCATTGTGCATTATATTCAGGGTACTCTCGATCATGGCTTGCATTTATATCCGTCTTCGACAACCACTCTTATTTCATACACATATGTCGATTGGGGTGGTTGTCCGGATACCAGACGTGGAGCGTCTGGTTATTGTATATTTCTTGGTGATAATTTGGTCTCTTGGTTCTCAAAACGGCAAGCAACATTGTCCAGATCCAGTACCGAAGCATAATACAGAGGAGTTGCTAATGTGGTGTCTGAATCTTGTTGGCTATGGAACCTTTTTTTAGAGCTCCATTGTCCGATTCCGAAGGCGACATTGGTTTATTATGATAATGTTAGTGCAATTTATCTCTCGGGGAATATGATTCACCATCAACACACTAACACATATTGAGCTGGATATTCACTTTGTTCGCGAAAAGGTTGCTCGCGGACAAGTACGTGTCTTACATGTCCCGTCACGTTATCAGATTGCTGACATATTTATAAAAGGTCTTCCGCTGGTTTTATTTGAAAACTTTCGGGACAGTCTCAGCATACGCCGACCTCCCGCTTCGACTGCGGGGATGTAATAGAATATTTCCACAATAATTAATTATACATCTCTTATATTAGATAGAATTATATTTCTCTTGTAATTATGATTTATTAATTACCTAATTTGTAGCAAAGTAAATATTTATGTAACATTATATCTATTGTAAATCACTATTGAATGTAATCAATGAAGAACATTTCCTACAGATATATCTATACTTGGTTCTTATCTCCATCTTTTACTCATTTATTTAAATATTTTATCTTATTTAAAGTTTTCGATCCTTTATCTTTGATAAATCCACCTGACAACTCATTGTTAATGATACAATAAATTCAAAAACAAAACTCTGCTTTTCTTATAATTTAATTATTTGAGGCAACAATTATATATTTGAAGCATACTCTTGAACAATTGTTATTAAGACTGAGATGAAGCTCACATCAATGGTGGAAACTCAATTCCATCGACAATGGTAGAATGGACTGCTCGTATGAAGGAACTGAACTAAGAGAGAAATGTAATATATAGAATGAGAAATCTTGTCATTCATGAATTAACAATGGTGTATATATACAAGAGAATCAATGATGCTAGTTGTGTACAACTCATCATACTCTCTAACAAACTCACAACTAACTAACTAATCATTTTACTTGACTAATTAACTGATTGTTGAATTAACTAATTGCTAACACTAACGCTAACTATCAAACTTACTACTAATTTGTAAATAATACAAGTACAAATACACTAACTCAATACCCCCCTCTAATTGGAGGTGAGGCTCTCACTACAAACTTGTCTATCACAACTGTGTGCTTAACACCAGTAAGGGCTTTTTTAAGAACATCAGCCAGTTGGTCTGCAGTAACAACACGATGCAAGGATATGAGACTTTTTTGTAACTTGTCTCTTACAAAATGACAATCCACTTCAATAGTTCAATGTGCTTTGTCCTCTCATGGAATACAAGGTTCCTTGCTATATATAAGGTTGACTGACTATCATAGTAGACTGCAACTGAGGATGTTTAAATGAGTGTCACTCTGTGAACAACTTGTTTAACCAGACCAATTCTCCTACCACTCTCTTTAATGATCTGTACTCAGTCTTTGCAGATGACAAAGAGACTGTCTCTTGTTTCTTGGACTTCCAGTTCACAGGACAATCTCTAAGCAATACCAATTAACCACTAACAGATCTTCTAGAATCTGGGCATGCAGCACAATCTGAATCACAATAGGCTTGCACAATACAATCTGAATTTCTATACACAAAGATACCCATAGTTGGATCCTTCTTCAAATACCTAAGCAAATGGAAGGTTGCTTGCAGGTGTGGTTCTCTTAGATCCTGCATGAATTGGCTGAGATGTTGAACTCCAAATAATATGTATAGTCTAGTGTTGGTGAGGAAATTTAGCTTGCCAATCAGTTTTCTGTAGAAAGTATAATCTTTAAGTGTTGTTCCCTATTTAGCTTTGAGTTTGACAGTAGAGGTTGCTATAGTTGAAGCAATTATAACAGGTCTAGAACAAACTTCCTCTAAGAGATAACAATTCCATCAGCTGCGTCTAAAACTTCCATTCCCAAGAAATAGTTCAGTCTACCAAGATCCTTAATTTTGAACTTATCATGAAGAAAGTATTTCAAAATTATGATCTCTTAATCATCAGTCGTTGTGAGTATCACATTATCTACATACACTGCCACAAATACTACCAAAGATCCATGTTTTCTATAGAATAATGAATAAGCATGCATGGAATGCTGGTATTCTCTAGAACCCAAGGCTTCAATTAATTTTGCATACCACTGTCTACTTGTCTATTTCAAGCCATACAATAATTTGTTGAGCTTGCATACTATTCCTGGATTTTGCACATCCAAGCTTTGACGCAGTGTCATATACACTTCATCATGGAGATCACCATGAAGAAATGCATTATTGATATCTAACTATGACATAATCTATCCTTTCTTTACAGTAGTAGCTATTAGACTCCTCACAGTAGTCATCTTCACCACATGAGAATAAGTCTCAGTGTAATATATTCATGTTTGTTATGTATAGCCTTTACAATTAGTCTTGCCTTGAATCTCTCTATTTTGTCATCTGCCTTATGTTTGACTTTGTATACCCATCTGCAACTAATGGCCTATTTTCATGGAGGTAGTGGTATAAGATCCCAAGTGTGTTTGACATATAATGCCTCAAATTCTTGTGTCATGACAAATTGCCAAGCAGGATTGAGCACAACCTCCTCATATGATGATGGTTCACTATCATGGCAAACATTTTGGACAAGTAGCTGACTGTTAGGAGTTAAGGCATCAGGAGTGATGTGATGATTGTTTGAAAATAATGCAGTGAGGGAAAAGAGGGTAGTAAGGTGTGTGTGTCTTGAATGAAGGTCTGCATGGTGCTAGGCTTGAGTGATGGGATAGAGTATTCAAAGTCTTAAATGTATTTTATTTGGTCTAGTGAAAGTTCTTTGTGTGAATGTGGGTTGTGACTGCTGATTTGGTCTTTCCTCTTGCATATCATTAACAGGTATGTCAGGCATTTGTGTAGGATGGTCTTGACTGTGGGGAGGTGAAGAATATGATGAATGGTTAGTAGCAAGAGGCAGTGGTGGTGGTGATGGTGATGATTGTTCATTAGATAACTCTGTATCAATTTGCAAAGTTTGATTAGTAGTAGTCAAATTTCTATGATCCCTTGACAAAATGTCATTATGTCCTACTGTTGTACTAGAATTGTTTTGATCAAAGAAAATAGATTTAAGAACTGAAGGAAAAGACACATTGCCAGTAGACAAAGTAAAAGGAAATACACTTTCATGAAATACTACATCTCTAGAGACAAGTATCTTCTTTGTGGCCAGATTTAGGACCTTGTAGCCTTTTGTTGCATAAGGATATCTCACAAAGACACTGGAGTGGTTCTAGATTCAAGTTTATCTCTGTATTGTTTGGTTACAGTAGGGTAACACAAGCAACCAAAGGACCTCAAGTGAGAATATTCTGATTTCTTCTGGTATAAGAGTTCAAAAGGACACTTGTTGGCTAAAAGGGTAGATGGTAATCTATTTACTATGTAAGTGGCTATTAAAATACACTCTCCCTAATACCTCAAAAGGCAATTTGGATTGAAATAAAAGAGCTCTTGCAGTTTCAAGTAAATATCTGTGTTTTTTTTCACAACACTGTTTTGTTGGGGTGTGTAAGGATAAAATTTCTGGTGTATGATTTCCTGGGATTGAAAGAATGTGGAGGCCTCATTACTAGTAAACTTAAGGCTATTGTCTGACCTGATGATCTTAACTGAAGTTTTGAATTGGTTTTCTTTCATACAAATATAGACTTTTAAAATTTAAAGGGCATTGCTTTTACTGCTCAGAAGATATGTCCATGTGGATCTGTTGTAGTCATCCATCAAAGTTAGAAAGTACTTATAATTATCATGCGTAGTGATATGGTAAGTACCCCACAAATAAATATGAAGTAATTCAAATATGGTCTTTGACTTGTTGGTGCTTTAAGAAAAAGGCAATGTAGTTTGTCTAGACATAGGACATATGGTACACAAAAAAGGTTGTTTTGGTGAGAATTTAAGGGGTAAACTGGATATTCCCTTCCTCTTAACAAAAAGAACATGTCCCAACCTGTTATGCCACAAAAAAATAACTGTCTTTTACAGGAAAACAATACTCATTTGCAAAAACATCAGTATCATTATGAACATAGTGATCATTTATAAAGAGGGGTGAATGAAAAGTGCAAACATCCCTAGTGGATGTGCTGTTCTTGCTATCATTCTCAGCAGAAAAGGAAACAGGACTAGAAATAGGAACATTGAAAGAACATGTAGAGACTTTCTTTAAAGGGGCCTGCAACAAACAGAGTGTATCAGTGAAAAACATTATGCATTTCAAAGAAGATGTAATTAAATGGACAGAAACAAGATTGTACTTAAAAGAAGGAACAAATAACATTTTGCACAATATAATCCTAGAATTGACCATCACATCACCAAACTCAGTCATATTTACTTTGTATCCATTAGTTAGTGAAACTAATAAGGGATATGGTAGGATCCTAATGTTTGTTAGTGAAGATCTATTGAAGGTTATATTGTTGGACGCTTCTGAGTCTATGATCCATAAGTCAGGTCTTGACTCAAAATATTTACATGATGGTTTATCAAAATCAATAGAAGTACATACAACAATACCTGCAAAGTTTACTGATTTTGCATTGGTGTTATTATCATTGATGATACTCCTCCTTGTGCTTCTTGAAAATTCTGCAGTAGCTTCATGATCTGACCATACTACTCCATTAAGAGATTGAGGTTTGATAGACTATACTGACTGAACTCAGGGTTGTGAGATTGCAGCTGATCCAGAGATCAAATATCCTCTACATGGTTAGAGAGCATGCCATTAGGCACAACAAGCAGTTGTTCGTATAAAGAATTCCACCTAGTCGCTACTTCTTCGGAAATTTTTCTATAAGCTAGTCCACAATCGTGACAAGTTTTTTATATTCTTTTTTTCGTTGTATTCTATTACTTCTAAAAATAAAGTTTATAGCAAATTGTATTTTATTAAGAATGTCTTCAAAAAGTGATAGACCATCCTTTACAACTAAGTTATAAATATGACACACACATTTTATATGAAAATGATTAGGAAAAGATGGAGTTAAAAGATCTTTTAAAATTCTAATAGCATAATTATTAGAAGAAGCATTATCTAACGTAACATTTATTATTTTGTCAGTTATACCATAATAATCGCAAACTTGATGAATATTTTCTGCAATAAAATTTTCGGTGTGCCTATCATCAATATATCTATACGCTAAAATACGTTTTTGCATAGACCATTTATAATCTATCCAATGATATGTTACCGTTAAATAATCATGGTCGTTAGTACTACGACCTATATCAGACGTGATAGATACTTTACCAGGAAAATGATATAAGGAATAACGTAAATACTGTTGATATTCATGTGCAAATTTAAATACATCTCTCCTAACAGTTGATCTAGGAAAATCGTTAAAAGCAGGATTATAAATATCTCTAATGTAATGAATAAAACCAGGAGAGGAAGGAAATGAAAAAGACAAACCCTCCACCGCAATTAATTTTGCTATTGCTTCCCTATCGCTATGTTTATCGTATTTAAGGCCTACAATTCCCCCAATCATATGGTTAATTTGACCATGTACTTGGTCCGGGACAGTATGTGAACCTTGTCCCGACTGAGAGGGCATTGACGTACCCGATTTTACAGCCAGGTATTGGTCCCACCTAGCTTTGTGAAAGTTTTGTATGTGTCTCAGTAAACCTCCCGTCCCACCCTGACCTTTTCCCATTTTAAATTTATAAATATTTTTACAAATTTGACATCTAACTACTTGATTCTCTTCGTCCCTATAAAAAAAATTCCATGCATCTGATTTTAATTTTCGTTTTATTGGACCTCGTCTCATACTATGGGGAATAAGAGGCGTTCCAGTTGGAGGTGCACTAATGGGTGTGTCATCTAGATTATCTTCTAAATTAAAGTCTGGTTGAGTTGCAAAAAATATCTCGTCATCTAAATCTAATGGTATTTCAGAAAAAAATTCAGTTTCATGATCTATATGTGTGTAATCAACCAAATCATCCTGTCTAGGAATAGGATGACTGGAAGAAGTACTCCTACCCTTGTTACCCCTACTAGAAGAAGCACCCTTACCCTTACCCTTAAACATACATGTTAATCATTCCATTTTAATTATGCTAATAAATAGTTAAAGATAATAAAATTAAATGCGCCTAATTAAAATAAAGTAACAATAATAATTTAAAGAAAGAATGAAGGTACCAAACGCCGACGTCGACGTATAATCGAGGTTGAAAATTAAAACTTTGCTCGATGGATGATCCTCAAACTAGTTGTCAAATTCACTCCCAATTTTTGAACTTTGATGTAGTTATCCAAATACAAATGAATAAATAAAATTTAATATTTAGTAGACAATGTAGACTTGTAGAGAGATAGATTGAGAGATTAGAGAGATTGTACGAAGATTTGTGAGAAAGATGAAGAAAAAATGAAGTATTTATAATTGAAAAATTGGATTAAAGTGTAAATATATTAACTTAGGGGTTAAAATAAATATTAAGGGGTAGGAGGTTTGAGGAGGCCAAAAATGATAGTGGCTAAAATATAAAATGATCGTTGTGCAACGGCCATTTTTTGCAAAGGGGAGGGATCTGGGCAGGATCAGAGCGGGTCAGGAGTAGCGGGACTGGGGCGGGACTAGCCCAGGAACCGTCCCGTTACCGATTTTTTTTTATAGCGGTTCGGGGCAGGCCCGGGCCGACCTGCCCGTTGGCCAGCCCTAGAATATACTGAGAAAGAAAAGGCTGACAACTGGCTTTTTATTATTCTTATTCTTTTCATCAACATAAATTATTATTGTGCTGGATGTACAGATGGAAGCAAAACTTCTCAACTTACTAACAATTGCACTACAAACGAAGCAAAAAAAATAATAAGAAAAAACCTCTTCTTTCCTATTGTTTTTCTTCCACCTATTTTCCAACTCTCTTTATCTACAACCCTCCTATAACTTCACATTCCTAACTGTCTTCAATCAAAATGGATCTTTACTGTACTCTTACAAATTTTACAAAAACTTGTCGGTTTGCTTTATAACTTCGAGGTCACCCTCCGGGTATTGATTCATACTTCTCCAGAAAATCTGGTTTTAATTGGTTTTAACTTCAAGCCCATACTTTCTGGCGAGAATAGCTCTGGAGAGATGCTGGTTGGACTTAAGGGGCTTCTTGGGCTGACATTGCACTGAGACGGACGATAAAACCCAAATCCCATTAGAAAGTATTCCAGTGGGATCAACATTGCATCTGGCTGCTCTTCAGTCACCATTGATCCACATGCTTGAACCTGAATATCAGACCAGATATTAACATATTACCAAATAGTTCTTCACTAGCTAAGCAGTAAGCAGAGCATGACGACGGGGAAACCAGTATGGCATACCTCAACTAGGGCGCTGAACCTTCTATCTAGCTTCGAAGTCATATGGAGAGCCTCAGAATGGAAAGGAGAGTTTTCTCCAACAAATATTAAAGAACGACATTGTAGTTTCCACAAGCCTTTTGTTATGTCTGGTCTCCTGTCATATAAATAAAAGAAGTTTACTCAATCTATGTATCAAAACATTCTTTTTTTACGAAGTGAGTTGATTTTATTAATAACAAAAGCATCAAGCAGATGCAGAGATTAATCAATGTATCAAAACATGGAAGTAAGTCTGGTATTTAAGTGGAGAAGGATAGAGAGGCGAGCCATCCCCTAGTTCCAAACGCTACGGTTAGTTTTTGGCTTCAAACCTATTTCTCGGTCATTTAACCAAAAAAAGGAGAGTATCAAACGAAGGAACTGACCAGGGAAGTAGGTCCATGGCATGGAAGGAAATCCCTAGGTGAAACTCCAATTCTCTAGACAGAAAGGCAATTTTACTATCTAACATTAGAGTAGTAGCATGCTCCAAGACTTCGTAGAATGATTTCTTCGTTTTTCATAGGTTATCTTATACATGGTAGTTCTAAGTTTCTATAAGGCCATAGCAACCTGATGCTATACTGAGCTGTGACCAGGAAAGCAGAACATCCTATTAGATCAGCTTTGTTGAGAGAGAGGGAGAACCACCCAACTCACCTACTTAAGGTGAAAACTACTGCCCCACTGGTCCCGCAACAAACGAGAAGAAATGAGGAGAAGAAGAGAAGTAAACAGCAGATATCCCCTTGAAATATCTTTTTGCTAAAGGACTTACTCATTGATAGCTTCAAGCAACCGCATTACATTTGGACTCTGTTGCTCACCTAGCAACTGCAACAAAAATCATACATTTTGCGGAATCAGACAAATGACTAACATAGTCATCAGGGTAATGTCATATGCAAGCTTCTTTATTGAAAAGCATCATACAGGACTCTTAAGAAACTAAACACTAACTCTTCGGCATGTTTGAACTACATCTGATTCTGGAACTTCAACACTGCCGCGTACTTCCTGCCACATCATTACACATCCAGTTGACTCTCCACTAATTATAAGAAAACGATTATATAAGTGATGGAAAAGAGCAGAAACGAACCTTGCTAAAGTACCGCAACAGCAGTAACTCCTTCACCAAACTACACATGCCACAAAAGTAAAGCAGATTTGTCATCACCTGCCATATACACCGTAATTTCAGTCATTTAGAGGAGCAAGAATCATAGTTTACAAATTCATCCTCAAATATCTTGAACTAAAGGAGAAAACATTGAAAATGCACCTTATTACACAACCATTCTGTCCAAGAGGGTGCTTTGCACAAGGGGGAAATAAGTATCAAACCCATAACCCTTTGTGTATATTTTATCTAGAGGGAAAAAAAAAGTAAAAATGTCCTTGTCAAATGACCATATCAAGAAAAGTTAAATAAATCAGCCAAACAGAAATAATGCACACACTTACAGCAAACAAGGTAAGAATATATGCTCCAGCTGTTACTCCCATACACATTACTTTACCAAGCCTGAAGAGGGAAGACAAGGGAAAATAAGTTTCAACTTCTCATTAAAACAAGCTGAACCTATCAGGAAGATTCTACAAAACGCACGACAGCTCTTAATGTCATATTGAAATAAAGTGTCATGCATAATCGTTCTGTCAACCGCTTGATTGTGCAGCACAAGGACAAGATATCGAATTGCAAAACTGACAGTGTTGCAAAATGACTATGCCAAATAGGCAGCGCATTATAAGGTTATAACATTAAGCAGATGCCAAAAAGGCGAGCTCATTACAATTACCTGAAGTAATCAAGCACCTCAGCAATCTGGTCTGCTAAATCATCGACCAATAAGATTGGATCATCAAGACTCATGACAGCAGCTCCCAACTGCAAAAACTCTTGATGGATATACAGGGTAAGCAACATTGTGAATAGAAGCATTAACCAAAAAAATCCACGTGCTAGTGTAGCGCGCAATCAATGTGAGTCCAAGTGACAAACCTCATGGCCAGGAGGACTTATATGGTAAATACAAAAGTTATGGAGCAGCAATGAAAATGCCTCTGGACAAAAGAATACTCCTTGGAAACAGGAGGTATCTGTTCAATGACAGATGCAACACAAAGAAAATTTAGTATTAGATGGTAAAGAACCACAAAAGCAACAAATACCCTAGAAGCCACTAAAAAGATGAGATGTTGAAATTTCAAAAGATAGACCATGATCCAAATATTCGAATTGTTTTATACCACAACTGGGCATCTATCAGACCTATTTAAGCCCAAAGGAAAAGAAAGCTTGGAACAGACTAAATAAATTTGATTTCATTTAGCATTTACTTTTTATCGAGAAAGAACATACATAATCACGACTATAAATAGATGACAACATAAACTGGATTAAGCAATTGAATTGTAATAGATGACAAAGTAAACTGGCTTTACTTACAATTTAAAGCTAAATCAGGATAGGTGATAAGAGCCGGCTTGTCCTGGTCCCCAAAAACAGAAACAGAGACAGAACCACGGCCAGTTTTTACAAGGTGCTCCTGAGGGAAAAAATAGCAAAAATGTCATAAATAAGTTTGACAAGAAAAACCATGATAAACAATATAACTAGATATGATCAAGTAAAACTATAAACTGCAAAGCTTCCGAGCTCTAAAAGTAATCCCTTCTTTCCATATTCAGTATTTTTTATACCGTTACCAGGAGGTCCCATTTTTGCAACATTTCTAATTAAAACTGGAGTGTCATATGCACATTTCAAAAGGGTAGGAAAACAAACACGCAAACCTTCTAATCTAGGTACAAAAATGAATACTTAGAAAGTAGGACAAAAGAAGGCACGAACCTTATAAACTATATACCAAACCGCATCTTTCAAAAAAAAAAAAAAGGATTCGGACAAATAAAGCATGATCAATATAAACTAGTTACCGAAATGCAACGATGCCTTGTTTTGCAATATCCCCAATGGCGTAAACTTTTAGAAGTTTGCAATATCCCCAATGGCGTAAACTTTTAGAAGATGAAAAGTTTACGCCATAGAAGCGCCAAAGTTTGTTGGGGCTTAAAGTGCAAAGCGGAATTAGAGTGTTGTCTTTAACAAAGAAAAGCACTAATGAAGAAAAAGTGAATTCAAAGATATATATGTAATGCAAGTAAAAATGACTGCCTAAAAAAACTGTGAAAAAAAGAATTGTATAACTAGAATTAAGCAGCATATATGAAGTAAAAATATTATATCAATATAGTTAAAAACTATTTTGAATTTCTTATTTTTTAAATAACTGTGGTGTCCGAGCCAGCTTGCGCACACCTCGACTAATTCTCGGGACACCTTCCACCAGCAACATGTACCAGATAACTCTGTTCACCAAGACTAGAACAGATGGGAAGAAATCACCTAGTGTTTTTGTCCTGAGACCTCATAATGCTTAACCGACTTCATTGACCACTAAGTCACACCCTTGGGTGCCTATTTTGAATTTCTTATTTAGATGAAAAGATGTAGTTTTAAGTTTTCTGGACTTAGTTGTTTTATCAAAATTTAAATTTCTTATTCCTAATAACTAAAAATTCATTTGTAACGTTTTTTCTACAATTAAAGTATCGGTTCACCAACAATATTTATTTTCTAGTATTATCCTCTTAAAGACAAAGCCCGTGGGTGATAAGGCACAAGCCTTAACACCTCAGCACCTACACTAAAGGGTTATTTAAGCAAGGTGAAGCACACAACCTAACAACCCTTTTCGCATGATTTTAGGGAAAATGATTTACTTTTGCTTTACTTTATTTTAGTTTTTTTCTTGGAATAACAAGGACGATTATGATCAAGAATGATCAAATTCAAAAAGAAAGTTCGACTGTCAATTCATTTATAATGGGAACAAGTTAGCGTGAACCATTTGCTAGGTTAGCTTCTTTAAATGAGCCTTTATCAACACCAAAAAGATGGGAAGATTCATGTTACAAAAATGAAGCATCGTTTGCCTTGCAATGGAGTCTCCAATGTTCAACAGTCCTTGAAGAAGTAAACCTAGCAAATGGTTCACGCTATCTTGTTCCTATTATAAATGAATTGACTGTCAAACTTTCTTTTTGGATTTCATCATAGTTGTTCTTGATAATAATCGACTTTGATATTCAACAAAATATAAAATTAAAGTAAAAAAGTGATAGTAAAATATTTTTCCTAAAATCATGTGAAAAGCAGTTCTGCAGTTAATAAAGAACCCTCAACTAAAATTCGAAACTGTAACCACCCAGATAAATATAGCAACAAAAGTATTTTTCCTAATTAAGGAAACATCATAACATATCCAAGCTACATTAAGGTAAAAAAAAACACATGTCTTCCAAATTGCAACAAAAAATTTATTAAAAAGAAAAAGTGAAAAACCATTTGGTCTGTCCACATGCTAAAGAAAATGAAATAAAAAAAATGTTGCTTAATCAACCTCAAAGTTAGGTAAAAATTAGTCAGGGAGCATTTGAAGCATCAAAAATAAAATGAAGAAAAGAGAAGCATTTATCAATATCATCGTGTCGGTGAGGGAAAAATGAACCTTTCCGGCGACGGAGATTGTTTCCATATCCACCGAAACGGAGTCGCTCGAGTCCCCCATTGCCCGCACTTCTCTCTCTCTCTCTCTAAAACTCTCTTTTCTTATTTCACTTTGTTGTTGAAGAAGCATTGGATTTAGGATCACTTGCTTATATACCAATCTTTCTCCCTCAACAAAAAATATATATAAGTTTTGTATATATCTATAATATACTCACTCGGTAAGCGAGTTTGATATAGTTTGTACATGTGAAGATGAGACATACAAATGACGCAGGGGAGGTGTAAGAAGTCGGCTATAGACGAATTTAATATGAGTATAGGTAGATCGAAGAAGTATTGATAAGAGATGATTAGATTGGATATGACGCATGTGTAACTTAGTGTGAGGACATGACTTTAGATACGGGGTTGTGGATGACACAGATTAGGGTAAAGAGTAGTAGTTAGTCGAGCTTAGTCCTACTTACGCTTGCAAACTGATAGTTATAGTGTTATTATTGTAGGTCCACTTAGCCTATCATACTAGTAGCACAGTATTGCTTTATAGGTC
Source organism: Anisodus acutangulus (assembly GCA_029783415.1). Taxonomy (NCBI): domain Eukaryota; kingdom Viridiplantae; phylum Streptophyta; class Magnoliopsida; order Solanales; family Solanaceae; genus Anisodus; species Anisodus acutangulus. Next base: position 41,404,160 of record CM056509.1, on the reverse strand, counting down.
TATCTAGTTTGATTTCTGCTATTATGTGTCCTTTAGCGTACTTTATTTAGCTTATTTACATGCGCTAGTTACTGCTTACTTTTTCGGAATGAGCTATCATGATTTATTCGCTTTTGATACCAACATCCTCATACTGCTTTAAATTTTTTGCCGATCTGATCTGACCGTTTCTCTTGATTTGCTTTTGTTTTTGCTTTGTTTGTGCTTATGTTTTGTCTTTAGCCGAGGGTCTCTCGGAAAGAGTCGCTCTACCTACCAAGGTAGAAATAAGGTTTGCGTACATTCTACCCTCCTCACACCCCATGTTGTGAAATTTCACTGAGTATGTTGTTGTATATATCTATAATATACTCCTCTCCTTTTCTCCAAAATAAAAATTAATAATCTCCCTCCTTTAATTGGTTTTTCTGATTTTTAATTTAGCACATAGTTTAAAAAAATAGAAATGATAAGGTGAGATATTTTAATATTAAATTTGAGATTAATTTTATATTATATTTAGTCGAATGTATAAATTTATCCTGAAATAAATTTCTATTTTTTACTAAATAGAATATAAAATAAAGCTCAAATTTAATGTTGGGATATCTCATCATATCCCGTTAAATTTAAAGTAAATTAGTTCCAGGATTATAATTCCATAATAATTTAATCTACGTATCAAACTACCCCTTAAATTTTATGGTCGTAAATTAAAAATATGTAGAATGTATTTATTTGTTCTTTAATTTTATAATTTTAAATATGTCAAAATTTAATAGTTATCAATAAAAATACTTTTTTTAAACGAACTACAAAGAAATATACGAAAAATTGAAATGCAGGGAGTAATTAATTACTAAATGTTAGTCCTTTTTTTTATTTTGAGAGACGTCATTTTCGGTCACCGAGTTAACTCAGAAACGTTCACTCGGGTCACCGACGGGGATTTAGTTGGTCCTTTTTATTTTTCTGGAACTCAGTAATTTTGTACCGACGCCTTAACTAGAGTGCATGGTTAAAATTAACTATAGTTAGAGACCGACAGAATACGAGTGTAAAGTGTAAACGACTTAAATTGCCCTCGCTGGTTTGCTGTCAATATCATTTGAGGTTGAGAGTGGCTGATATTTGATAAAATATCTTATACACACCCTTAGGACTGGTTTGGTCGAAAAACCAGTTATTTCGAGATTGTTTTTCACTTTTAATATGGATAAAAATAATAAATATTACCATTCCGGAATTAATTATTATGAAAATTTATTCTAATCAAACGGGAAATAAATTCATTCTAAATTTAATACAGGAATTAACTATTCCTTATCCTTCGTACCTACGAGCCTTTAGTGTTTTGTATTTAAGACATACTATGTCGTTTACCTCTATATACACAACTTTTTTGTCAAAAAAATGGTCATAAGAAACGTGTAAAATATTTTTTATTAACTATGATTAAGTTATTGTATTTTAACTTAACCTTGTGATTCTTAGGTCCTTTGGTCCATAAGATAAAGGAACAATAATTTCAAAATGTTCTTGTACTAGCATCATAGAAGCGTAGCCCAAATCTATATTAGCTATAATTGCTAGATAAGGAAGAATATATGTTATTACGTGTCTTAATCTTAATTCATATTTTAATATTTAAATATAAATTCAAATTTATACATAATAATCTTAATAAAAGTAAAAATGGCCTAAGTATTTTTGCATATTATTTTACTCCTACCTTGTACTACAAGAACTGTTTTTGTATTTGTTTTTAATGTCGATATTTGTTGAAAAAGAAATGACATGTCTTTTGTTATTCTAATTCAGTTGCAGCTTGTACTGCTTTTTATCATTTGGCATAGTGCCCATATTTTTTTTAAAACAAGTGTTCTGGAGTTTTAGCTTATTTTCCTCTAGCTAACCGTGAGTCCGATAAATTGGGTTTTCATTTAAAACAAAAATTTAAAGGGAAGTAAAGGTGCGTATAATAAACTCTGGTGATTGGGCTCCTTTTCGAGACCTGCGAATAACAGAAACTTAGTGCACTAAGGTGCTCTTTTATTTAAAATAAAACTTCATTTAGGTATCTATGTTATGTTTTCAACCTTCAATTTAACATGAAAAATACTCAATAACGCTTCAATTCTTTTATTAAGATGCTTCTTCTGAAATAAAGATTACTACTAATTATACGATTGTAATCCCAAAAAGCTTTCCCTCCAAACAAGGAGAGTTATGACTTTTCTTAAATTTCGGAATAACTTATTTTATTTTATTAGTGGACTTTTGGATTAAATGAATTTCCTTTTCTCATTCAAAAGGCGAGGAGGCATTATTTTCTTCGACTAAAAGATTAAGCGGGTAAAACAGAAATTACTCATTAAAATATCATGGCGTAATTTTATGAGAGGTAGAGGTAGGTCGAAGAAGTATTGAGAAAAAATGATTAGATAAGACATGATGTAATTTCAGGTTACTGATCGTTATTAGCATTAACTATTTCACATGTTGCTTTTGTCCCACGTTGGAAAAACACATTTGTATCTCATGTAATAGACCCTATATAAAGGGTTTTACTTGTTTTTCTTTTACTTGCACTTTTAGCTCTCAATAATAGTATTATTCTATTATCTTGTTATTACTTTGTAAGAATTCATGTTATGAATAAAAAACTTTCATGAATTCTATCATGGTATCAGAGCCAAGAGCGCAAGTTAATATTTTTAGCTCGATCGCGGATCCAACTTCGCGGCGAGTTAGTTGGGGGTTCGCATGCAGCACGCCCCTGGTATCAGTTAAATTTTTTTTTGGATTGTTCTTGGCTTGTTTTGGAAGCTCGTGCTCGTTTTGGCTGCTCGTGCTCGTTCTGACCTTGGCTTTCACATCTGGGTTTCGCCTTCTTGGCTTCCGCATCTGATTGGTGAGATATGTCATTTATTATTTTGTTGCTTGTTATTTGAGATTTTTCTGTTTAAAATTCATAATGGTTGGAGGTGATGATTCTTTGCAAACTATTGGTGTTCGGTTAGATGAAAAAAATTATTCTTATTGGAGCTATGTCATGGTAAATTTTTTGAAGGGAAAGGGGCTTTGGGATTATATGTCTGGAAAAGCCAAATGCTCTAAAGTTGGAGATGAAAAATTTAATGAATTATTTAGGACTTGAGAGACCAATATATCAAAAATTATTACTTGGATTAATAACTATGTTAAACAAAGAATTGACGTTCTGAGTTACAATCTGAAATTCGTGCACTAGTACATAATGACTTGGGCATTCAAGATTATTTATGTGCAACAACCACTTTGTGGGATCAGTTAGCTATGACGGAATCTATTGAATTGCAAGCATGCGATGCTTATATTAAATGAAGAGATGAAGACCGTCTTGTTCAGCTATTGATGTGTCTTCAGTCAGAATTTGAGAATTGTCATTCAGGCTTGTTACACCGTAAACCCTTACCATCTGTGGAAGATGTGGTAAATGAACTTATGGCTGAAGAAACATGTTTGAAGACTCTAAAAGGGGTACATAAGGCTTCTACTCAGTATTGGCGACTCCTTCTGTGCACCTGGCCCTGCGACTCTACACACCAAAGATAGAACATCTATCACGAGTAATTGTAATTATTGCAAGAAACCAGGACACTGAAAGAATCAATGTCCTGAGGTACGGAAGACGTCATGTTCTAAGCCTCCACATTCGAGACAAGGACAGAAGCCTTCTCAACAGAAGCCATATTCTGGGGGTCAATTCCAGAACTTGTATCCACCGACTCAGGCTGCCTTTGTACCCTCTCTTGATCACCCAGCTTCAGGACCTCTGTGAGTCACAATACTGACTCTGTAGCTGACCAATTTCAGAAGTTCCTCGCATTCCAACAGTTTCAAAAGAATTCTCAGTCTTATGATCTTTCTGCTCCTTCTGGATCATCACCATATATTGGTTCATGTATCATTTCGTCTTCTTGAATCTTGGACTCTGGAGCTGGAAATCATATGTCTCATGATTCTTCCGTCTTTGTATTTATGTCTTCTGACCCCCTCTTCCACTTCTGTTGCGATTGCCGATGACACACATATGCCATTGACAGGCATTAACACCATTCATACATCCACTATATCATTACCTGATGTTTATTGCATTCCAAAATTACATATGAATCTTGCTTCTGATGGTCAAATATGTGACTCTGGATGTTTTATTGGATTTTCCCTAATTCTTGCTATGTGCAGGATCTAAAATCCAATAGAGTGATTGGGACAGGGCGTAGAAAGGGGAGAGGTCTCTATATTTTGGATGAGCTACATCTTCCTACTCATGCAGCAGTTATGCATGTTAATCTGTCTTATTTTCATTTAACACCTTCCTTTTCGAAGTTTTATTTATGGCACTCTAGACTTGGCCATGTATCAAGCTCTCGCCTGCATTTTATGTGTAATACTGGTGTTCTTAGTGATTTACAATCCGATGATATTTCTGATTGTAGTGGATGTAAACTTGGAAAATTTTCTGCTTTGTCTTTTAATCTTAGTACTTCTACTTCTTCTGCACCATTTGATCTAGTTCATTCAGATGTTTGGGGGCCAGCACCTATCCCTACTAAGGGAGGCTCCAGATATTATATTTCCTTTATTGATGATTATACTCGTCATTGTTGGGTTTATTTGTTGAAAAGACGTTCTGATTTTGTTCATACTTATGTTGAGTTTCAAGCCTATGTAAAAACTCAACATTCTGCCATTATTAAATGTTTTCGGGCTGATTTAGGAGGTAAATATACTAGTAGGGATCTTTCTGGTATTTTCAAAGCTGATGGTACAATACATCAGTCTTCTTGTACTGATACACCACAACAAAATGGGGTAGCCGAGAGAAAACATAGGCATACTGTTGAGACTGCTAGATCCATACTTTTGTCCGCTAGTGTACCTAGTGAATTTTCGGAAGAAGTTGTCCTTACATCTGTTTATCATATTAATAGGATCCATACCCCTCATAATTCTGAGATTTCTCTGTATGCTAGACTATTTGGTCACACCCCACTATATTCTCATTTGACAGTTTTTGGTTCTACATGTTTTGTTCTACGTCCACATGCAGAGCGTACTAAGTTATCTTCTCATGTCGCCATTTGTGTTTTTCTTGGATATGGGGTTGGGCAGAAGGTTATCGTTGTCATGATCTAGTTTCTGGAAAATTGTATATGTCTCGTAATGTTTCCTTTATTGAGCATGTTCCTTTCTTTTCCATCTCACCTACCTCACATGGCATGACAAAATCTGACCTTATTGATATTGATCCATTTGATGTTGATTGCCCATCTGATTCTACATCTATATCATCTGTTCCTTTTCAGTCTTCTGGCAGGTCCCATGATATTGATACTCAGCCCCCTCCTACGCCTATTTCAGAACCTCGTGTAGTTGCAGATCCAGATCCACCTCGCTATCCTAAACGCACTATGTGATCTACTCAGGTATCCGATTTTGATTATTCTTGCTATGCTTCATCATTCACTTCATTTCTAGTTTCTATTAATTCTCTCTGTGAGCCTACCTCATACTCTGAGGCAACTCGTGATCCTCTTTGGCAAGAGGCTATGAATGAGAAACTGGCTGCTTTGAACAAAACTAGTACTTGGGATTTGGTTTCTCTACTGACTGGTAAGAAAACTATTGGTTCTCGATGGGTGTACAAGATTAAGACCAAGTCTGATGGTTCTATTGAGTGATATAAAGCTCGTTTGGTTGCAAAGGATTTTGCTCAAGAATATGGTATGGATTATGAAGAGACTTTTGCACCTGTTGCAAAGATGACATATGTCCGGGTTCTTATTGCAGTGGCTGCTGTTCGTCATTGGCATATTTCACAAATGGATGTTAAAAATGCTTTTTTGAATGGGGATATTCAAGAAGAAGTCTACATGGTCCATCCACCTGGTGTTTCACATAGTCCAGGACAGGTGTGCAGGCTTAAGAAAGCTCTATATGGTCTCAAACAAGCTCCAAGAGCTTCGTTCGATAAGTTCTCCACTGTAGTATCATCTCTTGGCTTTATTTTCAGCTTTCATGATTCGACGTTATTTGTTAAATCATCCCCTGCATGTTGTATTTTGCTTTTGTTTTATATTGATGACATGATCATTACATGTGATGATATTGATGGTATTGCAAACCTAAAATCTAATGTCTCTCCGTTTTGATATGAAAGATTTAGGTCATCTACGTTACTTATTAGGCATTGAAGTGGCTTATTTTGAGAAGGGATATCTTCTCTCTCAGTCTAAGTACACCGCAGATATTCTTGAACGGGCCCGTCTTACAGATACTCGTATAGTCGACTCTCCTCTTGAGGTTAATGTTCGATATACACCTACTGACGGGGATCCTCTTCCTGATCCCACTTTATATCGTTCAGTTATAGGGAGTTTGGTGTACCTCACCATTACTCGCCCTGACATTGCATATGTTGTTCACATTGTCAGTCAATTTGTTTGATCTCCTACATCTGTACATTGGGCTGCAGTTATGCGTATTCTTCATTATCTTCGAGAATGATTTATCAGAGTCTATTGTTTCCATCGACCTCATCCTTGGAGCTTCGTGCATTTTCTGATGCAGATTGGGCTGGTGACCTAACTGATCGGAAATCAACTACTGGTTATTGTGTATTTTTAGAAGATTCACTCATCTCATGGAAAGGTAAGAAACAAGATGTGGTTTCTTGCTCTTCAGCTGAGGCAGAGTATTGTACTATGGCTTCTACTACGTGTGAGATTGTATCGTTACGTCGATTATTGGTTGATATGGGTGTCTATTTTTCCTCACCAACACGGATGTACTATGATAATAAGAGTTCTATTAAGATTGCGCACAACACAGTCTTTCATGAACGTACCAAGCATATTGAGATTGATTTTCATATTATTTGGTATCATCTTCAGCAGGCACTCTATCCTTGCCATTTGTCTCATCTTCGATGCAACTTGCAGATTTCTTCACAAAGGCGCATACCTTAAAGCGTCACCGGTTCTTTCTTGACAAACTCTCGATGCTTTTGTCTACACCATCGCGAGTTTGAGAGGGGATATTAGCTTTAACTCTTTCCCACTTTACTTTTGTCCCACATTGGGAAAACACATTTGTATCTCATGTAATAGACCCTGTATAAAGGGCTTTACTTGCTTTTCTTTTACTTGCACTTTTAGCTCTCAAGAATAGTATTAGTCTATTATCTTGTTATTGCTTTGTAAGAATTCATGTTATGAATAAAAGACTTTCATGAATTCTATCAAGCATGACCTTATGTAGGAGGTTTTGGAGATCACAGAATATGATAGAAGGTTAGTAGGTAGTTGAGTATTGTCTCACTTATCCTTACATCTAATAATCGTAGTATTATTCTTGTAGTTCTTTGTTCTTCGACTTCTTTTAATATTTATTGTCTCTTATATTTCAATTATCGTATTATTTTACGTAGTTATTGTTCCTTTTTCAGACTGTTTGTCATGCTTTATATTTTATTTTCTCATGACCTCTTCCTTATTTGTTATTTTTTGGACTGTTTTGAATTACTTTTCTTGATCCAAGGGTATATCGAAAATAGACTACCCCAATAAGGTTACACTCTACCCTCTTCATACTCAATTTGTAAAATTATATTGGGTATATTATTATTGTTGTTGTATTCATTAATATATCAATTGTACTATAGGAAAAAATTGCAACTGTGACTGAGAGTAAAAAATTTAGGCGTGTAAGATACTTTCATTTTTTTTATACAGGGGAGGAGCCAGCACCCGAGTTACTGGTTCGATAGAATTCAATAATTTTGATTCAAATCCTGTATTTGTATATAATAAATTTAATATATATAAATAATCTATCTAAATTCCAATAAATAAAAAAAGTTATAATTCAAAATTCCTAAAATAAAAATGCTGACTCGCCTTTAAATTTATCTTCCAAGAGATCTTTCTATGCGACAATTATTATCCTCACATTTTAAAATTCTTAACATTATGAGTATTTATATAATTTAAAGTCGTTTAATCTATATTATATTAAAAGGAGGATAGTCTAGCATGAGGTTAAGACAAGTTGCGTAATATAAATAAGCCACTTGACAATAAATTCTATTTGTATTAATTTAAAAAGAAATTAATTAACATTATTTAATGTTAATATGTACTCACCTATTTTGGTGGATTTGATTGGAGAAATATATATGACAAATAACCTTGATGATTTTTTAAAGTATAAAGGTTGATTGGAGAAATATATATGACAAATAATCTTGATGATTTTTGAAAGTAAATAGATACCAAAAGCTTTTGAAAAATAAGTTTTCTTATTTTATAGAGAGTATTCCTATAATTAAGTACAGCTGTAATTTAAATTAGAAGTTTTTTTGTAAAACACGTCAAAAAGTAGCGATGATTGGTGAATGATAGTATTATGAAGATCAGTTTGAATTAATAATTTTAACATTTTTCTAAAATCATATATTTAACGTTTTTCTTTATCGATAAAGTTGAAATTTGAAGATGCAACTGAGAAAGAATTAAAATTCAAAACTAATTCAAATTATGTGATGTACAAATTTAAAAGAAATTCAGTTGCTATAAATATGGAGCAAAAGACTATAAAAGGAGTCAATTATTTGCTCCATATACGTGTACTCTATCTTATTGTTTTTCAAATAAAGAATTCTTATTTATTTAAGTATAGGCCTTTATTGATCATAAGTTGTTGTCATGTGATCATGAGGTCACGAGTTCAAGCCGTGAAAATATTTTCTTATAGAAATACAAGTTAATATTATGTACAATAAACTCTTGTGGTCCGATCCTTTTCCGGACCCCGCACATAGCGGGAGCTTAGTGCACCGAGCTGCCTTTTTGTATTTTTAGTAACAAAATAATAATAAAAAGGAAATTATATCAATCCAAATCGATCATTTCCTATTTCTTAGCTTTAAATATTTTATTACTTCTACCTAAATAATTTATTCCTAATTTGTCCTTGAAGAATTATAATTTGCTAACAAATTCTAATCCCTATTAATTCTCTTCCTCATAGGACTCTTTAAAATTGGAAATTAGAATAATAATATTTTATTTTTTAACGTATGGTAAACTCCAATAATGTCATGCCTATTTATTCTTGATTCAGATTCTACCAATTAGCAATTGTTGAATGCACAAATCAACTTGGAGGAGGTAATTTATATTTTTTATATAAATTTACTCTCAAAGATTTATTCTGTGTCTATTTCAGTGAAAACCAAATTATGTGATCAGTATTTCTGACTTTGATTATATACAGAATGTTTTAAAAAAAGCCACTCATTTGAATGAAGTACCTTTTAGTAAAATCTTTGGTTATGTTGTCCCACTGTGTTCCTTAAGAATAAGTTTTACCAGCCATTGGAGCACGCATGATGTATCAGTTTTTCTACAGGTAATAAAATTCTCTTCGTGTTGTTATTGTTAAGAGTCCCACATCAGATATGAAATGGGAACATAGATTCTTTATATGGACTTAAACAATTCTCACCCTACAAGCTAGCTTTTTGGATTGAGTTAGGCTCAAGATCCATTATTTACATGGTATCAGAGCCAGACCCATTCCATTCTTTGTTCAGCGATGTTGGGCCCCCAAATTATATTGTTCACGCTCCAGTTAACGTGGTTTGGGCTTGCGGGGAAGTGTTAAGAGTCACACGTCGGAAATGAAATGAGAACATAGACTCCTTATATGGACTTGAACAATCCTCATCCTACAAGTTAGTTTTTGGGTTGAGTTAGGCCCAAGATCTATTCTTTACGGTTAGTTTTGTTCGTGCTCAGTTTTATTTTTTGTTTAAATAGAAGATTTCTTCTATATATGCTCCATATGTTTTCTTCCTTAGTAGCATCGCGAGAATATCATACCTTTATCTATTTCTAAGTTTAATGTATGAAATTTCGGTAAATTATGTCCTATTATACCTAATATTATGAGGATATATTTTTAGTGATAATCTGAGATTACGTATAGAGCTTTTCTCCTTTCTCTAATCTCTTCAGTTCATGCTTCGTGCATATGCACACAAATTTAAGTTACGTGAGGCAAGATATCTAAATTCTCTCTTATATGTCTAATAGTTTTGAGCTTCAGACATCAACTTTTCTACAAATTGTTGAAAATTATGCTCAGGTCCATGGTGGTGCGTAGTATATTGAAAAAGAATTATTGAGCCAAAGAGGTGAATGTCTCCCAAAAACAATCAGTAGATAAATATGTCTGAAGACTATGAGATAGTATTATAAGTTTATAACTATTGTAAATGAAAATTTAAGAGTATGAGCCAGTATTATAAGTACCCTAAATAATTCCTATCTTATTTTTGTCTCAGTAATTTTAATTAAATGATATTGCATTAACCATATGCTTTTTGACGAATACTTTTCTTATTTGCTTTTTTATTTATCATATATTATAGATATTCAGAGAAGCGGTAATTGTTATATATTAGGAGTAATTTTTTCTTTGCCTTCACTGATAAATTTATTTTATGCTGTGCATCTCATAATAGTTCACTTTGAAAACATTAAAATATTTCTTACTTCTATATAATTTTGACTTATAATATGATTTCAATAAAATGACTCCATACAATTTCATATTTTTTGGCGATGTCAAATGATCTCTTCTATGTGTGATTGTTCAAGTAATATTTACAATATGAACCAAGAGAACGTAAGATTAATCTTATCTGTCTCTAATTATGTATGTTAGTTGTACATATTTTGCAAATTGACTTTGATTTTTTCCCATCAAATAAGTATAATGATATTAATATTTTGATTTACTTTCCCGGTATGCTGATTACGAATAAAATTAACAATCCATGAAGATAACAAAGACTCATTATTGATGAACAAATTATTGAAGAATTATCGACTACTGGAGTTCTTCTTCTCTTTAAAATTTTGGTAGCCAATCAAAGAACTTCCTATTGACTTCATTGATACGATGAGCTTATAGGCATCAACACGTACTCTGGTTATTATCTTCTTTGTTTACGCATGTGTGTAATATACAAAATAATATTCATGAATTTTAGCTGTGAACAATAGAATAAAAATCCAAAACTAAAAATACTCATGAATAATAAAATATATATTTATGTTATATTAGTAAGGAAAGCACTTGATAAGTATATTAATCCAAATGCTAAGCTAATAAAAACTCATTTTAATAATTTAATAGTATAATTTTAAATAGTGAACAATGCAATTTAGAAAAACATGAAACATAAAAGGAGGTTAGATAATTATATGATTTCCTGTCTTTATTTTCAAGTAGGTTTGATTATTGGGGGGTGGGTGTACATTTCATTGAGAAATAATATGATAGTTGAACTTTTTGAGTCAATATGATCTAACATGCTTAAATAGTGAGCTGATTGCGATTTGAAATAATTTGAATAATATTCTTTAATATTATCCGCGCATTGCGCGGGTACTCATACTAGTAGTAAACAAAAAGAAAAAAGAAGGAAAAAGCAGCTAGGTTTTGTGTTATTACTAAGTAGGCGTTTGGACATGCGATTTAATCTCATGATTTCATCTCAAGATGAAATCAGCATTTGTACATGCAATTTCATCTTGAGATGAAATCAGCATTTGTACATGCAATTTCATCTTGAGATGAAATCAGCATTTGTACATGCAATTTCATCTCATGATTTAAGATTTCAAATCATGATTTCAAAATTTTCAAATGTAAAAGTTAACTCATAAGTTTATATTTTGTAAAAATAGATCCATAAGTTGGTAGATATATTTACCAATTATGTTTGCTAACAATTTATATCAAATATTAAAAGATCTACAAGTTGGTAGTATATTTATAACAAATTTACACTTAACAACTATGTGGAGGATTATATTAAAAAGTAGTTATACTACAACTCATATTCAGTTTTCCATTTTATTTAACTAAAGTTTGATCAATTGTTATTGTATTTTTTAGAAAGGTCTTCTAGTATCGTATTAATTTTGTTATGAACTATGACTTGCTCATTTGGTAAGATTGTATAAGAATTGAATTTTTTTTGATAGTTTTCACAATTTATTGGGTTTTTATATCTATAAAAAAATAAAACTTAAAAAATTTAAATTGCGTGTCTAAATAAAATTTTAATTTCAAATCATTATGATTTCAGATCATGTCCAAACGGTGGCTGAGCTAAACAAATGTACAGTCATACACTTTTAAGTGGGCTTCACCTCCCAGCTTGGACTGTGGGACCCAATTATTGATTCCTTCAGCAAATTCACATTTTTACAACGCGTTTCTTACGCTCTCTTTTCCCCTTAATTAGCTCCAAGCCTTTTTTGAGTAGAGACTCTATTTCCTTTTTCTCATTTTCGTTATTTCTTTACCCTCTTAAGATAATATATATTCACCCGGACTCAATTTATATGGTACTATTTAACTTGATACGAAGTTTAAGAAAGAAATAATGACTTTTGAAATATGTGGTTCAAAACAACTTATATAAATATGCGATTGTAAATCATTTCATAAAGTTAAATTGTTTCTAAATATAAAAAGATGACATTCTTTTTTGCACAAACCAAAAAGAAAATGATGTCATATAAATTAGGACAAATGGAATACTATAGTTGCATGCTAAATAGATGAATCGGTAAATACAGAAGGTCTACTTATTGTTCGGCCTTAATCTTCGTCTGATGTCAGACTTCAATCAACTTTTTCGTACTTCAATCCGATCAATCGATCGATTAAGAGGCTAATCTTCATTGTCCGGACCAATAACTAAAAAAAAGTCCCCGCTTTCTCTTGAACAAGGAAATGCATATCCTATTGAGTTTTCACTAATCACTACACTTAGCAAGATAGTATCTGCTAATACTTCATTTGCTTTTCTGTAAAATATGTAAAATGATTGTCGATTAATTTCATGCCAAATGCAGAGCATGAGCAAGACGGCTCAAGGGACAGATTAGTAAGGCTTTTTTTTTAGACTCTAAAATTTGAAACGTCAAAAGTTGATAATACTAATAAACCTTATGGCTTAGTTTCACTTAGAAAATATTGAAATTAGTATAAAAAATTAAAAACTTGTTGGAAATTTACTAATATGGAATTAAGTTTATCTCATTATTTATGACTCGAACAATTGGGGCCCCGTACGTCGGAAATGTCGTTTCCACACACATGCAATCTTAGTGCCAAGTATCGTAAATTTCATTAATGAAAGAGATATTGGTACGTAAGTGAAATGTTTGAGACATAGAATGATGGACGGTTATTGGCTAAATAACAATTGTTCCACGTTGGTAAATGAAGGAAGGATTGTGAAAAGTGTAAGATGGTATGGGTCGGAAAGGGTCGCGGAGTCGAGAAGGGTCGTGGCGCCTCCCGAACTGGGCCGCGGCTCCCCCCTTTGCAGCGCCGTGGCGCTAATTGTCTGTTTGGCCACTGGAGCCGCGGCGCCGCGATGCTAAATGTTGCAGAGCCGCAGCGCTTCCCAGATAGTGTTTGCTCGACGGAATCCCAAAATTTTGGTTGTTGAGGTGGTTTCAATGGCATTGAATCCACCCAATAATGGTCATTACTTGGACCATTTGAGTATTTTATTCCATCCATAGAATATATACACAATCATAGTATGTAGTAGTAATCTAGGTTACCTAAAATACAAGATGTTAATTACTACCTAATTGATTTGTCTAATAATTACAATATTACTAGTTGATTATAATTACATGATTTATGATGGAGGATGATAATATGAGATTGCTCCCATAATTATCGTGTACTAACAGAATTGTCACTGGTTAGTTTAGAAAAAATAATTCCACAAATAAAGTTCAAAAATCAGACGAAAATAAGAAAAAAATCCGAAACTAACACGAATAACCTTAAAAAATATTTTCTCAAAAATTAATAAAAACCAAATCATGATGTCGGGCTAGTCCGCGTTGGACAATACCTCAAAATTTTGACAAGTACTCCCTCCGTTCTAGTTAATATGGGGTAGTTTGATTCATTAGAAAATAAACAAATATTTAAATTGTATTCTTAAACTTATAATAGTATAAGAATATATAAGATTCTTGAAATTTATAATTTTAAATATATTATAATATTTATGTGTTTCTAAAAGCTTTTTATTAAAGATAAAATAAAAAATAAGATAAATCATTTTTAATTATATAAAATATCATTATTTTATAAACGACCTAATTATAAAAATGTGATATCACATGGATGGGGAGTATGGAACTGACCGACTATATATAAATGAAACTAGGGTGAATATTTGAAGAATTGATCATGAGATTTGTAGCCATTCAATTTAATTTGGGATTTGCACTGAAGAAGGTCCACTTTATGTATATTTATTTGGTATGTGTCATTTCCCCATCAGCTTAATTGTCTTCCAGAAAAATCCACCATTTTCACTACACATGTGTTTCTCATGAGTTAAAATAATCATTTTCAGCACAAACATAGTTTAAACTTGTTTTTTTTCTGGCAACATGTTACTTCCATGAAAGCACTTCTCTATCAAATTTCTTGAAACATGATGATTTGTGCTTTCTTGATATTCACTTCAATGAGATCTTAAAAACAACCCCACTAGAGATAAAAAAAAAATTACTCAAATCGTAAGTGAGCACGAGAGATTATTAATTTATTTTCCCATAATTATATAAACAGTTTAAAACTAAATATTGTAGTTTGTGTGCATCTTCGACTCCCAACTCTCTTCATACATTCTTTAACAGTTTAAAAAGCCGATCTTTGTATACTTATTCTAGCTTTATATATATTTTTTAAAATCCATGATGTAATAAGAACAGTAAATGCTACGACTCCATGCCCATTGATGTTGGTATGGCATACGGGGACAATGAAATTAAATAAAATATTTGTTGTACCACATTAAAGATATGGCGGGATTAATAAGATTAATTCCTTAATTTACGGCTTCACTTAACTAGAGATCTTGGATTCATTCGTAACTAAAGATTTCGAATTTGAGTCCTGAGCATAAAGAATTTTTTACTAGGAAATATCTTTCCCTTAAATTATCATTACTCAACGGAAATTTGGATTACATATCATATCAACAATGGATAACTAGATTTATATGGAAAAAATACTTATGTTACCTTCATTAATTAGTTTGATATGACGTCGGGTCGTGATAAAATTTTCCGTGATAGTAACACAATTTTCTTGAATTCGTGATCATTTAGCTAGAGCGACTCTTGTTAAAAACTTCAACTAATGTATTATATCTGAAAGTATATACGTCTATATAGAACTATGATAAAACCCTAAACCCTAACTGGCTCTTTTTATTCTCTCGACAACCAAGAAAGTACTAAAGTTGGACCTTAAACTAGAGGGAGCAAAAGAAAATGTAAAAAGCACTCTAATGAATTAATTTTGTCCTCCTTATTTCGTACATGTCATTCAGGGGTTGGTAGGTGATTGAATTGTATAGTTGGAATCCAATGATAAAATGATTACTATTATATTAAATAATGTTACTTTTAATAATTATACTATAAGATTTTTAAAAGTTCGATTAACTCTATATTTTGCTGATCATTTTCATATAAAGATGTGTGTGTCATATTTATAACTTAGTTGTAAATGATGGCCTAAAACTTTTTAAAAACATTCTTGATAAAATACAATTTGTTATAAATTTTATTTTTAAAGGTAATTAAATACAAAGACGCAAAGAATATAAAAAAAACTTGTCATGATTGTGGATTAACTTATAGAAAAATTCTAGAAGAAGTTTCGACTAGGTGGAATTCTCTGTATGAGCAACTACTTGTTGCTTACGATTATAGACAACCTATAACTTTATTATTTAACGCCCATAATAAAAATCTAAGGGATATGCTTGTAGATAATGATTGGAAATTTTTTTTAGAACTTAATGGATTTCTAGAGAATTTTTTTCAATCTACTAAAGAATTCCAGTATTTATTATCCTACTATTTTTAAAATGTTATTTTATATAGCCCTAATATTTTTGTTATTTAATGAATATATGCAAAAACCAACTTATAAGACATCTATTGAAAAAATATTTAAAAAATTAAAAAAATATTTTTTCCTATTCCCACTATTTATATTATTGGTGCGGTATTAAATCCGACTATTAAAGTAGACGGTTGTAAAACACTAATAGAAACGATTTATGATTGTATAGAAGTACTTCCAACAGACTCAACTGAAGAACCAACTCACAAACCAACTAAAGAAGAAGTTACGTCTAGCATACACATTGTATGCAAACAAGTATATATGTACTACCAACAACAAAGTGCAAATAATCAACCGGCTTTTGTACCATCTTCTACTACTTCGCTGCAACCTTAGAAAAAACATGCGGTTTCTGATGCTAATATTCAAGGCCTTATAAATAAAATGTTTAGTGGTTCAACTTCTTCACAAGTTAGCTAATTTGATGTTTATGTTTTGCAAGGTGTTGTACTGTACGAATTAATTGTCAATGATGAAGGACATGAAGACTTGCTGAAATACTAGAGGCAGAATGAGAAGACATTTCCGACACTAGCAAAGATGGTCCGAGATGTGTTGAACATTCAAGTGTCATCAAAAGCGTCTGAAAGAGTTTTTTCTGCTAGAAGATTTCAAATAGGAGAGCACAGACATTCATTGGCGGGACACACATTAGAAATTGCAGTTCTTTTCAGAGGTTGGATTCGAGCGGAGCGTAGAAGGTGCGGTCAACCGGAGATCAACGAAGAAAAAGACTACAACTACAACGAAATCTTGTCCGAGGGAACATGAAGCGACGTCGAACAATTTGATAGACAAATTTCAATTCCAACCGAAGATCCTCAAGACATTGTGAGGAAATTCGAAAAAGTATGGTTAACTATGTAATTTTTTTAATTGCAATTTTACTATATGATTTGCAACTTTTGAAATTGTATTACAAAAAAATCATATTTCTATTAAATAATATAAGAGGCACAAAAACAGTCTTGGAATATGTTTATTACACTATCTTGTTCAATTATTGAAGTATTTATATATATTATTTTTTATAATCAAGTACCAATAAAAAAATAAAAAAACCGACCCCGCCTCGCCCCGACCCGACCCCGTTTCCGGCGGGATGTGGGACGGGACGGGACATCCGCCTGTCCCACTAAGCCCGGCCCGCCAGTCCCGCCGGAGACCCGATCCCAACCCTTCCCCAAATCCCACCGGGACCCGCCCCGCCCCGTTGGATAGCCCTAAGTTGGATCAATTAAGAAGCTGACTTCCCTCATATTAATAATCATGAATTGATATCACTGTTCATAGCTCCAATAGCTCCTGGTTCATCCTATATCGTACATAGATTAAATTTTATACATATATTAAAAAAATCATATAATTAAATTAATTATAAAATAATTATTGTATTATGAATATTTTTATTTAAAAATTAGCTAAATTGCTAGAATAAATCACACCATATATGCTAATAATATAAGAAAATATTTATATTATTGGTGTATATAACTTAAGAATCTATATCACAATAGCAATTTCTCATTCCTCAGTTACTGGTTGGTCAAGATCCTTAATCAAGTCTAACCTCATTCATACTGCTGAAAGAGGTAGGTATTAGTCAAAGCTTGTTGTTTTTTTCTTTGGCACGTTAGGTTGTGTAAAACAAGAACAAACTATAGTATTCATAGTATATTATATATGTCACATCATCTTGTCTTCAAAAAAAAAAAATTATACCTAATAAGTGAATTGTTTTCCCAAATCATTTAAGAATTAATTCATTCAATGCAAATTTACATATATAATATACATGCAGACCTACACACACACACAAAAAAAAACAACCAAATATAGTGCAAGAATATAAGCATACACAAAATTTGCCTTTGAATATCATACTTTTGGAATTACGCACATTAATCGTTACTTAAAGCAAGGACAGAATTAAACACCAGCTCATGAATTGGTGGAAAGTTTTCATTGTGCTATAGATATATCAAATCACAATCACTATTTTAGAATGCTATCACGTTCTTTAATCTTTTCATTTTCTAATTACGATATTCTTATTCCGAACTTATATATGTCTAAGTGGGACATAAAGTATAATACCAATACTGTATCGTGACATCTCTTAATCTGAAGATATAAAGCGTCCTGTTCTCTTGTCTTGTACCAAAACATATAGAGTGTAATATATATGACGAGATTTTGCCTCACATATAAGGTGAAAAATATTTGAAGAAAAAACAAAGAATTTTTAATATAGAAGGATATCAGACTTCTAGATGACTTTGAATATATAAATGTTTGGAAATGTCTGCAATTTGATACCTGGAAGGGATATGACAGACGCATACTTGTCCACGAGCTACCTTTTCGCGAACAAAGTGAATATCCATCTCGATGTGTTTAGTGCGTTGGTGTTGAACCGGATTACCAGAAAGGTAGACAGCACTAATATTATCACAATAAACCAAGGTAGCTTTTCGAATAGGACAATGAAGTTCTAAAAGAAGATTATGTAACCAACAGGATTCAGAGACCACATTGGCTACCCCCGATACTCGGTCTCTGCACTAGAGCGTGATAATATAGACTGACGCTTCACAGACCACGAGATCAAGTTATTACCAAGAAACATACAATAGTCGGACGTGGAACGTCTGGTATCTAGACAGTCACCCCAATCAACATATGTATACGAGACAAGTGTAGACGTCGATGAAGGATATAAATGTAAGTCATAGTCAAGTGTTCCCTGGATGTATCAAATAATTCGTTTGAGCGCATTCATGTGCTTAACCCTGGGATCATGCATAAATAAGCACACCTGTTGTACGGCATACGTAATATCTGGTCTCGTGAAAGTAAGATACTGAAGAGCCCTCTTGCAATAGTGGGTCGGATCCTCGTACGGTGAGCCAGCCACAGCACCCAGCTTGGGTTTAGTATCAACTGGAGTGGAAGTAGACTTGCATGAGGACATACCAGCTCGTTCAATGATCTCAGTTGCATACTTCTGTTGTGATAAGAATAACCCACCTGCATGACGAGTGACAGCAATCCCCAAAAAATAACTCAAGGGCCCCAAGTCTTTCATAGCAAACTCAGAACTGAGCATTGTCATGATAGACTTTCGCAAAGCATCAGTAGAGGCAAACAAGATAATATCATCCACATATAATATAAGCCAGGGAAGTATCACGACAATACATGAACAACGAATTATCAGACCTGTTGTGTGAAAACCCAATAGATGAAACATAGTCTGTAAATCTCTTATACCAAGCCCGTGGGGCCTGCTTAAGCCCATACAAAGACTTCTTCAACAAATAGACATGTTGAGGATATATGGGGTCTCGAAAATCCAAGGGCTGATGTATGTAAACGGTCTCCTTAAGATCACCATGTAAGAAAATATTCTTCACATTTAACTGATGAATGGGCCAAGCTTTCGAAAGAGCCAGACTGAGAACAGTGCGAATGATAGCCGGTTTGACCACCGGGCTAAATGTCTCACCACAATCCACGCCAACATGTTGAGTCTTACCATCACCTACAAGATGAGCCTTATGCCTCGCAAAAGAACCATCAGAATTATCCTTTTGAGTAAAATCCACATAGACCGAATAATATTAACACCAGAAGGACGGGGTACCAACTCCCAGGTCTTATTTTCAATAAGAGCATCATATTCATCATTCATAGCCAATTTCCAATTCATGTCCTTTAATGCGGACATTGGGTTACATGGTAGGGGGTTTAAGAAAATTAGAATTGAGAATAAAATGTCGTTTTGGTTTAAAAATACTCAATTGACTACGAGTGACCGATCTATGACTCGGTGGAGAATTTGGTGGATTTTTGGAGGAACTCGGATGGGAGACGGGCTGGCCCAATACTGGAAACAAGAGCCGAAACAGAAGCAGGTACTAGAACAGTATTGGGCTGGGCAACTGGCCCAACTACCGAAACTGGTGGCGGAACAGTAGGTCCAGCGGGCAGTGGGCCCGCTGGCAAAATTTGGGTACGGGATAAGTCTGATAAATGGTGGATAAAATACGGGGAGACCTCGTCATAAAAAAAATGAACTAGGTCCGGGACTACTGACTTTAGCAAACGAAAATTGAGTTTCATAAAAAATAACATGACGACTAATTATGATTTCATTAGATGATAAATCAAAATATTTGTAACCACGATGATTGGATGGATAACCCAAAAAGACACAAGGAGTAGAACGAGCTTGAAGTTTGTTAATTGTAGTTGACGAAAATAGAGGATAACATAAGCACCCAAAGACCCTTAGATGTGAATATGAAGGAGTCTTATTATATAGGACTTTAAGAGAAGACGTATTTGCCAACCCTTTAGTAGGAAGTATGTTAAGAAGATAGGTAGCCATTTGTAGAGCATGATGCCAAAAGGAAGGGGAGTACGGAAGCATGGACCAATATAGTCCGGACAATATTATTAATGGTACAAATTTTTCGTTTGGCTTTCCCATTTTGCGAGGACGTATGTGGACAAGAGAAATGAAAAATTATGCCATTATTGTCACAAAATTCCCGAAACAATCCATTAACATATTCTTTGCCATTATCACATTGAATATTTTTTTATTTCTAGTTCGAATTTGTTAGGGATAAAAGCTCAAAATTTTAAGAATGTGGAAAAACTTGAGATTTCTTCGCTAATGGAAAAGTTCATAAAAATTAGAATAATCATCCAAAAATAGTACATAATAACGATGTCACATAGAAATGAGAACGAGAGAAGTCCATAAATCGCTATGAATAAGATCAAATGGCATTAAAGTATGAGAAGTAGAGGCTACAAATGGTAATCTAACATGTTTTCCTCGAGGGCAGGATTGACAAATTGGAGTACTACGTGTACCCTTATAAGAAATAAAATTATTTTTATGTAAGGAAGAAACAATAGACGACCTAGGGTGACCCAAACGTGCATGCCATAAGGAAGGATCTAGAGCTGCAAAAGTAGAAGGCAAGGCTTGACTCGAGAGACCAGAGGCGGCCGTGATAGGATAAGATCTCCCCTACTATCACATCTCATGAGAGAAATCCCCGTCTTGAAATCCTTCACATAAAATCCAAAAGGATCAAAATCAACAGAAACTCAATTATCAGTGGTGAATTTATGGACAAACACCAAATTTTTAATTAACTTAGGGGCATGAAGGGCATTTTTCATGACAAGAGGTGGATGGAGGGAGACAAAGTTTTATGACAGTAATCACGAATTGGAATTGAGTGGCCATTACCAACAATTATGCCACAATTTTTGCCCAAATTGGAATAAGACGAGAGAGTACCTTGATCGGACGTTATGTGAGAATTGGCGCCGGTGTCCATGTACCAATTCGGGTTCGTAGGATTTAATCCAAGCGTATGCATTGCGACCTAAATATCCATCGGTGTGGGTCCCACTACCGGGAATGCCTGCGTGGGCCGAGGCCCAAGCACAATGGCCTGCTACCCCGGCCCAGATGAGAATCTGCCTGCTAAAACTGGACCCAAGAAGCTAGGCCTGGCCTGCTGTGGGAACTGGGCCCAGTTACTCGAGCATGGCTGAAAATACCCACTGTTGGGCCAAGGACCACCGGCCTAATTCCACTACTATGGGGCCCACTGCTGAGCCCAATTGGGCTGTTGTCCACTGCCCCGAGGGCCACTGCCCCGAGGGCCACTGCCCCGAGGGCCACTGCCGGTGCCACCACTGTTTCGGCCGCCGCCGTTGTTACCGCCATGATTTTTGCCACTATTTTTACGATTTTAACCCTTCTTGCCGCCACCGTTGTTGTGGTTTTGGCCCAAATTGTCAACCAAATCGTGAGATAGATTTGATGAAGTCATCATGAACATGGGACTAGCACCGGTAGCCACCTTTTTTATCAAATCGGCTTCTTCTAACATGAGCATCGAACGGGCTTGATAAAAAAGAGGAAGCGGATTACTTTGACGGAGGAGAGTCCCCACGCCATTATAGGCCTCAGATAGGTCTGCAACCATTTGTAGAACAAGACGATTATTGGTAACGGGCGCTCTAACGTTACGGAGTTGGTCTGCCAATTTCTTGAGCCGTTTAAAATAAGCGGAAACATTCGGGAAATCTTTCATGCGGACCTGGGAAAATTTCTGCTCAAGGATGACAACGCGGGAATGTTGGTTATCTTGGAATATATCACGCAATCTATTCCATGTAGCCATAGCCGTAGTGTCCGACTCAATAATCGTTTGTAAAAGGTCGGTAAAAATAGTGGAGTAAATCCACTAAAGGATGGTAGCATCAAGAGTAATCCATAACTGAAGATCCTCCTCGGGAGTAGGGGTAGCGGGAGGAATTATGTGATGGAGGACTTGATGGGAGTTTTGTTTGAATTTTAAACAACTCTGCCACGTTGCATACTGGACGTTTTCCATCTCAAGAACAATAGGGATGTTGTTCTTGATGTTGGAAACAATATGGGCATGATGAAACACGTTCTTAGACATAGCGAAAGAATGAAGGGGTTTGGGGAAATTTTTTGGGAAGAGAGGAGGTAAATTATGACACGAAATCCGAGAAAATTGGCACAGATTTCGATGATATCTCGACCGAGAAGAGTGATCGGAAACCGAGAATAAAATTGGAGAATAGCGGAAGTAATTTAGTCCTAGACTTCTGATACCATGAAAGAAATAATCTCTTGATTATTTTCATTAATGAAAGAGTATATATACAATTTACAATTTTCATAATAGGAAAATCATATTCCTATTCTACTCCTAAAATCTTATTCTACTTGTACAATAACTATAAAATTATGGTAAGTGTACAATTCTAATTACAACAAAACAACTCCTAAAATAGGCCACTAAACCTTGATATACACGCTATGTATACACACTCATATTTTCTAAGTCAGCCCGTGATATACATGGCGAATATACCGTGTATATCACGGGTGTTTATCAATGTTCTTTTAATTTGATTTTTTTCCTATTTTGTAGAATATAATTATCTGAAATAGTTTAAAATCAGGATTAAAATCAATTGTTTTCCTCCAAACTGGGAGATACATCTGCAAGCTAAATAACATAAGGAAACCATCCGTTCAATAAACATTTACCTTTATTCGTAGATTTTATCTGTTTGTCCCAATGTTTTAGTGTCATTAATTAATTCCACAATATAATTATTTGAAGAACGTAAAAATATATATACTACTAGTTTTTCAACATTAGACTATTCACTATTCACTTGATGTTACAATCATAGTCTTGTTAACTTTATGTAGGACTAATAAGTACGTAGTAGAGGAGTACATATCAACCAACAAACTCCATTCAAAGACTCCTAATTTTAGTCAAATAATTATAATTTTCATTAGATTTGTTTGGTACATTAAAGTGAAAATTTTGAGATAAAGTTTTCTTGTCTTTATGGCCAATAGATAATAATGACAAGCCATTGATTGTATGTATCCGCAAAGGCAAGAAAGCACAAGTTTTATGAAAGAGAAAAAAAATTATATTCCTTCTAAAGTTTTGGCAATATTATTTTATCTTGCTTCCAACTATATATAAGTTTTCTATATTCCATTTAACAAACCGAAAACGTTTTTCAATTGAAATATGAATTACAAATTGACCTATGGGGTGTATATTAATTAAAATAAAATCATACGCGTGAGAAGTGATTTTTTGTTAAGTGGTATCAATAAAGCTAACGGATCAAAAGCGATCCAACTCATTTCATAATTAATTTTGATTCCTAAAGAGAGAAAAAAAGGATTTCAAAAGAGTACGTAATATTGTGATGATTAATATGTAATGATGTGATTCTTTCTCCTTTTTACTTTGCATTTCTCTACTTTCATTAATCATTTCCAGAACTTGATTATTTAAGCTGGTATATGGATCACACGGGGTCTCACAGTGTGATCCATAACACCTAGGGTATACAACAATAATATACCTAGTGTATTCTTACAAGTGTGGTCTGAGGAAGGTAAAATGTACGCAGATCTTACTTTTACCTTTGTGGGTAGAGAGGTTGTTTCCGGTAGACCCTTGACTCAAAAGAAACAGAGTTAATGCATAAATTCAAGGAAAATAAAATAGCAAAATACCACGATACAGAATAAATGAAGCAACACATAGTAATACATAAATAAGAGTATGGATCTACTCAAAACCTAAGTAATACTACACCGAAAAGGAGCTGAGGAGATGAAGAGGCGAGCCCCCTACCGCTCTCACACATAATGCGTAAAAACTCAACTACGTACTAACCTTCTATCCTAATCGTCGACCTCCAAATCTTCGTATCTAGGGTCATGTTCTCAGTCAGCTGAAGTTGTGTCATGTCATGTCTAATCACCTCCCCCCAGTTCTTCGTCGGCCTACCTCTACCTCTCCTAACTCCTACTATCGTCAATCTCTCACACCTCCTAACTGGCGCATCTTTACACCTCTTCTTCACATGCTCGAACCATCTTAGTCTCACTTCTCTCATCTTGTCCTTCACAGAGGCTACTCTGACCTTGTCTTGTATAACTTTGTTTATAATCATATCTCTCCTAGTGTGACCACACATCCACCTGAGCATCCTCATCTCTGCCACCTTCATCTTTTGAACGTGAACGTTCTTGACTGGCCAGTATTCTGCCCCGTACAACAACACCGGTCTAACCACTACTCTATAGAACTTACCTTTTAGTCTAGGCGACACTTTCTTTTCACAAAGCACTCGGGAGACGAGCCTTCATTTCATCCACCCTGCTTCAATACGGTGTGCGACATCCTCGTCAATCTCCCCGTCACCTTGTATTATGGAACCAAGATACTTGAACTTTCTTCCTTTGGGTATAGCTTGTGCCTCAATCTTCACTTCTACATCTGTCTCATGTGGCACATCATTGAACTTGCACTCCATATATTCCGTCTTAGTCCTACTTAGCCTGAAACCTTTAAATTCTAAGGTCGCTCTCCAAACTTTCAACCTATCATTAACGACATTCCACGTCTCATCAATCAAAACTATGTCATCTGCATATAACATACACCATGTCACCTCCTCTTGAATATATCGTGTCAATTTGTCTATTACAAGGACAAATAGAAATAGGATAAGGGTTGATCCCTAATGTAACCCCATCACTATCGAAAAGTATTCAGAGTCACCTTTCACTATTCTAACTCGGATTTTAGCACCCTCGTACATGTCCTTAATCACCCTAATATAGGCCACATGCATACCTCTGGCATCCAAACATCTCCACATGACCTCCCGATGGACTTTATCATGTCTTCTCTAAATCAATGAACACTATGTGTATATCTTTCTTTTTATCCCTATATTACTCCAACAATCTCCTGACAAGATGAATAGTTTCTATGGTCGATCATCCCAGTATGAATCTGAATTAGTTCTCAGATATCGACACACCCCTCCTCATCCTCATCCTCATCTCGACCACCCTCTCACAAACTTTCATAGTGTGGCTTAGCAGCTTGATACCCCTATAATTATTGTAATTCTAAGTATCTCTCTTGTTCTTGTACAACGGGACCATTGTACTCCACTTCCATCCCTCTGGCATCTTATCATTCCTAAAGAAGGTGTTAAACAATTTAGTTTGTCACTCTGTACCTTTTTCCCCTACATTCTTT
Organism: Anisodus acutangulus; assembly: GCA_029783415.1. Lineage (NCBI taxonomy): Eukaryota > Viridiplantae > Streptophyta > Magnoliopsida > Solanales > Solanaceae > Anisodus > Anisodus acutangulus. The sequence goes on along the minus strand of CM056509.1, from coordinate 41,378,427 downwards.
CAAAAGTCTACCGGAATCTCATCTGGCCCGACCGCTCTTCCTTTCCTCATCTTACGAATCACCCCTAACCTCCGCAACCTTTATGCCCCTACAATACCCAAAGTCTCCACAACTCTCGAAATGCTCTAACTCCCCAGCACGATATTTGTGTCCCCTTCTTCATTCAAAAACTTATGAAAGTACGTTTGCCATCTCCGCCTAATATGTGCCTCTTCTTTCAATACTTTGTCATTCTTGTCCTTGATGTACTTCACTTGATTTAGGTCGCAAGACTTTCTCTCTCATCTTGGCGAGTTTATATAACTTTCTATCCCCACCTTTACACTCGAGCTCTTCATACAAGTGCTCAAAAGTTGTTGTTTTAGCCGTCGTGACCGCTAGATTCGCTTTCTTCTTCGTTGCCTTATACCTCTCTTTATTCCTCCTCTTGTCCTCCTCGTCAACGTTTTCCACTAGCGCCACATAGGCAACCTTCTTGGCTTTTACTTTTCCTTGGACCTCCCCATTCCATCACCAATTCCCTTTGCGTCTACCTGAGTTGCCCCTCGATACCCCTGGTACCTCTCTAGTCGCTTCTTCTCTGATGCATTCGGATGTTCTAGTCCACATACTATATGTGTCCCCACAACTCCCCCAGGCCCCCATAGCCACCAATTTCTCCTTCATCTCCTGGGCTCTAGCCTCCATTAGGCCTCCACATCTAATTCTTGGCCGGTCCTGAGCAGCCTTCATCTTCTTCTTTCCCTTGATCTCTAAGTCCATCACCACGAGCCTATGTTGGGTTGAAAGATTCTCGCGCGTAATAACATTACAGTCCTTGCATACACTTTTATCACCCTTCTGAAGAAGAAAGTAATCTATCTAAGTCTTAGCCACCGCATTTCGATAGGTCACCAAGTGTTTCTCCCTCTTTCGGAAGATCGAGTTAGCTATGACCAACTCAAAAGCTTTCGCAAAGTCTAAAAGAGACACTCCTCCCTTATTTCTATCCCCCAGGGCGAACCCGCCATGCACATCATCATATCCATATGTAGTCCTTATGTGACCATTAAAGTCTCCCCCTGACACTATTTTATCCGTTTGCGGGATGCCTCTCACAACCTCGTCCAATTCCTCCTAAAAGCGCCTTTTGTCCTCTTCCGACAAACCCACTTGTGGTGCATATGCATTGATTATGTTAAAAGTAAGACCTCCCAACACTAGGTTAATGGTCATCATTCTATCATTCGCCATCCTCACCTCCACTACCTTATCCCTGAGTTTCCTGTCCACTAAAATGCCTACTCCATTCCTACCCCTCGAGCGTCCTGAATACCTAGTGTATATGAAGAAAAAATATCGGATGCAAAACGTAACTTGATAGCTTATCTTAACATGTTCCTGAATTACACCAAACCGTGTTACCAAAAACAACTTAAATCTACAGTAACCAAAAAGGAAAAAAACGAGAAGAATAATTATAATAACCTAGCTAGTCAAAGTTTAATTTACTTCGTTTTCCTATATAGTACTAGTACTTTTCAATTATCAACATTTAAAAAAAACAATTGAAAATAAGTTGACCCAATCAGCAATTAATGATGTACACGTGATATTATGACTTGGTTTAAGCAAATCCAGATTCGAGATTTATCACACTTGCCTCCTTGGTTGGGTAACAATCGAAGCAAGTCTCTTAATTAAGCAAATGTAATTACTGGTAGAGTTAAATTAAAGTTTTTGAGCTGATGATGATTCTATTTCTCGTTCCTTGGCAATTGCAAGCTGTACTTGTTTGACAATACACTAATAATCCTCACTGAGACAGAATAATCCATAGAATAAAATAGTCTATATCGAATTTAGTTCATGATCCGATGCATCGTAAAGTGTATAAATAACTAAGCAATTATTATACACTGATATAATGCCCAAAATATATCTTGTATAGCTAGTGCATTTAATAAATATGTATATATATAGTTGCACAACGCAAAAGGGGTTCGATGTGTAATAGCCCAACATATTAGTGCTTTTGTCCGCTTTGAACATAGGCTTACACTGCACGGCTTTAAAATGCGTCATTAGGATCTAAGGCTTGCTTCCTTATATATCCAATATCTCTCTCGTGTTTGGTCGGTGTCAGATTTGCCCAGGGTGTTACATACACACCTTTTAGGGACTCAGCGTCCGCACAGAGGTTTGTCCCACTATCATTCAAGGTTGCACTCGGAGTTCTGATACCATATGTAACAATCCAGTACACTAGTGATATTGTCAGCTTTGGATCTAGGCTCGCACGACTTTAAAACGCGTCATTAGGATGTAAGGTTTGCTTCCTTATATACCCAACATCTCTCTCACGTGTTTTGTCGATGTGGAATTTGCCTAGGGTGTTACAAGATGAAATTCCTTTCGTCAGACGTTTATACATGATATCAATTTTTTGAATGTATATATATGTTGGACCTCCTTGGTAAAAATTCAGCCTATATATCATTGCAATGATATGTTTAGCTTTAGCTAAAATCTTGTATTTGTTTAAAAAATTTATTGTATAAATAATTTATCTAGAATCCAGTAAACTGATTTTTCTTGAATATATTCAGAATCCATAAATTTAAATTTCTGGATCCGCTTCAGGTCTGCTCCTCCTACCATTTTCTCTTTTTTCTTTGTAAATAAGAAACTGATAATATGATTTCCCTATCAATTTAAATCAGCAATCATAAATTCGTGAGGAAAAATATACAACATGGTTTGTCAGTCCGACCCAAAATTTTGGTCTTTAAAGAAAGTGATGAATGTGACCAAGTACTAATTCATTTATGAAATTAATAATGTGCATATTAAAAGTCATGTCACGATTGATGCAGAGCCATGAGGACCATGACTAGATAGGGAAGATCTTACATTCATGGTGCCCATAATTGGAGTAGAGACATAAATATTTTCAAAATATATACTTATTTTATTATCAGACAAAAAAAAATACACATTCAAAGTTCAGACACTAGACATGTTTCTTCCCTTGACAACCATATTTGACTTTGTAACAAGTCGCACGTCTGAACCGATCTAACTTTATGATGTGAAAAGTTGCACTATTCATGCATACATTCTATAATAGGTGGATCAAAAATGTTCACGAGCGAAGTCAGATTTTAAAGTTTATGGGTCTTTATAATAATTTAAGTTAACATAAAATAATAATTGACTTTATAATTAACTATTTTAAATATTTTATAATTTTTTTAATATGAGTATATAGTATGAACAAAAGTGATTGAATTTACATGAACCCACATCGTAAGGGCTAGATTCGCCGTTGAAAATATTAGATTTCGCCGTTGAAAATATTAGATCGATGGGCGTCAAATTCACAGCACTAGATATTTATTTGTGATATGGTTACTGATCATCTTTTAAGAAAATTATTTAGGGTTTGTTTGGAAAGTCACCTGGTAATTGAAATTGGTGTAATTACTAGGGTAGTAATTACACATCCTAGTAATTATATAGTATAATAATTATGATGACCTATTTGTTTATCATAAGGTAATTATATTGTAATTACAAGCGTATTGTTTGATTGCACAAGTGTAATTACATAGTTAAATATTTTAAATTTTAAAAATAAAAGTCAATTATCAAAAATTAAACATCATTTTTTGACAAATATATGTTCATATACGAAATATTACTTAAAATTATATATCGTTGTGTATTCAAGATACGAATCTCATTTCGAAATTATGGAACTAAATAATTATAAATTTATAACTAGTATTGTAAAAAAGTTGATATATATAAATAAATAATACTTTAATTGAATCAATTAATAAGAACTTCTTAAAAAGCATACATTTTGCAATAACATCACGGACAACATGTTTGACAATAAAATTAAATATTTACAATCACAATTTTATAAATATTATTTAAATATTGAAAAGTAATCCATCAATGCTAACATCACTCAATATAAGCTAAGTTTGCATATAATCTCATCCAACAACGAAATTCAACTTTAGTGACATCACTAGCTAATTATAAGTCAAGTGTGTGGATGACTTATCCTTTCTAAGATTATGAGGTGTAACATTTTTTTTTAAAAAAGTTTTAATAATAACATAGCTATTTGAAATAAAAAATAAAAAAATAAGAAAGTTAACATAGCTAAGTGAAATAAAAAAAATTAAATAGAAAGAAGCACAATATAGAAATTATGTAGAAGAACGTGAAGTAAATATTGGGAAATGAGAAATAAAAGATAATAATATAAAAAGAATAATACTTGAAAAAAAGAATTTAAAAAGAATAGAAATAAAAAATAAATAAAAAAGAAAAGAAGAGATTCATAAAATAACCTTGTAATTATATCGTGTAATTACCTGCAATTTTCAGTCTTCTTTGAGAATTGGAGAGTGCAATTACACTCCTTCAATTACATGCTGACCAAGTAATTATTTAATCAGATAAACATGCCAAAACTATATAATTACACCAAATGCAATTACAGGGCGGCTTTTCAAACAGGCCCTTAATGCCTATGATTATATAGTTGGAATCGACAATAAATACAGTTGCATTCACTATTCAAATGGTACATTTCCCTGCATTTTGTTCGTCGTATTTTCATATTGGATATTCTAGTTTAGATAAAGACCGCTTTTCACACTACAAGAAAAAAGCATATTACATACGTATTTTCTCCATTTCATTTTTTTTTACCCTTATATTAACTTTTTTATTTATCTATTTTAGTAAATCAAGAGAAATTTATTATTTTCTTCCAATACTACCCGTATCATTGAGTAACTATATAAAGTAATAGTAATCAAATTTAGATTTTTGAAGCATAACTAATAAGATTAAATTAGTAATATAAGCCTCTAATAAATATTTTATTAAAAATGTCAAGTCAATATGCGTCAAGTAAAATTGAACAGAGAGAGTAATAAAGAGAGCATATATAACTTGTCGCTTATTCTCACAAAAGAATGGCAAATAACTTCCTCTCATCCGTTCGTTCTTTTTATTAGTTTCTTGAAATTATTCATTTGACTCATTATGTTGCTATAAAATAAATTCAAATATCCCAAAATTGCATTAAAAGTACACCAATAAGCAAGCTTCATAGTTTTGCCTCAAAGAGAAGTTATGTTCGAATAGGTTTGAAAGTTGCTTTATCGAAAAACATAAAGCCACTAATCATTGAAATTGATTCAATGGAAGTCATCAATATCTTAAACATTAAACCATTATCAACATGCAACTATTCACAGCATAAACATTTCAAGTCCTTAACAGTACTCAAGTCCAGTGAAATTACCTAGGCAAGACCTGATAATGATGCAACAGAGTGAAACAAGTATAGGTATGTGACAACATATGCCATTTTAAGACATTAGCTCTCTAAGTTTTCCATTGTGTCCATTACATCCCCCAAGAGGGGCACAAAATGAAGGAAAGAACAGTCTGAGTTAGTTATACATTATACACTGTGCCATCTAGGGTACAAGCTACTACTAGATACACATAATTTATGCTTTGGTTATATCACCCCATCACTTCCATATCTTCATCAGAGAAAAGGAAGAAACTTCTCTCTATTTGGGCTTTCATGAACATTATACTTAACAGTCTTGACTGGTGTTCCTCTTACATCTGTGTCCTTCACTCGATCTTTGCGCTTTCTCCCACCATCAGTAGGCGATTTATCTGTACAAAAGTAAGCATTAGGGAATGTTTTGTCCAACGAATCGTCCATTTCCTCATCCCCCATGCATTTGCCTTCACTTGAATTGCAAATTGCTGCCTTGGCATGGAACTTCAGTTTGTCATGATCAAACACCCAGAGACCTTGGTCTTCCAGGACAAAAAGCCACCCTGTGGATACAGACAACTTATCTTAGAAGAAACGAACATGACAATGGAATGGAGAATACGTATAATATATTATCTCACAAGGTAGGTTCGCTATTGATTTGAAGAGGATCACTATGGTCTGCAATTTTCTAAAACCTCAGAGCCTCATAGGAAGGACAAAATATGCAACTGAGCCAGTATATACAAGCAAAATCAAAACGATCCAATGTACTCAAATATATAACAAAACCAGAGAAAAGACATACTTATGAGAGCTTTAGGTGTCATAAGTTTTTGATTATTCAGGTTCTCTTCTGTGCCAGCTCGGATAGAGACCCATTTAAGTAACTCACTGGGAAGCTGAGACTCAGAGAAAGCATTTACATAAGCAGTCAGCCTATCTTGATCACATGTTATCCTAGAACAAACAATTCCCATAATTATTAGCAGCGAAAAAGTTTTCAAGCTTCTTTCAAAATTTAATGCAGCAATTTCCCCCAACCTAGCAAACTGTATGGCGTTATCAGCTACTAAGGACCATAGTAGATCCAAGTTCCTGAAGTAGGATTCGGGTAGCTGAAACCATCTGCCAGAACTTAGAAATGAATAATCAACCATTATCACAGCATCATACAATAGTTTCTGTAGAACAACTGCATCTTCAGAACTCTGCAACAAAAAATAATGGAAAGAAAAAGAGAAGAACTTGTCAGCCTTAAAGAACTCAATCTTGATCTGCATAGTTATATTTGCATTAGCAGGGACCGGGCATATCCTAAAAACCAGTATAAAACATCAAATGCACACATACAAACAGAGTGGGGAGCACAGCAGAGCATGAAACTTGTTGGGCCATCATACATGCTATCCACTCTTAAATCTTTGCGATAATGAAGGTTGTCATGAATACGTACCAATAAGGCAGTGACCACAAGCCTTTTTTTCCAAAAGAATTCTGAGAAGCAGATCTACAAATAAAACTCAAAGCCATCAAGAATCAGGTGAAATATTGTCAATATAAAGCTTGAATACATGCCTCGGCTTTCAAATCCAACTTCTAACACTAATAACCCAGCTTCTTTAAGGATAAAAAAAATACAGGTCTCTGCTTAAATAGAGCAAGAAAACGTGCAGCTAATTCAGTTTCCTAAGGTTTTATCACGCAATGAAGTCAAAAACTCAAAATAGAAAACCTATGAAAAGCTAAGGATTCTAGTAATTGGAGGTTCAAATACTCTACATCCTTCGTCCTCACTCCCAAGCAGTTGCTTATTCATGGAATATGTGGGATAAGTGATGCAGGCAGATCAAGAATTAGTTTTCTGGAAGCACACAGCTGTTTTTCTTCATGTAGGTTCCCAACTGTCTTTTCTTTTTCCAACTCAATTACGAAGTCCATCTCTGAATATGCACCCTATTATGATGATGTGTACTGCTTAATACACAACTAAGAGTAGCAATTCCAGCGAATGCAACTATTGAGATTTCATGGAAAGAATATTGCATCAGTAAATAGAAAACTTAATGCATATGCAGCCACAAATAAAGAAAATTGGACTACTGCGCGTTAGTGAAGCATTCAGATGTTGGGGCTAATTACAAAAATATCATTTTGCACATAGAAGAATAAAATAGAGAATGCATTGCTTGAAAACTAATTGCACTTCAAAGGAAATGGTGTTCCATGAAATGAACTCTTCAAAGAATACCTAGCACATGTCAAAAAGAATTCCAAGAGTAGCTGAACAGCCTTACTTCACATGCAGCAGCTTCCTTTCATAAACCATCAACCAAACTCCAAAAAAGCCTAAAGAAAAAGAAAACTGATGGCAATAATATTGAACAGCCTCAGCCAAGTCACAACAACACAAGCACAAGAATATTAAAGGTCCTCCAACTTTGGTCATAAACAACCAACTTAATTCGCACCCTAAAAGCACATCAATATTTATATCCATAAATTCAAGTCCTGACCAGCAAAAGAAAAATAAGTCAGATTACATACAATGAGAACACATTGATCCCTATACACTGGACCCCAAAGGCTAGCTAACTCCTAAGGGCTTCATAATAGGAGCTGAAAGTCTAAAAGTGTACAACCAACCATGGGTTATACAGTAAAGGCATCACGGAGAACTAACATCAGCTCAAATAAAATGAGTGACAAGCAAGGTCAGACTAAAGGTTGACCTCAACACAATGGTTTTCTTTTCTTTCAAGGAGTGAACAAATCTATTTGTTTTCAACATCTACAGCTAATTGGTTCTTCAATTGATTGGTGAAAAAAGGAATTTAGTATGTAACAGCAAGACATACAAGAACAATGACATTTACTTATTCATATGAAGCAAACAACATGGCGTAAAAATCATAAGACCTATTTATTTAGAAACTTTGAAAGACAGTAGGAAAAGAGTACAACATCAGTATTATTTGGTTCTTGTTTTAGAAAATATAAGCATATTAAGTTGCTCAATTTTGGTGAGCCGATGACACAGGTATCCTCATAAATCCCATAAAAAAAGTATGCGAGACCTATTACTAGGCTGTCATTATTACTGCCCATCTAGTTACAGAATTAGATATGAATTTCGTTATCTCTTTATAACTGGTCGGGCTAGCAAGGTGATGTTACTATACAGAAATTATAAATTAACAGTAACTAAAAAAATACAATGAGCTATGATACATAATCAGGTAATGAAACTTGAACTTTTTCAAGACTCACATAAAAATTCAATATTTTGGAACTGCTTGAGTGTCTGAATTACCCAATTTTGTGCATCCTTTTGGGACTCCTCATTTACAAACCTAGTATTAAACTTCAAAGACAAATTAAGCAAGAACACCTCACACATTACAGTCCCAGCTAAATTCCTGATCCCACACCTCGTCTTGTGAACCTCAACACTAACAATCAGAAAGAAAACTCCTAAATTCTCCTCAAATTTAGCACACTTCCCAACCCGATCAACCATCCAAACCCCAACCAAATCCTCAAAACAAACAATACCCTCATCAAACCCGTCCCCATTTACGTGATCAGCCAAACATACACATACATAATCACCAAATTTCTCAACCAAGTCCCTAATTTCATTACTCAAACACAACCCATTTCGCGAAAACTCACAAATAGTATCAAACACGTAGAGCAACGGGGCAAGCAAGGCAATCTTTTTCGTCCCGTTACACGAACAAGAACACGAGATTAGCAACTGAAACAAGTCTTTAGCAACAATGGTTTTGCTAAAACCAACTGATTTTGAGGTGTGATAAGTGACAGCAGAGTAAAACCAAGTAATTTCAAGAGGTGGGTTAGGCATTGTTTGGATTAGGGCTGGCCAGTGGGCTGGGCTTGGGGCCGTCGGGCCGGGTTTGGCGGATCGGGTTTGACGGGATTTGCCGAAGTCCCGTCCCGGTCCCGTCGGAATCGGGTCAGGGGCGGGATCCGGGCCCGCACCTTCTCCGCTCTGCTCGTATCCAATCTCTGAATAATACTACAATCTCCAAGCTATCTCTGGCTAATGAGTGTATGTGCTCTCCTATTTGATATATGCCGGCAGAAAAGGCGTTTTCAGACGCCGTTGATGACGCTTGAATGTTCAAAACATCTCGGGTCATCATTGAAAGTGTCGGAAAGGTGTTCTCATTCCCCCTCCAGTATTTCAGCAAGTCTTCACGTCCTTCTTCATTGAGAATCGCTGTGCAGTCTGTAACCTTGCAAAACAAAAATACCAAACTCACTAATTTGGTTAGTAGCGGTACGGCCGCACATTCTATTTCTGATGCTTTCAATACAAGCCGCAGAAACATCATGTCTTTTGTAAGGTTGTGTTGAAGAAGAAGATGATATGGGAGCCGGTAGGTTGCTAGCACTTTCTTGTTGGTAAACCTATATATTTTTTTGCATTCATCTTCTACGCTAGACAACACTTCTTCTTTAGTTTGTTCAATAGGTGGTGGGTGATTTGGATTTTTGAGACTTGGAGGTGGTAGTATTGATATACAATCGTAAATAGTTTCAATAAGTGATTTAGTACCGTCTATTTTAATAGTCGGATTTAATACATCACCAATAATATAAATAGTGCAAATAGGAATAAAATATTTTTTTATTTTGATAAACACTTTTTAATAGCTGCCGTATAAGCTGGTTTATCCATATATTCATTAAGCAGTAAAAATATTCGAGCTATATAAAACAACATAGTTGAAATAGTAGGATAATATATACCGGAAAATTCTTTTGTTGCTTGAAAAAATTTCTCTAAAAATAAAATAAGTTCAGAAATTTTTCCCCAACCGCTATCTACAACCATATCATCTGGATTTTGATTATGAGAGTTAAAAAATAAAGTTATAGGTTTTCTATAGTCATAAGCAACAAGTAGTTGCTCGTATAAAGAATTTCACCTAGTGAGTACTTCTTCTGAAATTTTTCTATAAGGTAGTTGGCAATCATGACAAGTTTTTTTATATTCTTTTCTTCGTTGTATTCTATTATTTTTAAAAATAAAGTTTATAGCAAATTGTATTTTACTAAGAATGTCTTCAAAAAGTGATAGACCATAATTTACAATTAAGTTATATATATGGCACGCACATTTTATATGAAAATGATCTGAAAAAGGTGGAGTTAAACTATTTTTTAAAATTGTAATAGCGTAATTGTTAGAAGCGTTATCTAATGTAATAGTCATAATTTTATCAGTTATTCCGTAATAATCGCACACTTGATAAATATTTTCTGCAATAAAAGTATTAGTGTACCTATCATCTATATATCTATACGCTAAGATACGTTTTTGCATAGACAATTTATAATCTATCCAATGACATGTCACTGTTAAATAATTTTGGTCGTTAGTACTACGGCATATATCAGAAGTGATAGCCATTTTTTCATTAAAATGATATAATGAATAACGTAAATACTGTTGATATTCATGTGCGAATTTAAATACATCTCTCTTAACAGTTGATCTAGAAAAACCGTTAAAAGCAGGATTATACATATCTCTAATGTAATGAATAAAACCGGGAGATGAAGGAAATGAAAAAGGCAAACCATACACATCAATTAATTTTGTTATTGCTTCCCTATCTATATGTTTATTGTATTTAGGGCCTACAATTTCCCCTGTCATAGAGTTAATTTGACTTTGTACTTGGTCCGGAACAGTATCAGTATTTGAACATTGTCCCGATGGAGCGGACGTTTGCGCAACCGGTTTTGAAGTTTCGTATTGGGCATACCTAACTGGATGAGCCCTTACTACATGTCTCATTAAACCCCCCGTCCTCCCGTGAGTTTCAGAAAATAACTCATCGTCTAAATCTAATGGTATTGTAGAAAAATGTTCAGTATCAACTAAATCATCTTGTGTAGGAATAAGATTCTGTCTAGAAACAAGATGACTAGAAGAAGTACCCTTACCCTTGTTGCCCCTACTAGAAGAAGCATGACCACTATCCGTAAGCATATGTTTAAATTTTTCCATTATAAATTTATAATTATACTAATAAATAAGTAAAGTAAATGAAATTAAGTGCGCTAAATAAAATAAACAGACAATAATAATTTAATGAATGAACGAATGTATCAAACGCCGACGTAATGTCGACGTGTAATCAAGAGGTTGAAAATTGAAACTTTGCTCGATAGAAGATCCTCAAGCTAGTTGTCAACTTCACTCACAATTCCCAAATGAATAAATAAAATTGAATAATTAGTAGACAGTGTAGACTTGTAGAGAGATAGATTGAGAGATTGTAGGAAGATTTATGAAAAAAATGAAGAGAAAATAAGGTATTTATAGTTGGAAATTGGGTTAAAGTGTAAATATAATAATTTATGAGTTAAAAATAAATATTAAGGAGGTAGGGGAGGCAAAAAATGGTCGTTGCACAACGACCAAAATGTAAAATGATCGTTGGTGCAACGGTTGTTTTTGCAAAAGAAGGGTTTCGGGCGGGACCGGGACCGGGATCGGGGCGGGACTGGCGGGCCTGGGACGGGTCGGGACGAGACCATGTCCCATCCTGGTTCGAGTTCCGATGCCGATTTTTTTTTTTAAAAAAAAAGTCAGGTTTGAAGCGGGACCGGGCCGACCTTGCCCACTGGCCAGCCTTAGTTTGGATCAAACGAAAGAAAATTGACTCGAAAACCGAAAAATAGGAACTTCCATTACGGTGTGAGGCCAAGAAGTGATTGACTGATTCTGTCAACACGGGCTCGAAGCCCTTTGTTGATGGGCACATAGAAAAAATGGTTTAATTAAGCTAGATTTAGGAAGAATTTGATGTGGTTTAGGTTTGACATTGGAGGAATTGAGGGCTTAACAGTAACTCAAAACCCTAAGGTAAAAGAAGTTGATGGAGGTGGGAATTTTTGGCTTTTGGACCACTTTGATTGGCTTTGGGAAAAAAATATTGGGACTTGTATTATTTGAATGGAAAAAGCACTAACCCATTTCTTTTTAATATAGAAAAAAGGGCCACTAACCCTTCAAAAGAAAAATGATTTGCTCATATCAATTTTATCTTACACAGTACATGTAGAGTAATATAGTAAGATGCAGTTTGATAAAGAAATGCCTTCAACGTATCAATTTTACTCTATTATTATATTAACTACGAAAAGGGTTAAAAATACCTTCAAACCTATTAAAAATGGCTAAAAAAATTGATCTTATTTCAGCTATTGGAGCAAATTTTCCTCTCCTTCCCCCTATTGGATAAAAAATATCCATATGTAACTGAAATGGTTCAAAAAATGTCTCCTTCAACCTATGAGATCAATAAATAAAGCTTACATATTTGATTAAAATTTAATTAAATGTCATATAATTATGTCGTTAACGAGGAGCAATTTTAAGTCTGAAAATAAAGTTAGAAGGGATTTGATTCAATAGGCAAAATTATGTCGTTAATGAGGAGCAATTTTAAGTCTGATGATTTAGCAAGGTGAGTTATCTAATGGAGCATTATTGTTTGATGGTTTAACGCCATCCTACCTGTTGTAACTTGATTAACATATCTTAAAAGAAGGTGGTGTCCTAGTCATACTTATTTGTCAAAGTTGAACAGAGTCTACTACAGTTGTGCTCTCACTGTCCTGTTTTCTGTGACATGTTGATTGAACTTAGTTTCTCTTGTGTAATAGAATTGCATTCTAGAAGATGATACTTGTTGGAGCTCTGTTTTATGGTTTTGGTTTGACATGGGATACATCAAAGGATAGTTTAAAATTTGATTTGGTTGATGATTTTTATTCTTGATGTGACAATTGAGTATTTATATGTGCCCCAAACATTTGGCAATAATCCATATGTAAAGTATGTAATTAAATGGGATAGAGTGACTATGTCTTTCAAATTTATCATTGGCAAGAAAACTGAAGTGCTGAACTTCTCCTGATCACCAAAAAAAAATAAAAATGGAGCAATTGAAATATACTATCTGATGCGAGATTTTTTGTGGTTTGCCGGGAGCAAAGAACAATTCTGTTTCCAATTTTCCATGGTTATTTGTTGCCAAAAGTATTATATTTCTCTTTATATTATTGCCACGCTGTTGAATGATATCAGAGCAGAGCAGAAAGGTTAGAACCTGAGCTCCTTTCCGTTAGCTGATAGAGAATCTCTTCCATTTATCTTGTATTAATGATCTCTCTTCTTGGTGTTCTTGGCCGTTATCAAGCATTCTGGAAAGAACTTGATGATGTCAAGAACTTGTGGAAGCACAGACAGGAGCTGAAAATTGAGGATGCAGGCATTGCTGCTTTTTTTGGGCTAGAATGTTTTGCTTGGTTTTGTGCTGGGGAGATTGTAGGACGAGGATTCACGATTACTGGTTATTATGTCTAAATCTCCCAAATATTAGGTTTCAAAGGAATGACTTATATCACTGCCGATAAAAGATCGTTGTCAATCGCTAACTTGTCCACATAAACGTACCAACGAGATACAGATTTTCAATTTTTTCATGTTTGGAAGTACAATATATGTAGAGGGTGAGCCTTTCTGCTATAGATTTCAAAGGCCAAGTAGGAGCCATATATTTGCTTCAATAAGGCAGCTTCAAGCATTTTTTTTTACGAAGAAAATGTATTAAGTGAGACTGATCCCTAGTCCTCTGGGTAAATAACTCAACCTTAGACCAAATGCACCATTTGACCTTTTTTTCGAGCATGTTGTTTTCATGATTACTGTTTGTTGTTACATATTTATTTCCTTTGAGATCAAAATCAGTCATGCGAGACTTTGTAGATGAATCTACAATTGGAAAAAGGGTTATAACCAGAATAAGTTTACTTTTTCAGTAACATTATCACTAACATTCTTATACCTACTAGTGGCGTGTTGCAATGACAATGGCAATGATCGCTCTTCCCTCAACTAAAGGTCTCAGATTGAGCTTTGGGCATGGATAATCTTTTGGGAGGGAGCGTTTCGCCTCTCTTAATGTGTTTTTCCAGCATGAATTCGAATAACATTTTTGTTGTTTCTTTTATGACTTTCTTTTAAGAAATAAGTTTAAGGTCTAAAAGACTAAAAACTCAATAATTTACTAGAGAAAATTAACGACAAAAATAAAATTATAATGAAAAGTATATAAATATTTACTAAAAACAATTAATTATATAAATATAAGTATAAAATATATATATATTATTGTAGGTTTGAATAGATATTTTTTTAGACTTTAATAAAATCAAATATTATTATTTTTCTTAAGATTTAACACCAAACTAAACTAAAACATGATAAATAATATGGGATGAGAAGAGTATTAGGAAAACTGGAGGGGAGGAGTTGTTTGTTGTTTGAGAGCACTTGAGTAAAGTTTAAAACAATGAGGACTTACTCACAAACTTATAAAAAGCTCTGGATCATTTGTTCAAATTATTGTTTAATAATTCCTTAAGTATGCAGTTAACAGTTTTAGTCCTTTAAATTCATCAAAAAAGGACTATTTTGAGCCTGTGCCTCGGAACCACAACCAATGTAACCAGCTGTACCGATGTGTAAGACCTGCAAAAGTTTCGTCCTTCATTGCAATTAAAACCTTTTCCGTATTAGGGTTTCTGTAAAACACTATATATAGATTAGGAACTCTACTTTCTCAACAATACAAGGCTCCTTTTCTTCTCTTCAATTGGCAGTTCTTGCTGGTAATTAGTTCATGTCTTTATTTGTTTCTTATAGTTTCTGATTGATTTAATTAATGTCATTTGATTTTTTATAATCTTGAGCCAAGCGTCTTTCAGAAATAGTTTGTTCTAACTATTAAGATGGAGTTAAGATTTATGTATACTCTACTACTTTTAACTGATCTTATATTGTGATATTTCACTGAGTATGTTGTATTTGGTTTGTTATAAAAATTTGGCTTCAAAAAAGAGTCTGCAGCAGGTGCCTGGTTAATGGTAATCCGACTGCCGCATGAAGCCTAAATGAAATTAATATACAAGATGAAGATCCATTAGAGTTATTGTACTCTCTTGATACAATATCTTGTATATATTTATATATTTTTATCTTCAATTTTAATTGTTGAAGGCATTTTCAGACAACAGGTGTTTTTTACCTATGAGAAACTACCTTTTGCACGGTGCCTATACAATGCTACTTATCACGATTGGAGGATGTTACATTTTCCTAAGCTTTCCTTCAAATTAATAGTAGCCAAACTTTTTTCTCATATATTTGGCGATTTTGTCTAACTTTATTTTAAGCTATTGAAAACATCTCTACCTTGTAGTATAATGTTTGTGTATATTCTAACATCCTTGCATTTGTGGGATTGCATTGCGTAGGTTATTGTTTCGTATTTTTGTCAATTTTTTCAACTTTATTTGGCGATGATGAGAAGCTAACATGTAAGAAGATCTATTTTAAGCTTTGGATCAGCTTGGATCTTCGATGAAATTTGCGTTTTACGCTTGGCTTCTGAGTTTTATATGATAAATTTTCATTTGTTATTTTAATTCTCGAGATTTATAAAACCTGATGAAAAAAGCAGGGATCCATTGCCATTTTTGTGAATGGGTCTCTCGTTAAATTCAGGGACATCAAAAATTGCATTGTTATTGGGTGAACCACTTGACTTATCTATGATGGAATGGTTCAGTAAACGATGATACATATTCTTTTTCTTCTACTCCTACAATTTATTCTATCATTGCGCATTTTTACTGAATATTTATTGTAGGATTACAATGTTGTGTTATATTTATTGCGCATTTAGTCATGAAATGTTCTGCAATTCTTGCAAGTTAGGAAATGTCAGTTAAATTAGCTCAATCAAAGAGCTCACGAAGAATGTGTAGGGACAGTTCCAGTGACATTAGTACAAACCGAGACTTGGTTGGAATGAAACTTTATAATATGCTATTAACTCGAATACACGTCTAAAATAAATTTCTAGAAATTTAGTTTAAAGTTCAATTACTATTTTATCTGTATAAACACGCGTAGCTTTGGTAAGACGTGAATGTCCGCGGAATTGGGAAGCTTTGCCATTGGTGGCTCAAATTTTTTTTAATTTTCTTCTAATATTATTCTTATTATAACAATTAACCACATAGTATTAATGGTGTGTAATTCTTAAATTTTAATAGGTGGTGGTTATGAGTACATTTGTTATGACCCAAATCGGAGGACTGCGATGGGCACTCGGATTTCACTCGCTGGGTACTATCATTTGTGTAGTCAATTCATAATTAAACACGAACTAAGCTGGAAAAGGACTATATATTTTCGAAAATTCATCTTATATATATACATACTCAAAGTATGACAAGGTTATATATAACAACTACACACATGATATTTGTCTACAAGTTTTTAAAGAGTACATATCAATTAAAGGTTGTGACAGGACTCTATCATATCCATATATAGAAGTAAAAATGTATCATACAAAAAATTAGATTGACACTCCGAAACAAGTAGAGTGTTTCAAAATTCACTGAATTCGAACCTATTAATGTGAATAGAATCTTCGTGCATGAAATGAAGTGTTCTTTCACAAAAGCGATGTCAGTACGACTGATGTACTGAGTATGTTAGGCATGAATAATAGTATAATAGGTATATAACAACAATTGAAATAAAAACAATTGGTTATTAGTAAATATCTCTGAAGGTCCTAATACATATGTCTAAATGTCATGTACAATGCGATATACATATACATCAGTCCCATTGGGCATATTCCTTACCATAACAGTTTTTGTGGGCATTATTTCATGTCGGTCTGAGTATAATATGTCTAAATGTTTTGCATAATATGGTAAATACATATATACTAGTCATACAAGAGCATCTTAATACAACTTATTCAAAATTTATATTTTAATTACAAAAATACAACTTATACATTACTAGAATATCTATAATAATTAATTTTAGGAGTTACTGCCATTAATGTATATCCATTTTTTTACTTTAATCCCCCCCCCCCTCCCCCCCCCTCCAAACAAAAAAATTATGAAAAAGGCACGAGAGAATGTAATTTTGCAAATAAATAAAACAAAAATCAATTTCACATCCCATATCCCATTTACCGTTTTTAAAATATATATATTTTTTTGTTTCCACTTTATTCTTTTTTTTTTCACTTGATGATTGATGCAATTTTTGGTTTTGTGACTAAAATAAATTATTTGAATTTATTAATATTTTAAAAAAGGACATGAAAAGATGTGGTATATGGTATCGTATAAGAAAAGTACATGAAAATATACCTAAAAAGTATAAGGTATATAACAAATCATATTATATATATAGTATATAATAGTGCAATATACATAATATATAAGTACAATAATATAAAACTTGTTCAAAGAATTGTAGTATAATATATATTATATAAATAATAATATATTTGTTCATTGATTAGAATGCTAGTTGAGTATGTTGGAGATTTTTAGAAAAGTATTTAATGTGTTTACATATATGCTTAATTTTGGTCCAAAAATATCTTTATACAGTGTTATACACTTATATACAAAAGACAAATACATTATGTATGTAGGTGTTTGAATGTGTATACATATTTATACACAACAACAACAACATACCCAGTGAAATTTTACAACATGGGGTCTGGAAGGGTAGAGTATACGCAGACCTTACCTCTACATTGACAGGTAGAGTAGCTGTTTCCGAAAGACCCTCGGCTCAAAATAAAGTATAAGCACAAACAAAACAATCAGACAAGGACAAAAAATTAAAAATAGTATGAAAATGATGGTAACAAAAGCGAGGAAGTCATGATAGAGCATTCTGAAAAAGAAGCATTAACTAACACATGTAAATAAGATAAACAAGATAAATAAGATAAACAAAGTAAATTAAAGAACACATAATAGCATAAATCAAACGAAATGAAACAACTCCATAAGACCTAAAGAACACATAGTAGCACATCCCCTTGGATTTGTCGCGTCAGTCCATCCATCACAAGGCAAATAAGAATGGACTAAGAGCTGATCCCTGGTGCAGCCTCATCATCACTGAAAAGTGCTCCGAGTCTTCTACTATCCGTACCCTGGTCTTGGCTCCATCATACAAATCATTGATCGCTTTAGTATATACCACGTGTACACATCTAACCTCCAAACAACTCCATAGGACCTCCATAGAGACTTGGTCGTATGCCTTTTCGAGACCGATGAAAACCATATGTAAGTCTCTCTTCATCTCCCTATACTACTCCACCAACCTCTTAATAAGATGAATGTCTTCTGTAGTCGAACGCCCCGGCATGAATCCAAACTAGCTCGGAGATAGACACGCCTCTTCTCACCCTCATCTCCACGACCCTTTCCCAAACCTTCATAGTGTGGCTTAGCAACTTGATACCCCTATAGTTGTCGCAACTCTGGATGCCACCTTTGTTCTTTGTACAAAGGAATTATTGTACTCCACCTCCATACTTTATGTATACATCTATATACATAAAGTATACAAGACAAATACATTATGTATATAAGTGTATAAAAATGTATAATAGTATATAAGAGGAGTATATACACCCGTATACACTATTATTCAATATTATACACTATTATACAGCCACTAACCCTGCCCCTCCCAATTTCTCCATTGCCAACCTCAACCACCTCCGGCGACCCCATCGCCGGTAATTTCATCGCTGCTACCTGTGCTCCACCACCGGCTACTCCACCATCACCTCGATGAGTTTTTCGATAGATTCAGATCTAAGTAATTTCTGATTAGATTTGAGCCACCGAAAAAGTCGTCGTCGTTAGAGAAAGAGAGGAAGCGCGGCAGAGAGAGAAGAGGCGTGGTAGAGAGAGAGGAGGAGGAGGAAGGAGTGGGTGCAGAAAGAGAAGGCCGATAAACTCTCTCTGTCGTTTCAGGTGGTCCTAACCGGCGATGACGGCGTTGGGAGATGCTGGCGATTATGGTCCGGCGAAAAAAAAAATACAGAGGGGGATAAGGAGGGAGGGAGAAGGGAGTGAGTCACTTTATGTAAGATTTAAAAAAGTGAATTAATTTTGATAGCATTAATACCCCAGTTAACATAGGGTGTAATTATTCCTTTTAAGTATGCTTCAGAACAATTATGAGCATTTATGTTTGGAAAGCTAAATATTTTTACCTCTATTAGATATTTAACAAACTCTAGTCATTAGTCAATTAGATATTCATCGAACCCTAGTCATTAGATTTAGCGCTAAGTGTGAAAAAAAGGTAACCAGGAATCTAGAATCCAAAAAAGCTCCGTCAAATCCCAAAAAATAAACAAATATTGCAAAGGATACACTTTAAAAGACTGGATCAAACACTAAAAGTAGATTAGCAAAAATAGCAGAAACTGCACACAGTTCCCGTCAACTCTAACAATCAGAGTTTGTTAAAATATAGACCAAATGTGTTCACTTTTGAAAAACTCAAAGGACCAATATTGCTAAGAGTTATACTTAAAGGGGCTACTTTAAACTACGATTTCAGGCCTCTTACTATCCTTTGCTATTTAGGGATTCAACCCATCAATTATCAATCTGCTACATTTTCCAGGAGAAGAACAAACATAGATGATTTTCAAGTATAGGTGCATAAAATCATCCTAAAACATTTTAAACAACACATTGCAAAATTTTGGGTGTCATGAAATAGGAAAAGGCAGCTGTATTATCTTCAGGCAATTTGGCCTTCCCATACCACTTTTCATAAACCAGGCAGCAGGTACTGGGTCGTCAAAGCTTCGACTCTTTTTTGTAAGTCCAACACCTTATCCTTCAAATCAAAATCTGGGGCAGTAACAACCTTCATGAAATCTTGAAGTTTGGAACTAGAGACGGACTTCTTGGCTTCCAGAGTAATTTGCACACCCTCGTTAATGAAATCTGCAACTGCTACAAATTCCTTCTCTGTAAAACCTCGAGTGGTCATGGCGGGTGAGCCTATGCGGATGCCACCCGGTACTATTGCACTTTTATCACCTACAATTTCGATTTGACAATTTAAATACAAAAGAACTTCCAAAAAAATGACAACTGCACAAGCTTCACTCACCAGGCACTGAATTCTTATTGAGAGTGATTGATGCCATGTCGAGTATTTTCTCTACTCTAGCACCATCAATTCCCTAATTGTCAAATGAACACTGTTAACCTATGCTGGTTTATCAGAAAAAAATTAAACAGATAAATTCTAGCCATCTTTTTTTTTTTTGAAAATTTCCTTCAACCAAACTAGTACTATATATATAGTTGTTGTTGCTAATATAATGTGATTCTTGTTACCTGCAATATATAAGTCCATCCCAGTTACATAAACAAAGGAAAAATGGGAAGGAAAGGTATAATTGAGAAAACTCACTAAGGGCCTCAAATCCACAAGAACCAAATGATTGTCACTCCCGCCTGAGACCAGCTTGTAGCCTAATTCCATTAATCGGCTTGCAAGAGCTCTACAGTTGGAGACCACCTACAAAATAAATATTAAATGGAGTCATATTTCCAGTACATATGGAGCCAGTGTTGGGTAAAGAAGCCAAAATTCTTACCTGGTTTTGATAAGCCTTAAATTCAGGTGATTTGGCATGCTTCAAGCAAACGGCTAATCCTCCGATCGTGTGATTATGGGGACCACCCTGCAGAGAAAAACAATAACATTGGTAGCTCAATTCAAGGAATCTAGATTTTATGATATAGAGTCCAAAAGGAAAAGTTGTTCTTGTTTTCAGTAAGGTATTAGCAATCAAGGATGATGTCCCATAAAGGAAAAAGAGAAGAATAGACAGTCAAAAGGAAAATGAACTGACCTGCAAACCAGGAAAAACAGCATTGTTTATGGCAGATTCCAGAGCCGTTCCCAGAACTGGATCTTTTTTGAAAAAGATCATTCCACCTCTAGGACCTCTAAGAGACTGAACAGATAAGTCGAAGTTAGGTCATAGTTAATCAGTACAACGTATATTACTCTGTAACTACTAAAAGATTGGAGTTAGTGGTTTTCCCAAAACTCCTCCATCTTCTGTTTAGGTGTTAGCTTTAAATCTACAAGTTAATGTAGACTTACATGATGCAGCACATATTCCTCAAACACAACATGACTTGACATCTTTTGTTTTCCTACTTATGCAAACCAGTATAGTTTGTTAGAATTTGAGTCCCAAATCCTAACTAATCAGAAAACAGTAAATCTATAGTGGTTCACCCTCAATGCGAGAGCTACGTCCACTTTGCCGCTGCAGATTTTACTATAATCAGAATAGTTCGCTATACAAATTTAGATTTTGATAATTTATTTGCAAGAAGAAACAGAATTGTTGCACCAATAATAAAAACATCTCCCACACCGCACATGAACTTTCATGCACAGCTTGGAAGCTGTAATACTCAAAGAGTAGGCTTGTCCGGAGGGCCTAATTTTCCTCCTTATTGTATATCCTTAAACCAGCCTAATCTCATACATCTTACTTCAAAAAATTGCTAAGGAAAATGATAATTCATTTTTGGAGATCTAACAGCAGAAGTGCATTGGAGAGAGGGAGAGAGAAGCACAACGAAAATATAACTGGTATAACTATTTAGCTTTGTTTTGAGGAGCGGGGAAGGGAGGGATGTGCTGAGAACAAAACTATTAGCTTGGCAAGAAATTACAGTACCTTGTGAGTAGTAGTAGTAACAATGTCACAGTGTTCAAATGGATTAGCAAGTACAGAGGCAGCAACAAGGCCACTGATATGAGCCATATCCATCATTAGGAAAGCTCCAACAGCATCTGTTATCTACCAGGATATACCAGAAGCATAATATTAGATCCCAAACACAAATAGAACAGCACGAGGATGTTAACAATGTAGCCATCCAACACTTATAAACGTGTACCTTTCTCAGACGAGGATAATCAAAATCACGCGGATATGCACTAGCACCAGCAATAATAAGTTTTGGCCGAAAAAGATTCGCGGTTTTCTCGAGCATTTCATAATCGAGAATGCCTGTTTAGAGTTAAGACAGACTTCCAGTCAGCTGATAACTCTAGTTAACAGTCCAAATGCAATATGTTAAAGTATACTGTTGTTACCTGTAGATTCATCAAGTCGATAAGGCATGGATTCGAAGTAAATAGATGTGCCTGAAACTCGTCTTTTAGGAGTCATAAATCCATGGGACAAGTGGCCACCATGAGGTAAGTCCAATCCCTAAGGTACAATCACACAAAATAAATGTCAGTCCATGCAACTACTAAAAGACCAATAACAAGAAAACCACTAACTAGTTACAACTAACCATAATCCGGTCATGTGGCTTAAGAACAGCTGTGTAAACTGCAAAATTTGCTGGAGAACCAGATAATGGTTGAACGTTCACACCCCATTGCTTTCCATCTAAACTAAAGGCAGCCAATGCTCTTTCTTGACAGAGAGTTTCCAACTCATCGATGTATTCATTCCCACCATAATATCTGATACAATTAAGAATTAGAAAATTGTCATTAAACAAGCTATATAAAAGAAGACAAGTTTTCAGCAAGGAAGAAATGCATGATTAATATCTAATTCACCTTTTGCCTGGAAGCCCTTCGGAATATTTGTTTGTAAGGCAAGAACCAACTGCTTCCATCACTGCTCGAGATGTGAAATTCTCAGAGGCAATAAGTTCTAAGCTCCTAAATTGACGTTGCTTCTCTTTGTCAATAATAGCACGAACATCAGGATCAGCTTCACGCAATCCATAGTCTTCAAAGCTGCTCCCGGCACCTAGAAAATGCAGTGGACACCAATGAGTAAAACTACAAAGTCTAAAAAAGTAAATATCATCATACACATTCATGAGGGATACATAACCACCAAAAGTGGGGATTTAGTCCCTGTTAGTTTCTACATTCCTCGTCCACCAAAATTGGATTTTGTCCCTATTAGTTTTTACATTCCCCGCAGAGAAATGAAAAGCAAACTGATCAATGAAATTCACTTCTAACAAAAATGATAGTCGCTGCATTGGCTCCAAGAAGCTGATATAACAAGATGGATGACTCTTCATATCTGTTGTTCATCCACCACTTCCAAGTCCCACATTCCAGAAAACTGAGGTCCTCCAAATACCACATTCCAGCGTTACATAATCTAACAAGTTCATCCATCAATTGGTATACCAAATTGGATATTAAATAACAAATAATGTTTCAAGAGTCTCCATTTGTACTTTGTCAAATGAGGTATAAAGTATATTACTACATTTCACCAACAAAGTCAAGCCCGCTTCACCGCCTCCCCAAACAAAAAAATATACTAAGACAACAACATACCGAGAGTGATCCCACAAGTGGGGCCTGGGGAAGGAAGGATGTACGCAGAGCTTACCCCCGTCTCCGAAAGACCCTCGGCTCAAATAAAGAAAAAGAGAAGAAAAGAAAATAAAAGAAACAGAAAAGTAATTCGAAGCAGATACAAAAAATATAGTAGTAAAATAACAAGATACAAAAAGACCAGAAGGATAAATGTAGCAATAATTTCACAAACCAAAAAGACCATTGGCCTGTAATATAAGCAATAACATCAACTAATTAGGTTTAGCACATAACTAAACCTATCGACAAGTAACATATTTCATGGACACTTCATAAAAAAATAATCAAGGGTATTAAATTTGTGAAGATTCTATATGAACTAATGTCAACATTGAAAGCCACTTTTGTAGAATGAAATTGGTAAATGCATTTTACATTGCATGATCACACTTTATACACTTTATGTGATGTCATGCATGACATTCTTAAGGCAATTTCCCTTCTATAAATAGCAAGGGTTTTGTTCATTTGAGGATCATCCCTCACTTGCATTTTCATCTTCTAAGGCATTTGAATCTTCTTTCACTCTTGTAGTATTTCACTTGTAATTTTGGAGTGGAATAAAATTTGAGTTGGTTGTGTCCGAGTACTAGGCAAAAATACAATTTTGTCGAACCTCGTAAATTCTTGGTGTTCTTTTTTATTGTTATCTCTATTACTATTTATTAGTTGTCTTTAGATATAGTAGTTGTGATTTAATCACTATCTCTATATTCGGCTTCCGCAACAATTGGTATCATAGCCAATGTTCTGTCTGAGTATGCTCTGTGGTTGCAGCACAGTCTGAACTTTCATATCAGAAAATAATTTCTTTGGTCTTCTGTATTGTCAGCTAATAAATAGTATTTGTAGTAGAAATGAAAGACAAGAAAAATGAAGAATCCACATCGAGTGTCACTAATATGTCATTGACATCTTCGCTTATGACAAGAATTGTGTCAAATGCGAAATTTGCAGTTGAAATATTTGACGGGTCAGGACATTTTAGGATGTGGCAAGGCAAGGTTCCTGATGTCCTTTTTCAACAAGGGCTAGATATTGTCATAGAAGAAAAGAAACCAGACAATATAGGAGAAGATACGAAGGAAACTTCTGCAAGTAAATTGTGGAATGCATTAGAGGATAAATTCTTGAAGAAAAACGGTCAAAATAAACTCTACATCAAAAAAAGATTGTTACGCTTTACATAAGTTCCTGGTACCACAATGAATGATCATATCACCAGCTTTAATAAGTTGGCGACAAATTTGCAGAATATGGATGTAACTTTAGTGATGGAGATATGGCCTTAATGTTGTTAAGTTCACTTCCTGATGAGTACGAGCACCTCAAAACTAATGTACTTCATGGGAATGATGAAGTATCTCTCAAAGAAGTTTGTTTTACCTTGTACAGTTATGAACAACGAAAGAGAGAAAAACAAAAAGGTGGAGAAGGAGAAGCACTGGTCGTGAGAGGTTGTTCTCAAAACCAAATGAGAACGAAGAAAGGAAGATCTAAGTCAAAATCTAGACTTTGCCGAGAAAAAGGGCACCGGAAGAAATACTGTCTAAAATTGAAAAACAAAGCCAAACCTAACAATGGGAAGGCTGTCACGGATTCAAATGTAGCTGATTGTGATGACTCTGATTTCTCACTAGCTACAATGGAGCCATCCAGACCATCTAAGGTATGACTGATGGACTCAGCTTGTAGCTATCATATGTGTCCCAACCGGGACTGGTTCGTTGATTTTCAAGAATGAGAATGTGGAGTTATTCACACCGCAAATAACAATCCTCTTACCGCATATGGTATTGGTTCAATTCAATTAAGGAACCATGATGGATCGAGCAAAACATTAACATATGTTCGATATGTATCGAATTTGAAGAAAAATCTCATTTCTATGGGAGCCCTAGAGTCAAAAGGGTTCAAAGTCGTTGCAGAAAATGGGATAATGAGAATATGCTCCGACACACTTGTGGTAATGAAGGGAATTTGAAAAAAATAATAACATGCACCACTATCACGATAGTACAGTTATTGGAACAACGACAATGACAAGGAGTCAGTAGCGACCAGGCTATGACACATGCGCTTGGGACATGTCGGAGGAAAATCCTTGAAATCTTTATCAAATCAAGGATTGTTAAAAGGAGTAAAGGTTTGCAATTTGGAGTTTTGTGAGCATCGTATCAAGGGGAAACAAACAAGGGTTAAATTTGGAATAACTATTCATCATACTAAAGGTATTTTTGGATTATGTTCACTCTGATATTTGGGGTGCTTCCAAAACACCTTCATTAGGTGGAAAACACTATTTTGTAACCTTTGTTGACGATTTTTCCCAGAGAGCGTGGGTGTATACGATGAAAACTAAAGATAAAGTGTTGGAAATTTTTCTCAAATGAAAGGCGATGATGGAGACTCAAACAGGCAGAAAAGATCAAGTGTCTTCGTACAAACAATGGTGGAGAATACAAAAATGATCTTTTCAATAAGATTTATGAAGATGATGGCATCGTCAGGCATTTCACCGTCAGAAATACACCACAATAGAATGGAGTGGCAAAACGCATAAACCGGACTTTGCTGGAGAAGGTTCGCTGTATGTTGTACAATGCTGGCTTGGGCAAAGAATTTTGGGCTGAGGCAATAACATATGCATGCCATCTCATTAATCGTCTACCATCTGCTGCTACTGGTGGCAAGACACATGCTGAAGATTATGGTTCTTTGTATGTATCTGGCTCAATTGCATATTACCATGTAAAATAGTCAAAATTGGATCCGAGTGCAAAGAAAGCTATATTTATGGGATTACTTCTGGAGTCAAGGGATACCGCTTATGATGTCTAGAGATAAGAAAAATTATATTCAACAGAGATGTTACATTTGATGAATCTGCCATAACAGATAAGGTAACAATTGAAGATGCCAAACAAACTGATGGTGCTTCAAAGCAGGTGGAGTTTGAGAGAAAATTAATTTTCCCAACACAAAAAGAACACGAGGAAACAACAGAAGATTTTCCTCTAGAAGAAGAGCCAATTGAGAGGGAGATTCCAACTCAGGAACCTCAACAACTTGAATCAATAGCAACCAACAAGCACAAACGAACAATAAGAAAACCTGCTCGTCTTATTGATATGATGGCTTGTGCAACCTCAATTGTAGCTGATGGTATCCCGATCACTTACAAAGATGCAGTCCAAAGTTCAGAAGAAGATAAGTGGAGGATTGCCATGAACGAAGAAATGCAGTCCCTTCATTAGAATCACATATGGAAATTGGCCAATCTCCCGAAGGGTAAGAAAGCAATTGGGTGCAAATGGGTATATGCAAAGAAATAAGGATTTCCTAACCAAGATGTTCGCTACAAAGCAAGATTAGTGGCAAAATGATACGCTCAAAAGGAGGGAATTAATTATAATGAGGCATTTTCTCCATTCATGAAACACTACTCCATTAGAGTTTTGTTGGCTTTGGTAGCACAATTGAATTTAAAACTAGTTCAGTTGGATGTAAAAACTGTATTTTTACATGGAGATTTGGAAATAAAATCTATATGACTCAGCCAGAAGGATTCAAAGTTGCTAAAAAGGAAAATATGGTATGCAAACTTAAAAAATCGTTGTACATATTGAAACAATCTTCTAAACAATGGTACAAACAATTTGACAAGTTTATGTTGCATCATAGGTACAGAAGAAGCAAATACGATTATTGTGTGTATTTGGGCAAGCTTGAAGATGGATCCTTCATATATCTTCTCCTATATGTTGATGATATGTCAATAGCTTCCAAAAGTAGAGGAAATTGAGAAGTTGAAGATTCAACTAAGAAAGGAGTTTGAGATGAAGGATTTGGGTGAGGCGAAGAAAATTGTTGGCATGGAGATACAAAGAGATATACATTC
The DNA here is from genome assembly GCA_029783415.1 of Anisodus acutangulus. Lineage (NCBI taxonomy): Eukaryota > Viridiplantae > Streptophyta > Magnoliopsida > Solanales > Solanaceae > Anisodus > Anisodus acutangulus. Next base: position 41,350,836 of record CM056509.1, on the reverse strand, counting down.
AAAGAAACTCTATTTATCTCAAAAAGAATACTTGAAGAGGGTGCTAGATCATTTTGGCATGAATGAGAAAACAAAGTCGGTTAGCACTCTACTTGCTCCTCATTCTAAGCTTAGTGTCGCTATGTCGCCGAAGAATGAAGATGAATGAGAATATATGTCAAGAGTGCCATATGCGAATATTGTTGGTAGCTTGATGTATGCAAAGGTTTGCACCAGACAAGATATTTCACATGTTGTTCGAGTTGTATGTATATGCATGATCCTGTAAAGGAGCATTGACAAGCTGAGAAATGGATTGTACGGTATATTTGTAATACTGTAGAGGTTGATTTGATTTTTGAGCAGAAAGAAAGTCAGTATCTAGTCAGATATTGTAACTCAGATTATGCGGGTTTTGGACAAACGAAGATCAATTACTGGTTATGTTTTCACTATTGCAAGTAGGGATGGCAACGGATCGGATCTGGACCGGATCCTACTAGATCCAGATCCGTTTTTCATACCTGGACCCAGATCCGGATCCAGATCCAGATCCATCGGGTCCATAAAAATCATATCCGAATCCGGATCCATCGGATCCACCGGGTCCACGGATCGGATCTGGATCTACATGTAAAAAATTTTGCCTTGCTAAGAATGTAACCTCGCTAAGAATATGTTTTTTGAACTGACAAACGATTTTTACTTAACTAACATTTTACTGTGTTTCAATTTTGAAATGTTCATATGAGATATTTTGTTCATTGTCTCGTTTTGATTGTGAGCTATTAATTGAAAATGTTGGACAATGACAATAGTTGTGGAAAATGCCGACTAGTATTTCCACAATGCAGAACCTGCATGTGCTTGGAATCTTCGCAAATAAAGTGAATATAATTTTAACTACTTGTCTATAGAGATGTTAGTCATTCACTAATATAACATTGATTTTATTATCGAAGTTAACGCTTTATTTTTTAATTTTTGAGTTAACGCGGAGATAAATTAAACTTGTTTTGAGAATTAACTTGCAAGGATGTGCTTAGCAATTTTAAGAAAATACTTATAAAATTACATTATAGGTTATGAATATATTCAATAAAAAACGGATCCACGGGTCGGATCTAGACCAGATACGGATCTCAAATACAAGATCCAGATCCAAATCCGGATCCGTCGGGTCCAAATTTTGAAGATCCATATTCTATAAAACGGATCTGGATCCACCGGATCCAGACCGGGTCCAGAATCCACTGTCATCTCTACTTGCAAGTGCACAAGTTAGTTGGAAGTCTACTTTGCAGTCAACGGTTGCTTTGTCTACAACTGAGGTAGAGTACATGGCAATTACAGAGGCTGTGAAGGAGGCAATTTGGCTTCAAGGGTTTCTTAGAGAGCTTGGTATTGAACAAGAAAGCATCACAATATTCTGTGATAGTCAAAAATGTTATCCAATTAGCAAAGAACCAAATTTATCATGCAAGGACGAAGCATATTGATGTGCAGTATCACTTTATACGAGACATTATAGAAGAAGATGGAGTCATGGTGCAGAAAGTTTGGACTACAGATAAGCCTGCCGATATGCTAACGAAAGTAGTGATTGCGGTCAAGTTTCAATATTGTTTGAACTTGATCAACATTGTTGAACATTGAAGATTGAAGTTGAAGACATAACCAAAAATTGTCATTGAGAGAAAATTGAAAATGCGGAATCTTGCCAAGGTGGAGATTTGTTAAATTTGTCAAGAAGATTCTATATGAACTAATGTGAACATTGAAAGCCACTTTTGTAGAATGAAATTGGTACATGCATTTACATTACATGATCACACTTTATGTGATGTCATGCATGACATTCTTAAGGCAATTTCCCTTCTATAAATAGCAAGAGTTTTGTTCATTTGAGAACCATCCCTCACTTGCCTTTTCAACTTCTAAGGCATTTGAATCTTTTTTCTCTCTTCTAGTATTTCACTTGTAATTTTGGAGTGGAATAAAATTTGAGTTTGTTATGTCCGAGGACAAGGCAAAAATACAATTTTGCCGAACCTTGTAAATTCTTGGTGTTCTTTTTATTGTTGTCTCTATTACTATTTATTAGTTGCCTTTAGATATAGTAGTTGTGATTTAATCACTCTCAATATATTTGGCTTCCGCACCAAACGGTCCATCAAACACCATTTGGACTACAATATAAAACAGATTTTTATGCATAAAATAAACAAAAATATAGTTCTAAAGAACATTTTTCATATGCATATACTATGTCGAACAAAACAAAACAAAAAGAAATTCAAATTACCTACAGAAGAACTAGGATTTCCTGTCAGCAAGCTCGATGCTCTGCAGGTCTTCACAGAGCATAATTTGACCCGACTCGAACTTACATTAATACCAACAAAACCCGACCCTTTAACCCAAATAGGCTGCTGAAGAGAACCCATCACTGCAGCAGCTCCGCAACAAGTTTCCATTATGCAATTAACAGCAACCCCTTCACTTCAAAAAGGCTCCAAAATTCAGTTATTATTATGCAAATTAGTAGGGGGAAAAAGAAAGATTGTAACTTGGAAACACGGGGGTTAAAATGAAAATTCTTCGCAAGAATTAGATGAAGTATAAACCTTATTGAAATTCTGCTTTGTGTAGTGTTGTATAACTTTGGAATAAATATGAAGGTGAAGAAAAAAGAACCCTAGCTTGGAAATTCGCGCGCCGCTCATGCAATGGTCCTGTCCTCAAAATGTATCACTAATATCCCATGCTATTGAGTGATATATTATACTTATTTTCACAAAAAAGACAGAATATATCTATAGCCTTTAAACTTGTCATTAAATTAAATTTTAAATATTTAAATTATAATATATTTAACTTGAGCACCTGAATTTATGAAAAGTGTTTTTATTAGATATTATTTTGCTCATACTTTGCATATTCCCAAGCATATAAGTTAATCATATAGAATATGTCACCTCATTTAATTATATAAATTAGTCAATTAGAACATATTTGAGGTTTTACAACTTATCGAAGCTAATGTGTATAATAAAAATGTGATATATTTTAAGTAATTAATTTATCAACGGTAGTTTGAGTGTCCAAATAAATTTACTGATAAGTTTAAGAGTTTATGATACTGTCAAATCAAAAACTTAATTGATTATTGATTAACTATTATAAATATGATGTAACACCCAATAACGTTTCGGGGCAAATGAAGTATTTCATCATTTTTATTTCATACTATGACGTCTCATTAAACACAGTTTATGATAACAATTTCATTTATATATATATATATTACTCATGATAAAGAAATGTTAAAGCAGCGATTTAAAAGAGAATATACCTCAAGTCATAGTATAAATAATTTAATAAATTTAAACAGTAAAAAGTGTGAAAGATGTTAAGAGTAGAATTGTGTCACATATTTTAGAGCGTTTTCAATAAAAAGAGTGAAAAAGAGTAATGGAAATTGTAAATTGTATATATACTCATTCATTAATGAAAATAATGAAATAATTCTTTCTTTCATGGTATCAGAAGTCTAGGTCTACATTCCTCCGCCATTTATTCCCGGTTTTCCAATTTTTCCTTCTCGGTCGAGCTTGCATCGGAATATGTGCCTCTTCTCGGATTTCGTGCCAATTTTACCTCCTCTCTTCCCAAATTTTCATCTCAATTCCTTTGTTCTTTCGTTATGTCTAAGAACGTATTTCATCATGCCCTTACTGTTTCCAACATCAAGAACCATATCTCTATTGTTCTTGAGATGGAAAACGTCCAGTATGCGACATGGCAGAGTTGTTCAAAATTCACGCAATCTCTCATCAAGTCCTCCATCACACAATTTCACTCGCTACCCCTACTCCCGCGGAGGATCCTCAGTTATGGATTAATCTTGATGCTAATGTCCTTCAGTGGATTTACTCCACTATTTCTACCGACCTGTTACAGACGATCATTGAACCAGACACCACGGCTATGGCTACCTGGAATAGATTGCATGATATATTCCAAGATAACCAACATTCCCACGTTGTCACTCTTGAGCAAGAATTTTCACAAGTTCGCATGAAAGATTTCCCGAATATTTCTGCTTATTGTAAATGGCTCAAGGAATTGGCACACCAACTCCGTAATGTTGGCGCGCCTGTTACCAATAATCGTCTTGTTCAACAAATGGTTGCAGGCCTCTCTGAGGCCTATAATGGTGTTGTGACTCTCATTCGTCAAAGTAATCCGCTCCTCCCTTTTTATCAAGCCCGTTCGATGCTCATTTTGGAAGAAGTCGACTTGGCAAAAAAGGCGGCTACTGGCGCCAGTTCCATGGCGATGATGACGTCCTCCGATACTTCTCACGGGTTTGTTAAAACTTCGGGCCAAAATTGCAACAACGGTGGCGGCAAGAAAGGTCAAAATTGTAAAAATAATAGAAAAAGTCGCGGCGGCAACAATGGTGGACGCCGAAATAGTGGCGCCGGCGGCGGGAACAGTACCACCGACGGGGGTGGGCCTCGGGGTTCTGGGCCCAGCCCGCCTGGTCCCAGCCTTGGGCCCCTTGGCAATGGGCCTAGACTAGTGGGCAGTGGCCCATTCCCGCTTACAATCCTCCTCCCAATTATTTTCAGCCCTCTTGGGCCTCAGTCCAGCCACAGTACATGCCCAATACCTCGGGTCCAGCTTCAGGCGGTCGGTTTCACTTTGGGCTGGGGCAGCAGGCAGGTGTGCTTGGGCCTCGGCCTCCAAATGCCCATCATGTTGCGGGCCCCACTCCAACGGACATTGAAGCTGCAATGCACACGCTTGGATTAAATTCTCCGGACCCAAATTGGTACATGGACACCAGTGCCACTTCACATATGACGTCTGAACAAGGTACTCTCTTGTCTTATTCCAATTTGAGCAAAAATCGTGGCATTATTGTTGGTAATTGAAATACAATTCCAATTCGTGGTTACGGTAATATGACTGTCTCCCCCACATCCACCTCTTGTCTTGAAAAATACCCTTCATGCCCCTAACTTAATAAAAAATTTGGTGTATGTCCGTAAATTCACACTGATAATTGGATTTCTGTTAATTTTGATCCTTTTGGGTTTTTTGTAAAGGATTTCAAGACGGGGATACCTCTCATGAGAAGTAATAGTAGGGAAGATCTTTATCCAATCACGCCCGCATCCAGTCTCACGTGTCAAGCCTTGCCATCCACTTTTGCAGCTCTAGCTCATTCCTTATGGCATGCACGTTTGGGTTATCCTGGGTCGTCTATTGTTTCTTCCTTACATAACAATAATTTTATTTCTTGTAAGGGTACGCGTAGTACTCCAATTTGACATTCCTGTCCTTTAGAAAAATATGTTAGATTGCCATTTGTAGCATTTACTTCTCGTACTTTAATGACATTTGATATTATTTACAGCGATTTATGGAGATCTCCCGTTTTAAGTTCTGTGGGTCATCGTTATTATGTTCTATTTTTGGATGATTATTTTATTATTTTATGGACCTTTCCGTTAGCGAAAAAATCTCAAGTTTTTTTCACTTCTTAAATTTTCGAGCATTCATCCGTACCCACTTCGAACGAAAAATAAAAAATATTATGTGATAATGGCAAAGAATATGATAATGGGTTGTTTCGTGAATTTTGTGACAAAAATGGCATAGTTTTTCATTTCTCTTGTCCTCATAGGTTTTCACAAAATGGGAAAGCAAAACGAAAAATTCGTACCATTAATAATATTGTCCGAACGCTATTGGTCCATGCGTCCGTACCCACTTCCTTTTGGCATCATTATCATGCTCTACAAATGACTACTTATCTTCTTAACATTCTTCTTACCAAAGGATTGACATATACATCCCCTCTTCAAGTCCTATATAATAAGACTCCTTCGTATTCTCATCTTAGGGTCTTTGGGTGCTTATGTTATCCCCTATTTTCATCAACAACAATTAACAGACTTCAAGCTCGTTCTACCGCTTGTGTGTTTTTGGGTTATCCATCTAATCATCGTGGTTACAAATGTTTTGATTTATCGTCTAATGAACTCATACTTAGTCGTCATGTTATTTTTTATGAAACTCAATTTTCGTTTACTAAATTTGGTACTCCCGAGCCTAGTTCGTATAATTTTGTAGATGATGAGGTCTCCCCGTATTTTTTCCACCAGCCCACTATCCCAGTCTCCGTTCTTATTTCTTTCAAGAATATCCGTCGGTAATTAGTTGATACGCTCTCTCACTATGCTTTGGGGAGTGTTAAAACGATGTTTGCCTTCTAAGTAATTATTTAGATTTGCATTTCATGGGAAACATCTCATTCACAATTCTCTTCAATAGGCAGATACTCCTGTATTAATGTAGGTCATCACCACCACCACTATTAAATATACACATAATATACACGAGATACACATGTATATTATGTGTATATTTATGAATATTAATTCTCGGTTTTGTATAGAAAGTCCACGGTAATTGGGTAGATTTTGTACATAGTTGTTGTAGTATTTTAGTGTAAGTATTACCTTACTTAGTCTTGTACACTTACCATAGTTATAGGAGTTTTGTACTACTAAAATAAGGTTTTGTGTTTAGAATATGAATAAGTTTTCTATTATGGTAAATTGTAACTTGTATATATACTATTTTCATTAATGAGAATAATCAAAAGATTATTTCTTTCATGGTATCAGAAGTCTAGGACTCAAATACTTCCGCTCCTCTCCCAAAAGAAAATTTCCTCTCGGTTTCTTCCTTAAACCCGAAGCCTCTCTTCAAAATTTTCTTGTCCAAATTTCTTGTTCTATTCACTATGACTGATAGGAATATGTTTCATTCTGTCCTAACAGTTTCTAACATCAAGAGTGTTCTTCCTATTGTTCTTGACATAGAAAATGTCCAATATTGGACATGGACAGAGTTGTTCAAAATTCATGCACTTGCACATCAAGTCCTCCACCACATAATTTCTCCGGCTCATGGCACGCAGGATGTACCCACCAAGGAGGACAATCCTAAATTATGGATTACTCTTGATGCTACGGTTCTCCAGTGGATTTATGTCACTATCTCCGTCGACCTTTTACAAACGATAATTGAACCTAACTCTACGGCTATGGCTGGTTGGGATAGATTGCGTGACATATTCCAAGATAACAGGCATTCCCGTATTGTCACCCTTGAACATGAATTTTCCCAAGTCACTATGGAGGATTTTTCGAACGTTTCCTCCTATTGCAAACGACTCAAGGAATTGGCGAACAACCTTCGCAACGTTGGTACTCTGGCAATAGCCCGCTGTCCCCTTTTCACAATCAGGTACTGGATACAAGAATTGGGCCACTACCCAGTCTAGGCCCAATTTCCAGCAGCAGTCACGCAGTCCAGCCTAGCTTCAGCAGCAACAATGTCGCCCAGTTGGGCCTTGGCCAGCTCCAGGCCTGCTTGGGCCTCGGCCACATCAGGCCTTTGCGGTTGAGGGCCCCACTTTCATCCCTTCTCCAACAGATATTGAAGTCGCAATGCATACGCTGGGATTAACTCATCCAGACCCAAATTGGTACATGGAAACATGCGCCACAACCCACATGACATCCGATTCAGGTACTCTCTCGTCTTATTCCAATTTGAGCAACCCTCATAGCATAATCGTTGGTAATGGCAATACTATTCCGATTCGTGGTTATGGTCATAAAACTTTATCTCCCCCCCCCCCCATCTATCCCTTGTCTTGAAAATTACCCTTCATGCCCCTAAATTGATTAAAAATTTGGTGTCTGCTCATTAATTCACCACTGATAATTCTGTGTCAATTGAATTTGATCCGTTAGGTTTTTTTGTGAAGGATTTCAAAATGAGGAGTCCTCTCATGAGGTGTGATAGTAGGGGAGATCTTTATCCTATCACGCCAAATTTCAGTTTCTCGCGTCAAGCCTTGCCATCAACCTTTGCAGGTCTTGCTCCTTCCTTGTGGCATGCTCGTCTAGGTCATCCAGAGTCGTCTATTTTGTCTTCCTTAGATAAAAATAAATTTATTTCATGTAAGGCTACGCGTAGTACTTCGAATTGTCAATCTTGTTCTTTAGGGAAAATTGTTAGGTTACCATTTGTAGACTCTAATTCTCATACTTCAATGTCATTTGATATTATTCATAGAGATTTATGGACATTTCATGTTCTCAGTTCTTTGGGTCATCGGTACTATTTTCTATTTTTGGATGATTATTCTATGTTTTTATAGACTTTTCCAATAGCGAAAAAATCTCAAGTTTTTCCACCTTCTTAAAAATTAGAGCATTCATTAGAACCCAATTCGAACGGAAAATAAAAAACATTAAATGTGATAATGGAAAATAATGTGATAATTGGGTGTTTAGGGAATTGTGTGCTAATAATGGGATAAATTTTCATTTTTCTTGCCCTCATATGTCTTCACAAAATGGGAAAGCCGAATGCAAAATTCGTACCATTAATAAAATTGTTCGGACTTTATTGATTCATGCTTCCGTACCCCCTTCGTTTTGGCCTTATGTTCTATAACTGGCTACAAATCTTCTTAACATTCTTTCTTCCAAAGGTTTGACATATTCATCCCTTTTCAAATTTTATATAATAAGACTCTTTCGTATTCACATTTTAGGGTCTTTGGTACCTGTGTTATCCACTATTTCTGTCCACCACAATTAACAAACTTCTGGCCAGGTCTACCCCTTGTGTGTTTTTGGGGTATCCGTCAAATTATCGTGGTTACAAATATTTTGATTTATCATCTAATAAAATCATCATTAGTAACCATGTTATTTTTTATGAGTCACAATTCCCGTTTGTAAAATTGAGTAGTCTCGTGCCTAGTTTGTATAATTTTTTGGATGACGGTATATCCCCGTATATTATTCACCATTTTTCGGACGTGTCCCGCACCTCAAATCCACCAATCTGCCCATCGCTGGCCCCACAATTCCCAAAGAATAGCCGTGAATCGACGGATTTAAATCGGGCCACCTTTCAAGAACACCACCGTTTCTAGTGACGATATCCACCCAGCCAGAACCGACCAAGTGTTGGGCGCGCCCATCGCCACGTCGGCCCATCACGTGTCCCGCTTGTCGCGCCCTATTTTGACCTGCTCGGGTCAAAGCGGAGCGCGGACGTGTCCGGGTGATTCCTGGGTAAAAAGGGTTGAGGAGTCGCCACCTAATTATTTTTACGGTGAATTAGGACACCTAAATATTAAACTAAGTGCTGCAATGTAAACTCCAATTTTAAGGTATGCGAAACTAGTGAGATTCTAGGTAAGGGTTCTTTATTATCCTAAAGGGAAGGGGTTAGGCATCCTTTAAGATCCGCTAACTTGCGGTTATCCGGTAAAACTCAGGTTAATTATTGGTAGAAATAATGCATGTTTTACAAGTATAATAGATTAAAAGACGTTTGCAAATAATTAGAATAAGGATGCATTTTAAAAGATAGATACATGTAGAGATTTTTCAAAATATGCATTTATATGATATCTAAAGAGAAATACATGTAGAGTTGAAAAATATGTTTTTGACAATTGATAGTAAAACAATTTATTTATAATGCCAAATGGTAAAATTTTGGGAATCAATGAATTGTAAATTGACGAAAGATAAACTTATTCGGTATGATTTAATAAAGCAAAATAAAAGATGACAAAAGTTGTTTTGAAAATCTTGAATTCGCGTGACGAGCCTAAAATAAATAAACTAGCTAAGGATTTCTAAGTTTGCGAGCCTACAAATAAATAAGCTAGCGACGGGTTTCAAATCTTAAACTAACCTATGAATAAATCCTAAGTTTGCCTATTCTAAGCATTTCAATAATTACATAAGTGCGATAAATAATATTACAATACAAAGCGAGATAAAAGTGAATTAAAGAAAGAAATAACAATAAATAAACTCCGAGGAATATTTGTCGTTATTTACTTTAATCCTCGCAAGTCGCCAAGAACAAACGGTTAGAAACATTTAAATACAAATAACTTCATATCCGTATTCAAAACATTGAATGTTTTGATCGCGGAGGCTCAGACTTAAATTTTGAAAAGAACATTCCAATCACGTCGTGGTGCAAACATATGACTAATGTAGTTTATTTTTGATTGCCTCGCCTACTAAACGTGTTGGTCTCTCGGGTGAAATAGAAAAGATCACTATAATCACGTCGTGGTGCGAATATATAACTTGTTGGTTATTTTAGTCACCTCGCCTACTAAACATGTTGATCTCGGATAAAAGGTTTAAGTCTTCATCATTGCCCGAAGTTATATTTCCGTCTTTGCAACTGTGGAGGCCTCAAAATCGACGGGTATTTTTCATCGGCGGTGTAGTATCGTGTTCAAATCGGTAAAAATTAAAATGAAACAAGAATTGATGGCGAGGGCAAAGCGAGAAAACAGAGGCAAAAAAAGCAGTTTCGAAAATGACGGTGTCTAGTTTAAAGCGATAAAAGCGACAAGAGCGATGAAACGATAATTAACCGAGCAAGCGGTGGTGAAATAAAGCGATGCAGAAAAAGACGGTATTTATTCAAAACAGTAAAAGCGATGCGATGCTTGATAAAGCAGTGATATCCGTTGCAAGGATATTTAAAGCGATAAACTAATAAAGCGGTAAGATATCCATTGCCGGATGATTAAAACAATTAAACTGGAAAAAATAGAGAATTAATGCTAGAACAGAAAATGAAAAGTGCGGTCTCGATTTCAATTTCATCGGCCTAGATGTGATATTAATAAAACAATAAAACAGTGCCAAAGAAACGAGCAGTGAGCAATTAAATTATCCGAACCAAATTCTGAAATGTTGGAACCGGAACAGGATTAAGAGGTATTTATGGAAAAATCCGACCCGGATCATGAACAGCGACCCGAATGAAAATCAGAAATTCAGATTTTTAGATAACTAGCAAACAGGTATGAAAAATGCCATAATCTGGAAATACGCCAAAAATCGGGTCGACCCGATCCGGGTCAGTGACCCGACCCGAATCAGACTTTTTTTTTTTCAATTTTTCAGATAACCAATAATAACCACAGCAACAATGCAAGAAATTTGGAAATTCAAACCGGGTCGACCCGACCCGGGTCAGTAACCCGACCCGAATAGGAGATTCAACCCGACATCAAATAATTCCATCAATTCCAGATAACCAACATACAAAAATATGAAATGCAAGAATTCTGAAAATATCCAAATCGGATCGACCCGATCCGGGTCAGTGACCCGACCCGAATCAGTGATCCGAATCCGAAATCAAATGATCCAAACCCAAATCAGATTTTAACACCAAATTCAGATAACCAATAACAAGAATATGTAATGCAAGAATTCTAAAAATATTACCCGAGCAAGATTCGACCGAATCAATCGTTGACCGACGAATCTGTGATCCAAACCCGAATCAAATTTTAACACCAAATTCAGATAACCAATAACAAGAATATCTAATGCAAGAATTCTGAAAAAATGTTATCTGAGCAAGTCGACCCGACTTCGGTCGATGACTGAACGAATCAAATTTTAACACCAAATTCAGATAACCAATAACAAGAATATGTAATGCAAGAATTCTGAAAAATGTTACCCGACCCGGGTCGACCCGACCCGGGTCAGTGACCCGACCTGAATCGGAAAACTAAAAAAATCAGAGAATCAAAGGGAAGAACAAACCTTTTCGGACTTGATTATTGGATAATAAGGAAGGCAAAATGCTTACAATCAAGAACACAACAAAATATTTATATCCAATTTGGGACCTCCGAAAAATCCCTTTGAAAATCCTCCCAAAAATCTGTTCAATCCCCCTTCAAAATGAAGAACAACATGGGGTATTTATAGGCGGATTCCCCCCTAAAAACGAGTTTGAAATTTGAATTAAAGGTAAAGAATCCGATTTTGGAAGCGGATTTTGGGGGTATGGGTTGCGGATTTTGTGGGTGTCAGCGTAACAGAGGGGGGTTGGTGGCGGCATGGGTGAGGTGACCGGCGACGTGGGGTCGCCGGTATGGGGTGTGGGGTCGGCGGCGATTTGGGAGAAAAGGGATATTAGGGTTTGGGTTTTTTTGATTTTTGGGATTTTGTTTTTGGGTTTTGGGTTTTAAGAAAAGGGGCGTGGGTCGGGTCGTGGGATGGGCGGTTCGGGTTTCGGGAGAATGGGTGAGTCTTGGGTCGACGGGTTGGGGGAATTGGTCTGGTTGGGCCGACGGGTTGGGGAATTTATTTTGGGATTGGGCTTGTGGGAATTTAACTTGGGGATTGGGCTTGGACGAAAAATGGGTTTTAGTTTGGGTTGGGTAGGAATTGTTTTGGGTTAGGAAATAAAATGGGTGATGGGTTTAAAAATATAAAAGAGGGGTTTAATATTAAAATATATTATATATATATATATATTTTTGTAAAAGATGTGAATTATTTAAAATAACATAACGACGTGATAATAATAAAATACAATATTCGCGAAATGCTTAATGCTTAATGCTTAATAAAAGGGAAATGCGATGCAATTTTGCGAGAAATAAAATATCATAGAATATTATGGATAACTTATGATTATTATAAAATGCAAATGATATAAAATATGCGAATAATAATAATAATACGAAGATACACACATATATGCCTATATTTTAAAATTATTTTAAAAGTGAAAAAATATTAAAAATTACAAATAAAATCATAAAAGATGGGACAAAATTGGGTGTCAACACCGCTAATTCCCAAAATCAACTTAATTCTCCTGCGAGTCATAGACCGATCACTCGTAGTCAACAGGGTATTTTAAAACCAAAAAGACATTTCAATTTAAATTCTAATGTTCTTAAATCATCCCTACCCCGTAACCCCGTGTCTGCATTAAATGACCCTAATTGGAAAATTGCTATAACCGACGAATATAATGCTCTTATTGATAATAAGACGTGGGAGTTGGTGCCCCGTCCATCTGGTGTTAATATAATTCGATCTATGTGAATTTTTGCTCATAATGACAATTTTGACGGTTCTTTTGTGAGTCATAAGGCTCGTCTTGTAGGTGATGGTAAGAATCATCAGGTTGGTGTGGATTGTGGTGAGATGTTTAGTCCAGTGGTCAAGCCGGCTACCATTCGCAATGTGCTCAACTTGGCTCTTTCGAAAGCATGGCTCATCCATAAGTTAGATGTGAAGAATGCTTTCTTACATGATGATCTCAATGAGACAATCTATATGCATCAGCCCTTGGGATTTAGGGATCTCAAATATCCTCATCACGTCTGTTTGTTGAAGAAGTACTTGTATGGGCTTAAGTAATCCCCACGAGCTTGGTATAAAAGATTTGCAGACTTTTTTTTTACTATTGGGTTCGATGACAGCAGGTCTGATAATTCATTGTTCATAGATCGACGTGGTTCTTTCTTGGCTTATATACTGTTATATGTGGATGATATTATCTTGACTGCCTCTTCTGATGCATTACGACGGTCTATCATGACCATGCTCAGTTCTAAGTTTGCTATGAAAGACTTAGGGCTTTTGAGTTATTTTTTGGGGATTGTTGTTACTCGTCACGCAGATGGGTTGTTCTTGTCACAGAGGAAGTATGCAACTGAGATCATTGAGCGGGTTGGGATGTCATCATGTAAGTCCACTTCTACTCCGGTTGATACTAAACCAAGTTGGGTGTTGCGGCTGGTTCACCTTATGAGGATCCGATCCGCTATCGCAGTCTTGCAAGATCCCTTCAGTATCTTACGTTCACGAGACTTGATATTACGTATGGCGTACAACATGTGTGTTTGTTTATGCATGACCCCCGGATTGAGCACATAAATGCGCTCAAACGCATTCGATACATCCAGAGGACACTTGATTATGGCTTGCATTTGTATCCTTCGTCGACGTCTACACTTGTCTCGTATACAGATGCTGATTGGGGTGGCTGTCCAGACACTAGACGGTCTACGTCTGTCTATTGTATGTTTCTTGGTAATAACTTGGTCTCCTGGTCTGCTAAGCATCAGTCGACGTTATCACGTTCTAGTGAAAAAGTCGAGTATCGAGGGGTAGCCAATGTGGTCTCTGAGTCATGTTGGTTACAAAATCTGCTTTTAGAGCTTCATTGTCCTATTCAGAAAGCTACATTGGTGTATTGTGTTAATGTTAGTACCATATACCTTTTCAGCAATCCTATTCAGCACCAGCACACTAAACATATTGAGATGGACATTCACTTTGTTCGAGAAAAGGTAGCTCGTGGACAAGTACGCGTCTGTCATGTCCCTTCCAGGTATCAAATTGCAGACATCTTCACAAAGGGTCTTCCTCGATTCTTTTTGAATATTTTAGGGACAGTCTCAGCGTACGAAGACCGCCCGCTATGACTGCGGGGGTGTGTTAAATATACACATAATATACACGAGATACACATGTATATTATGTGTATATTTATGAATATTGATTCTCGGTTTTGTATAGAAAGCCCACGGTAATTGGGCAGATTTTGTACATAGTTGTTGTAGTATTTTAGTGTAAGTATTACCTTACTCAGTCTTGTACACTTACCATAGTTATAAGAGTCTTGTACTATTAGAATAAGATTTTGGGTTTAGAATAGGAATATATTTTCTATTATGGTAAATTGTAACTTGTATATATACTCTTTTCATTAATGAGAATAATCAAGGGATTATTTCTTTCAACCACAACATCAACGGCCTGCTACTCAGAAGCTTCACTTTGGATGTAGTTTATCTTCACGACAAGCTTGGGCCTGATAACTATCCTCAGAAGGTGTATGATGCCCTTGTGGAAGCCTTTGAACTTGTCAGCGAATATGAGGCAGTACATATTTGAGAGTGGTCAGGGGCTTACTCGTGTTCTCTTCCGTCACATCTGCACACTTTTATCCCATCCTCATCAGCGTTGTTGTTAAGATGACGTTGACATACCCAAGTCCCTCGTAGCTGATTCAGCACCAGTTGACGAAAATGCTGTTGTTTCTTGCCAATAATACAGAACACAAACAATTCAATCTTCATAGGCTTCCGGGTAACTGCTATTTATTATCCATCTTGTTTTCCTGTCTAGAATGCATGCTCCCATTTGTTGCTAACAGTTTAAAGTTTTACTGGATTGTGGAAATATCTGTTTCCTTTTGTTGGTAAATGAAAAATAATCGCATGGCCATGTTCTTTTCACAGATCAGCAGGGATTCACCTTGGTGCTTATATTAGCGTGAGTCGTGACCAAGCTATGGTGGAACCAATTGAAGTACTTTTATTTTAATTTCACAAGGAATTTGCCATTTCTGTTTATCCAACTTCTCATGGTTTAGTTCATAGCTGAAAGATAGAATAATGGGTCGGGGTGGGAGGTTGCTGGTCCACTGGTTCTGGACCAGTGGGCAGTGATTCAAGACTGGTTTCGGTGACTCGGAGAAATTTGTAGGGGTGAGCAGGGAGCTGTTGGGGTGGTGCCGGACAGTGGCGAGACTGTCGGAACAGTGGGCTGCTGTTGGTATAGATTTTGGATGATCGGGGACAGACTTGGTTCATCGAGAAAGATGTAATCGGTGGTCTGAAATTTTCGGAGATTTGAAAAAGGAAAGGTTGTCTCATCAAAGGTGACGTGACGGGAGACGATGATTTTGCAAGTAGCAATGTCATAGCACAAGTAGCCCCGATGATTAGGAGATAGACCAAGAAAGACACATGGCAGAGTGCGAGGTGCAAGTTTGTGAGGTGCAGTGGAGGCCATGTTGGGGTAGCATAAGCATCCAAAAATACGTAGGTGATCATATGATGGTAGCCTACGGTATAAGATTTCGGTAGGGGTCTTGTTTTGGAGTGTGCTAGTTGGTAAAATATTAAGAAGGAATTCTACCATTTTGACAAAGATAGACCCAAAAGGCGGTGGTAGGCGGGCATGAAAGCAGTGTGCGAACCATGTTATTGATGGTACGTATAATTCTTTCAGCCTTTCCGTTTTGGGAAGAAGTATAGGGACAAGAAAAACGGAAAACCATGCCTTGTTTAGAACAGAAATTGTGAAATGTCGAGTTATTAAATTCACGTCCATTATCACATTGGAATGATTTGATAGATTTTTCAAATTGTGTTTTAATGAATTTGTGAAACTCGAGGAATTTTGTAAAAACTTCAGATTTGAATTTCAGTGGGTAAATCCAGACAAAATGTGAAAAATCATCCAAGAATACTAGATAGAATTTATGACCCAAAGAGCTAACAATCGGAGATGTCCATAAATCAGCATGAACAATATCAAAGGGAGAAAAAGTAACATTGTTTGATGACATAAATGGAAGACGAGTATGTTTGCCTAGTGGACAAGAAAAACAGTGTTGGGCAATTTTTCCATTATTACATTGAATACGCTTAGAAGTCCTAAGAAAAGTAAAAATTGGGTCTCCGGGGTGTCCGAGTCTGTTGTGCCAAGTGGAGGGAGAGATTGCCGCAAGGGATAGAGGTGTTTGCGGTCTGACAGCGGAAGATTGAGTGAATGGGTAGAGGTCTCCCACACTATTGTGGCGTGTAAGAATTTTCCCCGTATTGAGTTCTTTCACAGAAAAACCAAAAGGGTCAAATTCGACAGACACAGAATTATTGCTAGTGAATTTTCTAACAGAGATTAAGTTTTTAATGATGTTAGGTGTGTATATGACGTGGTTTAGGGAGAAAGGAGGGTGTGTATGTTTGGTGTGTGTGTTACCGTAACCTTCAATTGGAATGCGATGACCATTGCCGGCAGTAATAAATTGAGGACACTTTAACCGACGTAGTTGAGATAGGTTACCTGACGACCGGGTGAGGTGAGATGTGGCTCCGGTGTCCATGTACCAATTGTCATCGGGCTGTTGAAGGTTCCGCGGTGGTGTAGGCCTGGCCCAATCGATCGAGACAGGCATTTGAAATTCTTCTTCTTTGCTGCGATTATTCTTTATTGTTATTCTTTGCGATTTGCATTCTTCTTCTTTGTAGTGAATCTTCTTCTTCTTCTTTGGACATCTTTGTGATGGTGGTTCTTCTTTGGCGCGGTGTTGCCATCCGTCAGCGGCTGCGCCTTTTGATTATGTTCCTCTTGTTTAGCACGTCTAGTTTCTTCCAACAATAGTTGTGAACGTGCCTTGTTGAAACTTGGGAGAGGGTCGGCTTGTTGAATCATTGTTGCGAGTGTGTCATATTCACCTTTCGGTAAACCCGCAACAAGTTGAAGCACCATCTTGGTTTCAAAGCGAAGTCCCGAAGTTGGATAGTTGATCGGTTATGAGTTTCGATTGCTTACAATATTCGGACATGTTGTTAAAATTCTCAGGCGGGTATTGTTGAATTGCTCTTCCAAATACACAACCCGAGTATTTTTATTGTCTGAAAAATTTCTTCTAGCCGGACCCAAAGTTCACGTGCCGTAGCACCTGTTTTCATGATAGTGCATAACAGATCTTTGGAGATGGTGCCGTAGATCCATTGTTTGACGATGGCGTCAAGACGACGCCAGATTGAGTCTGTAACATCGGTGGGACGAGGAACAAATTCGTCAATGTGATCGAGCACGTTGTATGCACATGCATGAATGTAGAATAGTTCCATCCACATGGAATATTGACAGTCTTCTTGGTCAAGAATTATAGGGATAAAATTCTTGATGTTGTTAACGGCGAATGCCGGATGAAAAGAAGATACTGAACGTTGAGAAGGGTTTTCAAGTGTGCCAGTGGATGAAACGGAATTTGTGGGGGAAGACATGGTTGCCGCCTGTCGAGGGAAGGGAACTTTCTGGTTTGGCCGAAATATGGAAGAAGAAACCAGAATTTTTTTTTTTCTCTGTGAAAGCAGAAAAAAATTCTGATTTCGGCCGGGAATGAGGATTTAGGTTTTAGGCTCTTGATACCATGAAAGATAGAATAATTTCCCTTGGGGATTCCTTTCATTATTCACAATATATATAGATGTACAAAGGTTGATTCCTAATATGATACGAATCCTAACTTACCTTACAAAGGTTGATTCCTAATACAATTAGAATCCTAAGTTACCTTAAATATACATCTATCATAATTATAAAATATACAGAGAATATTCGGAGAATATTCGCTAATAATAGCGAAGCATTTATGGGGCGCTTTACCCAGGATTGATGTCTGAAATACTAGTTGTAGGGCATGATTACTAGCTATAAACTCGAGTACTAAGTTCTGTGCAGTGACAGTAGATGAATTTTTATATTATATATAGATAATACAGGAATAATTCGCTATAGTTGGTTAAATTACACAAATAGTATGAATCTTTACAGTATCATATCGTAATTGAAAACGTAAAGACAAATACTTTAGTTCTTGTCTTGCTACTGGTATTGATATCGTTAAGGTTAAACAAACAAAAAAAAAAAGAGGAAAAACTAAACAGACAAATTGGGATGAGAAACTCAGTAGTACAAAATCCACAAAGAAGAGTAAAGTGAACATCCAGTCTTCGAGACCCCATAATATAAGAAAGTCGTGGAGTGCATAAGTCCCTTTAGAGATAGGGGCGACTTTCTTGCGGTAGTACAGGCGAGTTGGTAAGTGGCAAGGTGATTGGGGTACAACCACTCCGACGTCGCGGGTTCGAATTCGTGTGGTGACAGTCTTTGCTAAAATATTGCAAGGGATGTTGGTGGGTTCGTGTCTCGTTGGTCCTCTCCCTTGCAGGACTGTCACTCGTGCATATCTCTCGATTTACATCCCACCTGGCCAAGGAGCCTCTGATACAGGTGGGAGAGTTTCTCCTTCGGGACTTTCCCTTCACAAAGTAAAGTGAACATCATCAAATACGTTGTATTCTCTTAGTATATCTCTTCTTTTTAACGTGCACGACGTTTATATGACTCAACCTGAGTCATCAATAATGCACAATCATCTGTATGATCTATTTTTTATTTTTCTATTTTCTCTCTCCCCCCCCCCCCCCCCAATCCATTTCTTTTATTTTTTTAGTTTTAGCCATTTGCATTCGCTCCTTTTTTTTATCAGAATGGCTTGGGATATTCCACCAAAGATGTATATTCTAGCATTCAGGGTTCTTGACTAAACATTATTAATTTGCTTAATAATTCAATGATAAGAAGTATTCAAGATGAGATTAATTGATAACATGTCTGAAATAAACACTCTGATCAAACGACTTTTGATTATAAAAAATGAATTGTGATTAGGCCTATTATCAGCCTATGGGAAAGTCCACGCGTATTGTTAGCAACACCTTATCAAAATCGTTTGATGATAAGTAGGCGTTTGGCCATAGTTTTTAAATATTTCACTTTATTTAAAATTTATGAAGTTGGAGTTGAAAATAAAAAATGAAGTTATGTTTGGTTATAGAATGTTCGGAATAATGTTCATATTTGAAAGTATTTTTTTTAAAAATCATGAAATATGATTTATATCTGACAATTTTTTAAAAACTAGCAAAATTATCTTACTTGATTAATTTTACCTGAAATAAACAACTTGTAAAGAATGAATTTTGGGTCTAACTCAACCTCAAAAGCTAGCTTGTAAGGTAAGGATTGTCCAAGTCCATATAAGGAGTCCATGTTTCCATTCCATATCCAATGTTGGGACTCTTAACACTCCCCCGCACGCCCAGACCTTTTTAACTGGAGCGTGAATAATATAATTTGGGGGCCCAACATAAGTGAACAAAGAATTGGAATGAGTCTGACTCTGATACTATGTAAAGAATGAATCTTGGGCCTAACTCAACCCCAAAAGCTAGCTTGTAAGGTGAGGATTGTCCAAGTCCATATAAGGAGTCCATGTTTCCATTCCATATCCGATGTGAGACTCTTAACACAACTAAATCTGCTCTAAAAGAGTAATATCTAGGGGTGGCCAAAGGGCCTGGTCGGCCCGGTCCCGCCCCGACCCGGCTATTATAAAAAAAATCGATATCGGGATAGGACCTGTGCTCGTCCTGCCAGCCCCGCCCCGGTCCCGCCCGACCCATTTACACAAAATAACAGTTGCACCAACAACTATTTTATATTTTGGCCGTTGTGCAACGACCATTTTTGGCCTCCCCCAACCCCCCCCACCCCCTACCCCCTTAATATTTATTTTTAACCCCTAAGTTATTGTATTTACACTTTAACCCAATTTTCCAACTATAAATACCTCATTTTCTCTTCATCTTTTTCACAAATCTTTCTACAATCTCTCTAATCTCTCAATCTATCTCTCTACAAGTCTATATTGTCTACTAAATATTCAATTTTATTCATTCATTTGGGAGTGAAGTTGGCAACTAGCTTGAGGATCATCCATCAAGCAAAGTTTCAATTCAACCTCTCGATTACACGTCGACGTTACGTTGGCGTTTGGTACATTCGTTCCTTCATTAAATTATTATTGTTTGTTTATTTTAATTAGCGCACTTAATTTCATTATCTTTAAGTTAACTATTTCTTAGCATAATTAAAATGGAATGACTTAAATGTATGTTTACGGGTAAGGGTAAGGCCTCCCCTAGTAGGGGTAACAAGGAAAGGGACACTTCTAGTCATCCTATTCCTAGACATGATGATTTTGTTGATATTGAACATTTTCCTGCAATACCATTAGATTTAGACGAGGATCTATTTTCTGGAACCCAACAAGATTTTAATTTAGAAGATAATCTAGATGACACACCACTTGATCTAGATGACATACCCATTAATGTAGATGACACACCAATTAGTGCACCTCCAACTGGAACGCCTCTTTTTCCCTCTAGTATGAGACGAGGCCTAACAAAACTACCATTAAAATCAGATGCATGTAAATTTGGACAAGGTTCACATACTATCTCAGACCAAGTACAGGATCAAATTAACCCCACGACGAGGGGAATTGTAGGCCCCAATACGATAAACATAGAGATAGGAAAGCACTAGCAAAATTAGTTGTTGTGGAGGGTTTGCCTTTTTCATTTCCTTCCTCTCATGGTTTTATTCATTGTATTAGAGAAATGTATAATCCTGCTTTTAACGGTTTTCCTAGATCAACTGTTAAGAGATATGTATTTAAATTTGCACATGAATATCAACAGTATTTACGTTATTCCATATATCATTTTCCTGGTAAAGTATCTATCACGTCTGATATAGGACGTAGTACTAACAACCATGATTATTTAATGGTAACCTATCATTGGATATATTATAAATGGTCTATGCAAAAATATATTTTAGGGTATAAATATATAGATGATAGGCACAATAGTACTTTTATTTCAGAAAATATTTATCAAGTTTGCGATTATTACGAAATAACTGATAAAATTATGACTACTACATTAGAATAACGATTCTTCTAATAATTATGCTATTAGAATTTTAAAAGATGGTTTAACTCCATCTTTTCCAAATCATTTTCATATAAAATGTGCATGTCATATATATAACTTAGTTGTAAAGGATGGTCTATCACTTTTTGCAGAAATTCTTAGTAAAATACAATTTGCTATAAACTTTATTTTTAAAAGTAATAGAATACAACGAAAAAAAGATTATAAAAAACTTGTCACGATTGCCAACTATCTTATAGAAAAATTTCCGAAGAAGTACCCACTAGGTGTAATTCTTTATACGAGCAACTACTTGTTGCTTATGACTATAGAAGACCTATAATTTATTTTAACGCCCATAATCGAAATCCAACTGATATGGTTGTAGATAGCGATTGGAAAAAAAATTCCGAACTTATTGTATTTCTAGAGAATTTTTTTAAGCAACAAAAGAATTTTCCGGTATATATTAACTTACTAATTCAACTATGTTATTTTATATATCTCTAATATTTTTATTACTTAACGAATATATGGAAAAACCAGAAACATACAATAACCAGAGGTTGAGCGTCTGGTATCAGGACAACCACCCCAATCAATATCTATATAAGACACGAGAGTAGAAACGGTGGACGGATATAAATGCAATCCATAATCAAGTATGCCATGTATGTATCGTATAATGCGTTTGAGCGCATGCATATGCTCAATCTGTGGATCATGCATAAACAAATACACCTGCTGCACTACATAAGTAATATTAGGTCTCGTGAAAGTCAGATACTGAAGTGCTCCTGCAAGACTGTGATAGTGGGTGGGATCCTCGTATGGGGTGCTAGACGTAGCACTCAGCTTCGGTTTGGTACCCACTGGAGTAGAAGTAGACTTACAAGATGACATGTCAGCTCTCTCAATAATCTGCATGAGGAGTGATTGATATGCTAAAAAAATAGCTTAAGGGCCTCAAGTATGTCATAACAAATTCTGAACTGAGAAGGGACATGATAGTCTTGCGTAGAATATCTGATAAGGCAGTCAATATAATATCATCAACATATAACAGAATGTATGCCAGAGAAGTACCACGCCAATAGATGAACATTGAATAATCAGACTTGCTGTGAGAAAACCCAATAGTAGACACATAATCTGCAAACCTTTTATACCAAGCCCGTGGAGCCTGCTTAAGCCCATACAAGGATTTTTTCAGTAAACAGACATGATGAGGATAATTGGGTCCCTAAATCTAAGGGCTGATGCATGTAAACTGTCTCCTTAAGATCACCGTGTAAGAAAATATTTTTCACAAACAACTGGTGAATGGGCCATGCCTTCGAGAGAGCTAGACTGAGCACAATGCGAATGGTTGCCGGTTTGACTATCGGACTAAATGTCTCTCCACAATCCATGCTAACCTGTTGTGTTTTACCATCACTTACAAGACGGACCTTATACATCTCAAAAGAACCGTCAAAATTTTCTTTATGAGTAAAAATTCACATTGACCGAATAATATTAACACCAGGTGGACGGGGCACCGACTCCCACGTCTTATTTTCAATAAGAGCATTATATTCGTCATCCATGACCAATTTTCAATTCGGGTCATGAAGGGCAAACAATGAGTTACGTGATAGGGGAGATTTAGTGACATTAGAATTAAGATTAAAATGCCATTTTGATTTAATAATACCCCTTTGGCTACAAGTAACGGGCCATTGACGTGAGGTTGAATTGGACGAGAGTTGGGTGTTTCTCGGGTTGGCGATGGGTGGCGGCCAGGCGATGGGTAGCGGCAGGCGATGTGCTGGCCCAACAACTAGGTGAGCAGTAGATATCGAATTGAAATGAGTAGTAGGCCGTGTCATTTGGAGCGATCTGATTACGAGTTGGGCCAAGACAACTGGGTGGTCGAGACTGGATCGGCAATTTGCGGGCCCGTGACGATGGGCTTTCTTTGGAGGATTCGGGTCACGGGACATCTCAAACAAATGGTGGATAATATACGGTGAGATCCCATCATCCAAAAAGTATATGAACTAGACACGAAACTACATAATTTAGTAAACGGAAATTGGGTTTCATCAAAGATAACATAACGACTAATGATGATTTTGTTAGAGGATAAATCAAAACATTTGTAACCACAATGATTAGATGGATAACCCAAAAATATACAAGCGGTAGAATGGGCATGAAGTTTATTAATTGTAGTAGACGGAAAAAGTGGATAGCATATACACCAAAACACCCTAAGATGAGAATATAAAGGATCTTTATTGTAAAGAATTTTTAAGTGGGAATTGATATGGTACGCCTTTACGAGGGAGGATGTTAAGTAGATATGTAGCCATTTGTAATGCATGATACAAAAAAGAAGGTGGTAATGAAGCATGGGCGACCAAAGTACGGACAATATTATTTATGAAACGAATTTTTCTCTCGGCCTTCCCATTTTGTGAGGACGTATGTGGACAAGAAAACTGAAAAGATATGTCATTAGTGTCACAAAACTCTCAAAATGTCCCATTATCATATTCCCTGCCATTATCACATTGAATATTTTTAATTTTTCGTTCGAATTGAGTACAGATGAATGCTCTAAATTTTAAGAAGGTGAAAAAAAACTGAGATTTTTTGGATAAAGGAAAGATCCACAAAAAATTAGAATAATCATCCAAAAATAAGACATAATAACGATGGCTCAAGGAACTTAAAACGGGAGATGTCCATAAACCACTATGAATAATGTCAAAAGGCATCAAAGTACGAGAAGTAGAAGCTAAAATGGTAATCTAACATGTTTCTCTACTGGACACGGAAGGACAAAGTGGAGTACTACGCGTACCCTTACAAGTAATAAAATTATTTTTATGCAGAGAAGAAATAATAGATGACCCCGGATGTCCCAAACGTGCATGCCACAAGGAAGGAGCAAGAGCGGCAAAGGTAGAAGGTGTGGCTTGACTCGTGGAAATGGTGGTGAGTGGATACAGATCCCCCCTACTATTGTATCTCATTAGAAGTATCTCCGTCGTGAAATCCTTCACAGAAAATTCAAAAGGATCAAAATTAATAGAAACCCAAATATCAGTGGTGAATTTTCGGATAGACACCAAAATTTTAATTAAGTTAGGGGCATGAAGAACATTTTTTAAGACAAGAGGTGGATGTGAGGGAGATAAATTCGTATGACCATAACCGCAGATTAGAATTGAGTTGCCATTACCAACAATAATGCCATCGTGATGCACTGTTCGGAAAACTGGCATGGCAGCCGACTGAAATTGGGCCCAGTTTCCAGGATATGACGTTGGTGGATAATAACTGGCCATCGGCCCAGCCAATGGCCAGGAGGCCCAAGGATTCAGCCAGTTGTCCTGCGCTCCACTGTTCCGAGCCCCCCTGTTGTCGCCGCCCCTGCTCTGGCCACCACCATTGTCGTTGTTACCACCGCAGATCTTGCAATTATTTTTATGATTTTGACCATTTTTTCCGCCACCGTTGGTACGAGGTTGGCCCGAATTTTTGGAGAATGCGTGAGAGTTGTCTGACATAGCCACATCATGACGGAATTTACACTGATAGCCGCCTTCTTAACCAAATCGGCTTCTTTTAACGTGAGCATGGAACGGGCCTGATAAAATGATGGGAGAGGATTACTTTGATGAAGTAGTGTCCCAACTTCATTATAAGCCTCGGATAAGCCTGCAACCATCTGAAGAACAAGATGATCCGCCAATTCCTTCAACATTTTACAATAGGTTGAGATGTTAGGAACATCTTCCATGTTGGCATGGGAAAATTCCTGCTCAGTGACATCACGAGAATTTTTGTTATCTTAGAATATATCACGCACCCTATTCCAAGTTTCCAACTACCATAGCGTCGGGTTCAATAATCGTCTTCAAGAGGTCTGTAGAGATAGTGGAATAAATCCACTGGAGAACGGTAGCATCAAGGGTCGTCCATAACGTAGGATCATCCTCGAGGGTAGGCACATTCTCATTGCCAGTGACCGAGGGGATGATGTGATGTAGGACTTGATGCGAGTGTGCGTGAACTTGGAATAATTCCGCCCACGTCGCGTATTGGACGTTTTCCATCCCAAGAACAATAGGGATGTGGTTCTTGATGTTGGAGACTGTAAGGGCATGATGAAACATGCTCTTTGATGTAGACATAATGAAAGAACAATAGGTGAATTAGGGAGTTGGAAGAAAATTTGGGAAGAGAGGAAGAAATTGCATGAAAATCGAGGATGAATCACGGAATCTGAGATGAGAGAAAAGCGCAGCGGAAGTGTTTTTGTGAGAAAGTATTTTATCCCTAGACTTCTGATACCATGAAAGAAATAATCCCTTGATTATTCTCATTAATGAAGAGGTATTTTTATGTACAATTTCTAATTATGGAAAATTCTATTCCTACTATAACAATAAATTCTAATTATACATGTATAAGAATTATTCAACTATGATAAGTTTACACTAAAATTTTAACTCAGATACACGTGATACGTGTATACTCATTCGGTCATATTCAGCCTATTTTACCCGCTAACTGCTCATAGTTGTCGTAACGTATCTTCACATGTATGTCACAGTATTTAAATTAGGCATGTTTTTTTATTCCTTTTCTTCTACTGAATATCAAGTATTTGCTTGATAATTATTATGAGGTGGAAGGTATTGACTGACACAACTTCGTATATTCATCAAAGATAAGAAGAATAATTAAACATAGTTTTTTTCTTGATAATTTATTCGAACTCTGAAGCATGATGAAGAAGGCAATAATTATTGGAGTTCATTTTGAAAATCATATATTAATTAAGTCAATCAAGTTTTGAATATGAATAAATAGGAATTATGATAAGGCATTATCATCCAAGTGTCAAATGGTTCAATGAGTCACATCTCCTATCAGATAGCCACTCTCCATGAGTCACCATTAATCTTTTTGCAATTTAGCGCAAATCTTCAACCATAGTATAAATAATTTGATTTGGTGCATAATAATTCACATGTTAGATCAGCTCATCAACTTTATTTAAGATAAGAATCTCATTAGAGTACTATCTAATTATCTATCATGTTGGTAGAATTGGAATTCTTGCGTTGATGCTAATAATAATGTTCAAAATATTGGGAGTTCTAAAAAGAAATCACAAATATTAAAAAGGAGAGAAAGGGAAATAATGGAGTGTAGTTGTTTCCATGTGCAATTTGAGTTGTGTTTGTGGATGACATATTTTTAAATTTTGGAAATGATTCTTTCTTCCTTCTATCTAACGGCATTGAAGATCTTAGTGAGAATATTTGAGATATTGGATATAATTGTAACAAAATTTTCCAGTTCTCAGAGTTTCTATTAACTCTTTTTATTTGCAGGTTCTTACAAATCGTGAAAACTCAGTTTTACTACATTCTCTCTAAGTGTATATTTACATTGTATAAAAGTGTGTAACACTTCGCTAGCTACTACAGAGACGAACTCTTTTTGTGGTTTTTAGTATGAGTTTAAATTTTGTAGACAACTTCGTTAGACTATTTACAACATAGTTAAACAATACTCACTCTATATTTCTCACAAAAATCAAATTTAAAATTAAAACACATTTTTTCAAACTTGTTCAATAATTGCGAGTTACCTTTCTAATATAATTTTTCACCATCTAAATCTTACAAATCCAATACATTAACCATAATTTGAGCTTCAAACACAACAATAAATCGAGTTGGTCAACTCAATCAAGAGGCGGCTGAGCTGAAGAAGAGAAATAAGAAAAGCGGACTTAACTTTCAAATTATAAACAATATCGGCCAACCTGGTTAAAGGCTGAAGAATATTATTCTTTTTATTATAAGCTTGAGATGGGCGAATGAGAGGGAGAAATCCGAAATATCTACTCATATTCGATATTTACATCAAATTGAGGGTTTAAATTTAACAGATAAAAATTGAAGTGAGTATACATATTACTTAACCATATATAATAACAAGAACATATATAAAAGATAATGGCTTCAATATATTAGTTTGATATTAACACAAAGTGCGAGTGAATTCTTTTCATGTAACCCGGGGCGGCTCAAAAATCTCGTGGCCTAAGGCGAAACATATTGAGAGGCCCTTAAATTTATTTTATAAAATTTGTACACTAACAAAAAATAATAATGCTTTCTAAACAACCAATTATCATTTAAGACAAAATATACATGTAATTTGAAAAAAAAATATGGGAAGAAGAGCACAAAGAATAAAGTGGTGGATTACTGGATGTTGAGGTCCGAAACTCAACTTGAAAATTTAATTTGGCTATCATCACAAACAATAAAAGATTTGAACGTACACAACGTAATAGTTTAAGTTTTGAGCATAGATAGTGTCAAAAATATTTACACCTTCCGATCAATTTAAACGATAATTGTATGTTCATTCTGTTAAGTAACACTCATAGTGAATATCTAAAATAAATTGTAATTAACCTAATATAATATGATGAATTACACTAAAAGAAAACCGGCACATGAATGTTTTTGTGCATGCAGTTTCAGAGAAGATTGTAAAAGAAATTTATTATGTTGTCGATGTATATAACTTAGGTCCTATATAAAAAGGATAAAATTAAAATTGAAGAGTGAAACAAATATACTAATTAATGAGTGAAAAGTTTATCATAATTTGTGAATTTATTGGTATAAAATAGTCTCAATCAAATGACAAAAAAGATATATTGTAACACTTTCATTTATAATAATTATATAATATATAATAATATTAATAATAATAACAATAATAATAGTTTAAAATAAATTTGGGGCCTTCAAATTTTGGGGTCCTAAGGCAGTGGCTTCACTGGCCTAGCTTTAGAGCCGCCCATCCATGTAACATATTCCGTCTATCCCAAAAAGATTGTTCTATTTTCTTATTTATTAGTTTATCCTAAACATATTGACCTATTTTTATATTTAAAAATAATTTAATTTTATGAAATAATTTTCAATCACATAAATATCTAAAATTTATTTTAGACTATAAATTTCAAGTCTTTCTTTATTTTTGAAATTTCGTATCAAATTAAATTAGAATAATTTTTTTGTAAGAGAGGAAGTATATCTTTGTATCACTATTGTCCTTTCATGTGAAAGCTAAAGTTTTCAACCTAGCTAATAATTTAAAAAATGGATTGGTTTGACCAATAGTAACACTATGTCACTATGACAAAATACATCACCCGTTGTAGGATTTTTTTTAAAAAAAACACTTAAATTTTACGGGGATCCTATTACCCCTTAAACAATCTTAAATTGATATAATTACCTTCGTTTTCATCCAATCCCGATTTTTGAAAAAATAAGTGTTAACCACGCACCTATCCTCACTTGACACGTGTTAATTAAATTAAAATTATATTTTGTTTTCATTTTTTCATTTTTGTTTATACTTTTTTTTTTCTTTCTAACTTCCAACTCCCCACGTACACACCAATCCCCCAAACCCAACTCACCGTTTTTCTTCTTCAGCAACCTTTCTTCTTTCTTTCTTCTTCTAACCCCCACCAATACTGACACGAAGATGTGCGAAATGTTTCAAATTCATATAGGTTTCTACAATTTGTTGAGTTGTTGATATTAAAAATTAATACATTCTTTCTTTTCTTCCAGCAAATTCAAAATTTTGGTTTATCATCAAGTAATTTATCTCTTTTTCATATAATTTAGCACAATTAAAATCAAGATTTTAAAAAGAATCAATGAGTTTTCTAAAATTTATAAGGGGTTGGGCTGAAACTCGAATAAAAAAGCTAGATTTTGCCTCCATTAATCTTGATATTTAATGGTTTTTGAGATAAGTAAAAAAAAATTAATAAGATTTTGGAGTTGAAGAATGAATTGAAGCACTAGTAGTAAAGGAAGATGGGCGGAGTTCTGACGGAAATGATGGCATTGAAAGTGGGCGGGGCGGGGCGGGGCGGGCGGGGGGATAAAAAATAAAATTATAATCGTTTTTCGGGTTGCCCACTCTCTTTAAGAGAGTGTATGCACTCTCTATGCCCGGTGGCACAAAAAGAAGATAATTATGTCAGTTTAAAATTATTTAAGAGGATAATAGAACCCTCAAAATTCAAATGCCTTTTCAAGAAAAAAAAATCTTACTTCATGAGCGTAATGATGTATTTCTCATGTCACTATCAACACCGAAGTTTTCATTACACTATCCTTGATTAGGACTGTTATATTATGTCATCACTAATTGATAGGCTATTACGAGACTATTACTTGTTTTACCACCACAAGATAATGAAAGTACCAAGTAAAGGATAAAAAATAGAATCGTGTTGGAGATTGAAGAAGAGCTTGTATAAACAAAATTACATATAATTAATTAAATCAAGTTTCTCATAAGTTTTCAATGATTTGAAAAGGCATCTTCATGTATTTGTTTTTTTTCTCCTTCAAGATATCATCTCCTAGAAGTAGCAGTTAAGGATGTGTTGTCATGATCTGGTTTTTTTCCAATTCCTTGGGCTCCTCCAATCAGGGGGAGCTATGTATTTAATTTCTCATATGATGTAGGATACATGCTTTAATTTAAAGTTCGATCAATTTAAATTTGCGTTGAAAATTTTACTTGAGATGAAGTCCGCCTTATCAAGAGAGACTTCATTCTCAAAGTTTAAACTCGAGATATTTAATTAAGAATAATGAAATATATATGTAGCAACTTGGTGGTGTATATTTGTTATTCCTAAGCACAAACATTACATGACAAGATCCTTACATGTTGGAATGAGATGTTTTATT
The DNA here is from genome assembly GCA_029783415.1 of Anisodus acutangulus. Taxonomy (NCBI): domain Eukaryota; kingdom Viridiplantae; phylum Streptophyta; class Magnoliopsida; order Solanales; family Solanaceae; genus Anisodus; species Anisodus acutangulus. The sequence continues at coordinate 41,320,707 of CM056509.1, read as the reverse complement.
AAAAAAGAAAACATTCTAGAAAGTAATCCTAAAAAGTCCAACATTTCCAAGTTGCGCAATAATTCTTTGGATTAACACCTTCATAAACCTAAATCCCCTTTTGTTATTCGTAATGATATTTCATTTGAGTTGACTTACTATTACAAGAGAGTTTTTATCTTCTTTTTCTTAATTTATTCGTTGGGAGTGGATGTGCTGTTTGCCCAAAGTCCTCAATTAGCTTAAATAATTTTACCGCGTTTAACTGAGTCATTAGTTCAATTCATTCTTAAATCTTTATATATTTTATGAGTAACAAACTAAATCAACTGTTACTACATAGCAATCTAAACTTAACTTGTTTGACCAATGAACTTTGTGTTAACTCTTTGACTTATTGTTGGCATGTTGCCGTCATTACACTATGATCATCTTGAAACTTAATTAAAGATAATTATACATAATCAATGGGTTATAAAATTGAAAATAAGAAATAGAAATAACCTTCTACAATAGAATAAAGTGAAAAGGGCAAAAAATGTCCCTCAAATATGTGAAATAGAATAATGTTGCTCTCTGTTTTGAATTTGATCCTAAATATGCCTTTATCATTAGTCGAATGACTCAAATTTTCCCCCAACTATAAAAATAGAGTAAATTCGTCATCCGTATTGTTTTGGTACGATATATACCTTTATCGCTCAAGAACTTGCTCAATTATGCCTCTCAAACTAACAAAATTTGCTTTTTATAACCTTTTTATTCAAGGGTCAACACTTATGAGAGGAAAACAAAAAGAAGAAAATAGAGAAAAAGTATGTAGAAAATAATTATTAAAAAGTACACATCAAAGGGATAGAAAATATTTTCTCAAAATTTTCATTTTTGCTCAACAGATGACGACTAAGTTTTTTCTCTTTCATTTTCTGGAATATTAATACTTTAAGAATTATGGAATATTTTCCTCATTTATTTCCTTTCAAATAGGTGATATATATACCAATAATACAAATATAAATTAAGGTAATGAATAAGACAAGATAGACTAAAATCAAGCCTCCTAATCTATTCTAATTCTCCCTACCATATACAAAAAGATATTACATTGACTACAATAATTATCATTAATAATTGTAATATTATTAATGATGATTTACGATTCTATCACTCCCCCGCAGTCGAAGCGGGAGGAAGGCGGATGCTGAGACTGTCCCGTAAATCTTCAAATAATATCAGCGTAAGACCTTTAGTGAAGATATCCGCAATCTGGTAACGCGATGGGACATGTAAGACACACACTTGTCCGCGAGCCACCTTTTCAGAACAAAGTGAATATCTAGTTTGATATGTTTAGTGCATTGATGGTTCACCGGATTTTCTGAGAGATAGATAGCACTGACATTATCACAGTATACCAATGTGGCTTTCGGAATTGGACAGTGGAGTTCTAGGAGTAGGTTCCGAAGCCAACATGATTCAGACACTACATTAGCGACCCCTTGGTATTCTGCTTCGGCACTAGAGCGAGACAGTGTGGCTTGCCGTTTGAAGGACCAAGAAACCAAGTTATCGCCAAAAAAAAATACCATAACTAGATGTAGAGTGTCTGGACACCCACCCCAGTCTGCATCGGTGTAGGACACCAGGGTGGAAGTCGATGATGGGTGTAACTGCAACCTATACTCTAGAGTTCCTTGAATATATCTCACAATCCGTTTGAGTGCATGCATATGATCATCTATCAGATTATGCATGAAGAGGCATACTTGCTGCATAACATATGAAATATATGGCTTGATGAATGTAAGATACTGTAAGGCCCCTGCAAGGCTGCGATAAAGAGATGGATCAGCAAAAGGCTTGTCAGAGGATGCACTCAATTTGGATTTGGTGTCTACTGGTGTTGCGGGTGGTTTGCAAGAGGACATTCCAGCGCATTCAACAATCTTTGATGCATACTTCCTTTGGGATAAAAATAATCCACCTGCATGTCGTGTCACTGCTATGCCTAGAAAGTAGTAAAGAGAGTCGAGATCTTTCATTGCAAATTCTGAGGCAAATTGTGATATGATTGTCTTGCGAAGAGCATCTGATGAGGTTGTTCAGATTATATCATCCACATATAACAGAATATACGCAATATTATTACCTTGGCGGTAGATAAATAGTGAGTGATCAGAACGACTGTTAGAAAATCCAATGTGTGAAACAAAATCTGCAAACCGCTTGTACCAGGCCCGTGGAGCTTGCTTAAGCCCATAAAGTGATTTCTTGAGTAGGCATTCATAATTGGGATATTTGGAGTCCCGATATCCCAGTGGTTGATGCATGTATACCGTTTCATTTAGCTTCCCATGAAGAAAAGCATTTTTGACATCCAACTGATGGAGTGGCCATAACTTTGAGAGGGTCAAAATGAAGAACGTTCTTATAGTTGATGGTTTCACCACCGGACTGAACGTCTCCCCGTAATCTACACCAACATGTTGCGTCTTTCCATCACCTACAAGACGGGCTTTGTGCCTCTAAAAAATACCATCAGATTTTTTCTTGTGACGAAAAATCCACATAGATCAAATTATATTGGCATTAGGAGGACGAGGTACTAACTCCCACATCCTATTTTTAATAAGAGCATTAAATTCATCATCCATAGCCATTTTCCAATTTGGGTCACGGAGTGCAGACATAGGATTGTGATAAAAGTGATTTTGAAATCTGGGTGTGTGGGCTAGATTTTGTGTTGGGTGTGACAATGCCATGTTGACTACGGGTGACCGAACGACGGGTTGAATTTACAAGTGGGCTGGTGGGTTGGATAACACTGCCTGGTAGTGGGCTGGGGGTTGGGATTTAGCCCAAGCCAGATCCAGGACTGGAGAAAACACTAGGCAGTGGACCAGTGAATGAGGCCCGATTCGGCTGAAACGTCTTTGCTTGGCCGCGGGCCCTTTGTTTGTGTCCCATAAAATTTTTGGCCCAAAACAGACGACCCAGTACGCTGGGCATTAGTGTCTTGCGACTGGGCTACTGTTTCGTGGACCAAATTTTGTGGGCTGGATGAAACAGTGGGTCCGGGATGGAAAAAAACATGAGACAAATACGGGGGCAATCCATCATCTAAAAATGAATAGGTGGAGGATTCGGACTTGTGAATTTTGCCAAATGGGAAATTTGTTTCATAAAAAAGGACATGACGACTCACAATTATTTTATTTGATGAGAGATTATAACACATGTATTCCCGATGATTAGACGGATATCCCAATAAAACACAAGGTGTGGACCGGGGTTGGAATTTATTGATTGTGGTGGATGGAAAAAGAGGATAGCATAAACACCATAATATCCATAAATGTGTATATGAGGGGTCCCGTAAATAGAGTATTTTGAGAGGAGCTTTGTAGGATAGGTTTTTGTGAGGGAGTATGTTCAATAAATATGTAGCCATGTGTAGTGTATGATGCCAAAAAGATGGTGGTAATGAGGCATGGGCAAGGAATGTTCGAACAATGTTATTTATGGTTTGAATTTTACGTTCGGATTTTCAATTTTGAGAAGAGGTGTGTGGCAAGAAAGCCTAAAATTCAAGCCATAAGAGTTACAAAAATCCCAAAACTGCCGATTATCAAACTCCCTACCATTATCACATTGGATATTTTTTATTTCCAGTTCAAATTGAGTTAGGATGAATGCTCTAAATTTTAAAAATGTAGAAAAGACTTGTGATTTTTTAGACAAGGAAAAAGTCCACAAAAAAATTGAGTAATCTTCTAATAATATCAAGTAATACCGATGGCCTGAAGAGCTCAAAATGAGTGAAGTCCAAATATCACAATGTATAATGTCAAATGGCAATAAAGTGCATGAATTGGATGAAGTAAATGGCAATTGAACATGTTTACCCAATGGACATGAACGACATTTATCCAAAGTTTGTTTTCTAATACAAGAAATAAATTATTGTTTTTAAGAGAGGCTAAAACAGATGCCCCCGGATGCCCCAAATGGTCATGCCATAATGATTGGTTGAAAGCTACAAAAGTAGATGGTAACTTGGATTGTTGAATGGGTGAAGTGATTGGATAGAGCTCCCTTGACTATCACATCTCATTACGATTGTCCCCGTCTGAAAATCCTTCACGGAAAATCCAAAAGAGTCAAATACAACAGACACCCAATTATCAGTAGTAAATTTTCTAACAGATACCAAGTTCTTAATTAATTGGGGGGCATGAAGCACATTCTTTAAGGTTAATGGTGGATTGATGGGTGACAATTTAGTAGACCCATAACCTCGTATTGGAATAAAATGGCCATTTCCGATAATTATACCATTATTTTTTCTCAAATTAAAATTAGACGAGAGGTTACATTGAGAGGACGTCATATGAGACGTTGCACCTGAGTCCATATACCAATTGACATCGGGTGGGTTGAGTCCAAGAGTGTGCATGGAAGACTCGATGTCGGTTGGGCTTGTCATCATCGAATGGGCCTCATGCCACTGGTTCGGCAGAGGCCCATTACTGCCTGGACTGTGACCTGCTACTGATCTGGGCCCAAAACTGCTTGGATCAACACTGCCTGGCCTGGCAGTTTGCACACCACTTGGACGGAAATTGGGCCTGGCCCAGTTCCCAGTTGGGTAGGAGCACGTTGGCACTGCCCATGGTCACTGCCAGGCCCATCGGGCCGGCGCGCAGGTCGCCATTCCGTCGCCTGGCCGCACTCGATCAGAAATTTCCACCACCGCCACCGGAATTCCGGTGGCCTCTATTTTTATTATTTTCGCAATTTTCACCCCGATTTTTATTATCATTTTTCCCTTTTTGTCCCCGATTTTATTGTGTGGGTTCAAAATGTATAGTACCGTGATTTGGTGGAGTAACAATCATGGCGGAATTGGAGATGGTGGCGGCCTTTTTAGCGAAGCTCGCCTCTTCAAGTATAAGCATCGAACGTGCTTGATAAAACAAAGGTAGGGGATAGCTTTGTCGGATAAGTGTCCCCACACCACTATAGGCTTCAGTAAGGCCGACAACCATTTTCAAAACCAAGCGATTGTTGGTAACCGGCGAACCAACGTTTTAAAGTTGATCCGACAAGACTTTAAGGCGTTGACAATATGCTGACGCATTTGGAAAATCTGCCATATCAATGGTGGAGAATTCTTGTTCTAATGTAACAGCGCGAGGATTTTTGTTGTCTTGAAAGATGTCCCACAACCGATTCCAAGCCTACATGGTTGTAGAATCTGGTTCCATTATTGTGTGTAACAAATCTGAAAAGATTGTTGCATAAATCCAAGATAGAACTCTGGCATCAAGTATTTTCTAGAGTTCTTTGTCCTCATCGGTCTTCAACTCCTTTCCTTTTTCATTCTCCGGCGAGATTGTATGATGAATAACCCGGTGAGAACGACAACAAATTTTAAATAATTCAGCCCAAGTTGCATAGTGAACATTTTCCATCTCGAGAGTGTTGGAAACATGTGTTTTGATGTTTGAAACGGTAAGGGCTGGATGAAAATTATTTTTGGAGTCAGACATTTTTTATTAGAAGACAAATTTTGGACAAAAAATATGAAAAACAATAATGGAGATGAAAACAAAAGAACAAGAAGATGGAAAAATCGATGGGGAGGAGGTGGGCCGATTTCTTGGAGGTTATTTTGGTAGGGTAGGATCTCTTCCTAATCTCTTGATACCATGTAAGAATTATGGAATATTTTCCTCATCTATTTCCTTCCAAAGCGGTGGTTCATATACCAACAATACAAGCATAAATTAAGGTAATGAATAAGACAATATATGCTAAAATCAAGCCTCCTAATCTATTCTACTTCTCCCTACCATATACAAAAAGATATTACATTGACTACAATAATCATAATGATGATTTACGATTCTATCAAATACTTCTTTGTCAATACGTTCGTGATCATATGCATAAATTTAGTTCGACAGAAATAAAATTGATATTTTTTATATATTTTAACATGACAACAATTGCAATTTTTTCTGCAAGATCAATTTTTTTGTGTTAAGTTTATATAATAACTCCTTTCGATTTCTTCATTTACTTTGAATTATTCTCACATATTTAAGAATTTCAATTAGGTATTGCGTTCTTGAAGATTATTTATCTTCCCATGAAAAATATTTTGTTTTCTGAAACTTATATTCTATTTAATTGTTACTTTTTAACATTTCAACTTGGCATTTTATTATTCTTGTTCTAAAATGTGTACATTTGATCTGAGAGAGTTACATAGTTATCAACTCCCAAGTGATGAGTTAAATGATTGTACCTAGGCCGTGAATCACTAGTGTACGAGGAATTGGATTCCCTCAAACTAATGATCCTATAGTAACCAATACGTAGAATGTTCTGTGCGGACTCATGGTGTTCATTCAAGTTTTACTGTTCTTGTTCCTAAATATCTGTATAATTTCTTTGATTAATTTATTTTTTTACAAAAACAATTTGTAGTTAAAATTCTTGTCTTTCAAGGTGGCAATTTATTTCAATAAAAAGATATTTTAAATAGGTAAAAATAAGATAATGAAGGTTTGTCAATTTTGATGGATACATTTGAGCAAGTTTTTCAACAATAAAGGCATATATGAGACCAAATCCAAATCGGGGGCAAATTTGTTCTATTTTTCATAGTTGAAGGGCAAATTTGTTCTATTTTTCATAGTTGAAGGGCAAATTTGAACTATTTCATTTAGGAATGGCAACAGATCGGATCTGGACCGGATCTTACTAGATTTAGATCCAGATCCATTTTTCATACCTGAATCCATATCCGGATCCAGATCCATCGGGTTCATAAAAATCATATACAAATTCAGATCCATCGGATCCACATCTAAAAAAAATTCTTTTAGAGTTGTATATTTTTTTCATGTTTCAGATCTTCATAGGAGTCAAGTGGTTCTCAGAGTTGTATATTTTCAAATGAAAATTGAGCGCTACAACAACATTAAGCTACATTGGGTGTCAATTCATCCATTTTTCTTTGTTTAATCTGCACTTTCATTAGTGTAAAAAGAATTAAAGGTGGAAGCCATAAAGTTTTAATCTTGATCTTATATTAGATGTTGTATTCGACCACAATTAATCATCCTTCATGACTGTAACTTTTATGAGGAATATTTTGCAACGAATCCACTCTTTCATATGCTAAAGCATGACATGAGATATGTATATTTCAACAGAATGAGATCAAATAATCAACTCCTTTTACATGCAATGATTGTACCATCATTTGTTTTTCGCTTAGTTTTTTATTGGGCCTTTTGAGAATTATGGGCTTAAACGTATGGACCATTTAAAAAATAAAGTCCAAATATGAATGTAAAATATAGAAATTATGAAAAAATTTTAAAAAAATACTTATAAAATTACATTTTAGGTTATGAATATATTTAATAAAAAACGGATCCACGGGTCGGATCTGGACCGGATACGGATCTCAAATACAAGATCCAGATCCAGATCCGATCCGTCATAAACGGACCCGGATCCGATCCGGATCCATCGGGTCTAAATTTTAAAGATCCATATCTTATGAAACGGATTTGGATCCACAAGATCCGGACCGGGTCCTGTATCCATTGTCATCCCTAAATTTTCATTAATGATAAGAGCATATTTAGGACCAAATTCAAACGGAATACAAAATTATTTAATCTTTCATAGTTGAGGGGCATTTCGGCCCCTTTCCCAAGAATAAATTATATTATGGTGTAAAACTTTATTCACATCATTAACTAATTATATATATGAGATAAATCATATATAATTCATATACATCATCAACCATCTATACTTCCCTTTTCATGCCTTCCAATTTCCACAGAGTACAAAGAGGAAGAACTAAAATTTGCTGATCATTCTTTTGTCACCACTATTCATTTCGAAAAATAAAGTAAAATAATTACCCAGAGCCAACTCTTTAGACTAATTTTCAAGCAATGGAACAAAAAATAAGTCTTGTCGGCATAGCTTGATAGCAAAGGAGGGGGAACCCCTGCAGCGTGGGTTCGAACCCTGGTGGGATCAATTTGTTCTCTTCTGGTGTAGAACCTCGTAGGTGATATCAGTTGCTCTATTCTTAAACCCTCGTCATTCAGGCACATCCGCGATTTACTGATAGTAACGCTGAGGGACCGAAATTACTATCTCCAGGAATAGTCTTAAGCCGAAGTCTTTATATTGCGTACAAGAGGGGCCAGCAAAACATGTACGGTATTTAATATTATTAAAATTTGCGTGTGGAGATTCTACAAGAATACAACTCAATTGCCCCTTGAAATGAATCTTGGGGTAATCTAGAATAATAAATACAATTAACAAGTGTATTATTGGATCTGAATGAGTTTTATGAATCCTCTGGAGCCATTACTACATTATTTTACTATTTAATGAATTAATTAATCCCATTTTCAACTCCTTCCAATGGTCTAACAATCCTTTATATAAAGGATTCTCTTCCAGTTGTTAAAGTAGGAACCACAAACAAGGAAAAAAGAATAGAAAAGAGCAGTTGACACACAATGGGTATCTGCATATCCACTGCATCTTATGAGATTCATGCTGTTGATTTTGGCAATGAAAATGTTGTTCACTATCAAGACAACAATAATGAGCACCAACAAGTTGGTTCTGTTTATTCTCAACAAGGAAGCAAAGGACTTAATCAAGATTCTGCTATTCTCTATCAGGTTTGTCATTAGTCCTGTCATTTCTACGTTTACTGAGTTCAAATTCATTATATGGTTACCTAAAAAGGAAAGCCCGTGCACTAAGTTTCCGCTATGCGCGGGGTTCAGGGAAGGGCCGGACCATAAGGGTCTATTATGCGCAGCCTTACCCTGCATTTATGCCAGAGGTTATTTCCACGGCTCGAACCCGTGACCTCCTTGTCACATGTCATCAACTTTACCAGTTACGCCAAGGAAGTACCTAAAAATGGAAAAATTTCTTTTCTGGCAGGGTTATGGTGTAGAAAATGGAGCATTCGGAGGAGTTTTTGACGGGCATGGAGAGAATGGACACATAGTCAGCAAGTTAGTTATGAATAAGTTGCCATCTTTGCTTCTGAAACATGTACTTTCTCTGCCAAAGATCACTTCTCCAAAACATAATGTTGATGATGAAACAGTGAAGAACAAGAATTTTAACAAGTGGAAAGAGGCTTGTTTTAGTTCCTTTAAGGTGATGGATAAAGATATTAAAAGTCTTGAGAAACTGGATTGTTCTTGCGATGGAACAACTGCTGTGGTTGCTATAAGACAGGTAATGAAAAAAGTCTTTCTCTGATCATTCAGAATTCATAACTTCATTTGAATTTTGGCAAAGGTTTTGGAGAATCTAACATAGAAAATGTTTTATATATGATAGGATAATGATCTGATTATCGCTAATTTAGGCGATTCTCGAGCAGTACTAGGAAGAAAGACAGAGGAAGAAGTAATTGAGGCTGTTCAATTAACTACTGATTTGAAGCCTAGCCTGCCTTGTAAGACTCTTAATTCTTCCTGACTAATATTGACATTTTACTTTGTAAAGTTTAGTTCCAAATTGTCCTTACTAACGTGGAGATCATAAACCGTTTGATGCAGCTGAAGCAGAAAGAATAAGAAAGTGTGATGGTAGAGTGCTTGCATTAAAAGAAGAGCCACATATACAGAGAGTGTGGTTACCCCATAAAGATGCACCTGGACTAGCCATGTCTAGAGCCTTTGGAGATTTCATGCTCAAAGACTATGGCATAATCTCCAAGCCTGATGTCTCCTATCACCATATTTCTTCCAATGATCAGTTTATTGTTCTAGCAACGGACGGGGTAAGCCTATTTTAACTATGTACTATACTTCCTATTTATTTTCTTCTGTTTCTACAACAATTGACATATCTTTTTTTCATTATAAAATAGGTGTGGGATGTGCTGAGCAACGACGATGTCGTCTCCATAGTGGATGCAGCAAATAATGCAGCAGCAGCCTCAGAAGCAGTGGTACAGGCTTCCATAGATGCATGGAAACAGAAGTTTCCAAACAGCAAGAGAGATGATTGCGCTGTCATCTGCCTATTCTTGCAACAACAAGCATGTTTGTCTGATAAATAGTACTTGAGCTACAACTATAAGCAAATGCAAGTTTTTCTTATTATACTAATTTCATATTGTAAAAGCCACAGCATAAGTCGAAGCAACGTGACCTGCCATCCTTTTGAATGCTGCTATTGCAATTTAGTACTAGTATGGTGATATGACAAAAATGTGAAGCTTGTTATCCATCTTGTTTTAGTGTTCTATTAAGAACTGTGGATAGCTAGTTGTCTTGAATGTACGAAAATTTTCAACTAAACGTGAGATGTTTTAATTGATTGTGTAAATTTATCAGTAATCTTGAAGAGTATGTGCTCCATTTTGGGGCAAATGCAGTATATCTATGTCTTTTGACAGGCCAATGAACAATTTTACCAGGATATGCCATTTTCTGTTTGTTCCCAAGATTATCTTAAAATGGAAAAAAAGTCAAATTTGCCCCTCTATTATTGTTTATAGTTTGAATTTACCCTCCGTTAGAGTTTCAGTTCATATTTGTGTCTCTCGTTAATAAACTTGTTAAAATTATCATTATTACTAACGAAATAGACACGTGGAGGTATGACATGGCAAGTGAACAGTTAAATGAAAACACATGTCATTTAACTTATTTGTTAATTAAAAAGAAACTTTTAGTAAAAAAACAAAAACAAAAACGAAAAAAGAAAAAGTAAAAAATCTAATTTCTAAACCCACTCAACCTGCCTTCCCTCTCCCTTCCTTCACCGTCAGCGAACCACCACCACACACACACCCGCGTCCACGCTAAGTACCTGCAATTGAAGCACAACAACAAAGTCCGAGAGCTTCTTGCCGGTGATGAAAGCAAAAAAAGAAGCCATTTTTCCGGGCGGATCTTTTCTTCATCTATATACCCCTAGAGGCTAGAACATAGATGGTAATCTGTTTAATCAAACTGTTTTCAGAGTTAATCAAATAACAATCATATACTAATATGAGTTGTAATCTTAGGTTAACTTTCATTTTTTAATAAAGCGTCTATAATCTTCTATCTATCCGGCAGATAACCATACTATAACCTATACCGATCGTCTAAACATTCATAATCAATCTTCTATCATCGTCTAAACATTCATAATCATAATCTAATATCAACGTCTAAACAACATAACAACAGAGTAGTATACTTATTAAAATTATAATTAGAAACATATGGTTTAAGCACATACCTTTAAGTAGACTTTCAGATCACCGAAGTGGTCTCACCCTCCTATGGCCTGTATTTCCCCTTTGCCTTCCGCCGCGGGTACTCTGTCGCCTGGGAGCTTGGGAGTCCGTTACGGGTATCCTCTGATCGCCTTCCTTCCAGTGGTGTGCTTTAACCAGTATAGTTCTAATCATAATAAATCAAAGTATTATACTTCGCGTTCTTATGCTATTCTTGGTTGATATAAGATTAGTCTTATGTTTGTTCTTGGATGATAGTCGATTAATCTTAAGATGTTCTTGGATGGTATTTGGTTATCTTATGATAATCTTTGGATGATTTCGGATTATAGACTGAAGGGTGTTTTAGTTAAACATTGAGAGAATTATGTAAAAGTTTTGTATTTCCGAATTTTCGACTCCCTTTCGTCTTTACAAGAGACTCCTTATATAGATAACCTCAGCTATTCACTATTCCTAACTTTTTTAAAGTAAACAGTATTACTTTTCAAAAGTCTTAAAGTAAACAGTAATCTGACAAAATACTTTTACAAAAGTCATAAAGGCTACAGTGTCTACAGTAGCTTGTCTGCTCCTTTCCGTAAAGTTATTTTGTCGTTTAGTCTTTTGCTTTTCAAAAAGTCGTAAAGGCAATAGTGCCTGTCTGCTACTTTCCGTAAAGCTGGTTTGTCCGTATCCGGCTAATCTGTCAGCTGTCTATTCTGCTTTTGGCATTTTGTTCAGCTGTCGTAATCTGGCATGACTTTCGTTAGAAATGTCATTTTTCTTGTCGGCTGCTGTCCTGTTTTACACTTTCCAGTTGTCCGGTTGATAATCTTCTTCTGGAAATATCTATTGGGGATATTTCAATTTTAATCATTTTTTGGGCCGTGAGGCCATAATCTATTTTTGGGCACTAAAACCTCTTTTGTTTGGGCTTTCTGTAGTTTAAACTACATTGGGCCATATTCTTTTGGGTCAGAAAGACCTCTTTTCCGTGTTACCGGATTTATAGTCTTTTTTGGATCTCTAGGATCTCTTTTTGTTGGGGCTTTACCATAGTTTAAACTATGTTGGGTCATATTCCGTTGGGTATGTTACAACCTCTTTTCTGAGTTAACAGTAATTTTGTTTGGATCCATAGGATCTGTGTAAATAAAACTTACACATTTTAATTTATTCTGTTGGGTCAATAAGACCTCTTGTACTGGGTTACCAGTTTGATAATCCTTTTGGGCCGTGAGGCTCCTAATCTGTTTTGGGCCATGAAGGCCATAATCTTTTTGGGTCCGTAGGACCTCTTTTATGGGTTATGCAGTAAACTACATTCCCTAACTGATATTCCTTTTGGGCTTTCTGTAGTATAAAACACTACATTGGGCCATAATCTGTTTGGGCCATAAGCCTCTTTTAGGTTTTAGGTAGATAAATCTACATAATACCTTTAATAATCTTTTGGGCTGTTAAGCCTCTTTTGGACTGTTAAGTCATAATCTTTTTAGGCCATAAGGCCTTTTTCGCAAAGGTTCACATTGTTCCTACAAAAGTAATCAATTCTCCCTCCTTATTCAAAAGGATCAGGATTTTGTTTAAAATCATTTTTCCTTCAAAAGGATTATGATGTAGTCTATTATGGTTTTCAATCATCTAATAATGTGATGGGTAGTATGCGAGTAACCAGTCAATCGCTCGTATACTAGTTTCCTTTCCATTTATTAGATATCGAATATATTCGATAGTCTTGTATATACTAACCATTTTATTTATTATTACTTGTCTGACTATTATTTTGCCTTGATCACTTAGTAACTCAGAAGGTTTCATTACGTCGTAATAGAGTAACTCTTTCCGAGCTAAATCTATCTTTTTGTAAAGGATATTCCTTTCAATGACATACTGAGACCTGTCTCTATTTAATTCTCTAATTTTGTTGAACGATGGATGAGTCTTCATACTGATCCTTCGTTTGCTGTTAGCTTGTTGCTGCATAAGACATCACGGTTAATTGTAAACATTAATCAAATATTCTTGATAATTTCTTGCATAGACTTGGCTATGTATTCTTCAAAGTCTTCGTTGTTAATTGACATTATATCTGCTAAGAAAATCAGCTAAAACATTTTTAGTTCCAGATATATTCTTAACAATAAAATCATAACAACAGAAGAATGATTGCCATTTTCTTCTTTTATTCAATTCTAGTAAAGGATTTATTCTGTTTGTAATAAACGCCTTCACCTGAGTATTATCAGTTCTAGCAATGAATTTTATTGGTAGTAAATGGTAATGAAATCTTTTAATTCCAAATTTTACTGCCAATAATTCTTTTTCGTTGATATGGTAGTCCTTCTCGTTAGGCTTCCACGTTCCGCCTCCATATCCATAAATTAACATTTTTTCTTTATCTACATCTTCTTTATCATATGCTATTAGGACTGCTCCCCATCCTATGTCATTAGCATCTGTAAAGAGTTCCAGTTGATCTTGGTCTGTAGGTACTCTGTGTTTTGGTAATTATTTTACCCTCTCTTTAATCTTGTTGATCGCATTGGTATGTTCTTCCTTCCAGTTGAAGGTTACATCTTTTTTAATCAAATCTTGCAATGGTTTTCTCAAATATGGTAAATCTTTTATGTGGTCTGCTGCATAATTTATTACTCCAAGAAATTGTTGTACTTCTCTTTTGTTTTCTAATCTTTCTTTAAAGTTTTTAATCTTTGTTACCACATGTTCCTGCAATTGTATTCCTTCACTATCTACAATATAGCCTAGGAATTCGATAGTATTCTTGAATATTTCTGATTTCTTTTCTGATAGAAGTATTCCGTGTTGGTTTACCGTTTCAATAAATTGCTCCACATGTTTAATATGATCTTCTAAGTTATCTTTGTAAACTAATATATCATCAACATATATGATACAGAAGTCTGCAAGCTTTCTAAATACTTGATCCATTCTTCTTTGAAAGATTTGTGGTGCATTTTTAATCCTATTGGTAATACATTCCATTCGTAGTGTCCTTGCGGGGCACTAAATGCTGTTAATGCTCTAGATTCATTAGTCAGTTTAATCTGCCAAAATCCACTTTTATAGTCGAATTTGCTAAACCATTTTTTGTTTCCTAATCGGTTAATCAGGTTCCTTTTATAAGTTAAAAAGTATTCATCAAAAATAGTCTTTTTATTAAGTTCTCTATAATCAATCACTAGTCTGGCTTTTCCTCGTTTTAGCTCATTATGTTTCCTTACTAAAAAGGCTGGGCTGCTATGAGGACTTTTACTTTCTCTTTTTACTTTTATTTCTAGTAATTCCTTAATCTGGGTTTCAAATTCCTTTTGATCTGTTGGGCTATATCTTATTGGTTTTGTTCTGACTAAATCACTAGGATCTGTCAGTTTTATTTCTCCATATATCTTTTCCTTTTCCCATAGCTGTATCGGGTTTTCTCCGAAATTTCCTTTTAACAGACTTAAGTACTTTTCTTTTAATAATTCTAGATTATTATTTCTATCCATTTTTATAGTACATAATCTTATGGTGTTTACTGGTAATATTCTTTTTAGTATAATCCACTTATCACAGGGGGATTGTAAACAAAATGTATCCCTGTTAATCACTTGAGTTTTAAAATAATCTAAGAAGTTATTTCCTAATAACACTTGCTGCTTCATGTTATCTAATTGATATACTATTGATAATCTGAAAATAGTTTTTCCTAAAACAATTCTCATATTTTCCGCTATTATATCTAATTCTTTAGACTGTTCATTAAATCCTGATACTTTAGCTCTATGTATTCTTGATCTTTTCCATTTATGTGATTCTAATACATCTTTTCTTGCTAAGCATATATCTGCTCCACTATCTATGAATATCTTTTGTTTTATCATTTTGTTCGGCTTATATTCTATATGGGCTTCTATGTGAATTGCTACCATATTAGTCAGGTTCATTTAGTTTTCTGCGGAGTTCTTCATCCTGTTCATATTCTTGTACTTCCTGTCGTATTTCCTCATTTCTTAGTGACTCTTCTATGAGTCTTGCTATTTCCATTTGCTTCCAATGTATTTTATTTATTTCTTCTCTTATCTTTGATAGTCGATTGGTAATCTTTTTGTACCTATCATTGTAATATATACTACCTGTTTCACTAACTGTTGAAGTTCTTATTAGCTTTCGTCGAGTATATTCCTCGCATTGTATCCAGTATTCTCTTTCTCTTATCAATACTCTTTTCTGACTTTCTAGTGTATTCATTTTATTCAGAACTGTCTTCACTCTCTGAATAGCTTACTCTTTCTGCTTCTGATCCTTTTAGGTTTTCTCTTATTCTTAAACTTTCTTCTAGTTTCAGGGTTATTTTTATCTCTTTTAAATCTTTTTCTTTTATAAGATTTATATTGATTTTTATCTTCTTTTCTGTATTTATGATGCTTTTCATATTTATCCCTATATTTCTTATGTCTTTTATGCTTTTTATACTTGTTTTCTTTGCTATCGTATCTAAATTTTAATCTTCTTTCTGTGAATCCATGGCTTTCTCTTAATCTAATTTTCTTTTTAATTTTTTGTTGTAATCGATATTCTTCACATTTTCTCATCAAATACGCTCTTAAAACTCGTATTCTTTTTCTTAAAGTATTCTCTTTAGGTTTTAACTGCACGTATTCTTTTGATATGTCAATATTATACGGTATAGGTAGATGACCGTAGTATAATTGTTGATAAATTATTCCTTCTTCTGGTAAGATTCCAGTTTTACTAAAGCTAATCGTATATTCTGGTAATCTATCGATTCTACAACATTTCATGTTATTCAAGTTTATGATAAAAACATATTCTCTGGCTACTAACCATTTTTTACCTAAAAATTCTCTTTTCAGTCGTAAGTCAAAAATCATTAGTATCGACTTTCAGTCTGTCGCATGACTCAAAACTTTTCCTCTTAGCTGATATGCTATTGATTTTATCCAGTATGCTGCTTTTTCAATTAAAGTTTTTGATATTAAATCATATATATAATCTAGGTTTTCGGCTTGCGTTACTAAATTCCAATCTGTTATTCTTCTTCCTATTTCCTATTTATTACAGACATTATCTAAATCTAGAAAATATTCGTTATAATTTACTCCTTGGGTTATTGATCCTACAAATTCTTTAAATTCAGCTTGCTGGCCAATGGGTATATGATCTGGTAATCTAGTTGTTCTTGTGGTAATTACTTCTAAGTTAGGGTCAACTAACTCTTTTTTCGGGTAATCCTTTGTATCTTTATTTATAATATCGTCTATTTTTATCTCAATATTCACCTGATCATGATATTTATTTTCTATATTATCATCTGATTCTTTTTCTATTATAGCATTTATTCCTTTTTTTTTCTTTAAAAGCTTTTAATATTTGTTCATTTACCAATTCAGTATTCTCAGAATTACTTCCAGAATTTTTTTCTTCTATAAATTCTACTACCTGTAATTTCTGGTTAGTCGATTTGTTACTCTGGCTATCTAAGTTTTCTTTTGATCTAGTCTCATTACTATTCTTATTGCTTTCTTTTATTATTTTACCATTGCCGTTAGTCTCGATATTCCTATCGCTGTTGGTTTCGTCGTTCTCATCACTTAATTTGATTTTCTTTTCTTTTTCTTTTAACTTTTTTAACTGTTCTGTTAAAATACGTATTTCATCTTTTAATCCTAGTACTTTTCCTTTTTCTTCCTCCAACTCTTTTCTTAGTATATCTTTTGAGTCTAGGTATTTTTTCTTATACTTTTGATACTTTTCGTACCATTTTTCATTATCTTCTAATTTTAGATTTCTATTCTCGGCTTTTAATTCTATAATCTGTTGATCTTTTTTATCTAATTCTACTTTAGCTTCATTAGGTAGGGTCTTTGTACCTAAATATTTTTCTTTATACTTTTTATACTTATCATACCATTCATCATTACATCTTAATCTTAATTTTTTATTTTCTGCTTTTAATTCCTTAATCTGATGTTCCTGTTCATCTATTCTTGGTTTTAGGTATTCATAAGTTGTTTTCTCTATTTCTTTTATGGGTGTCTTTACCTCTTTCAGCTTTTCTTCTTTCACTGGTTTTGATCTTATAGGCTCATATTTATACCTTTCTTTTTCCATGATATCCTTACCATGAGTTTTTAAAAATGTAATCGCTCCAGGTTCCATTAGAATTTTCCTTCTTTATTTAGCTTCGTTAGTCCTCCTAAAGCATCTATTACATCTTTTGGTAATTTTGGCTTTATTTTGCTTATATCTACCATTACGGGTATTTTACTTCTTCTCCATGCATCTATTGGCACTATTTCCGGTTTCTGTATAGTAGTCTTTGCTATAGTCGTTTCTCTACTCGTACTGGCTTCCTCACTAGGTTCCTTTTGTTTTCCTTTGCTCTTTTCTTCTAATAACATATTCAATTTTTCTAATATTAATTTAAACGTTGGTATTTCAGATACATTCCATAAGCTAGTTAATTCTTCCCTAATCATTTGTTGGGTTTTGTTCTGATTATCCCTTACTTCATTCATTAATGACAGTATATTTTTCATTTTTTCTTTTAGTACAACTTCTTCCCATAACGCATCTATTTTTTCGTTATTGCTCATAATCAGGATTGTTTATTCGTTTTTTCCAACCGTTTCCCATATCTATCCAAATTTTTCCAAACTTTTCACATTGCTTTTCTAGTTGTTCTATGTCCTTTTCTAATTTCATTTCTTTTTCGCTGTATTCAAGATATTTTAACTGCTGGCTGTATATTTCTCCTGATAAGGCCGTCTTTATAGTCTTTAGTTTCTGTTTTTTCTTTATTATTTTTAGTTGTATATTCATAGTTTATTTATAAATCTGGTCTTTCCTTGGTCAGTTATTTCTATTCCATTATTATTTATCTTATAAGTAATCATAGTTAAAAAATCACTTCCTAATAATAATTCATTTAGGCTATCATATTCTATTACTCCGATATTGATCTTATATTCTAAGTCTTGAATCTTGAATTTTAAATTTATACTCTTAGTAATTATTATTTCTCTTTCATTTTCTGGGTAATTATAAGTCTGTGGTTCTATTATATTACATTCATTTTCATATATTTTACTTATATGTATAAAACTTTTAATTGCTCCAGTATTTATTTCTGCTATTCCATCCATAGTTATCATATTCTTGAATATTATAACCTTGATTTTTAATCTATTACATTCTATGTTTATCAAATCTATTATTCTGGGTTTTATCCTTGGTATACTATTTAACGATTCCCTGGTTATACTTAGTTTAGATCCCTCTACTCGTGGTATTAATCTTCTAGATGGTGTAATCGTTCGTGTATAAAAATCCATAGTTATTTCTTCTGGTATGGTAATCT
This sequence comes from Anisodus acutangulus, assembly GCA_029783415.1. NCBI lineage: Eukaryota > Viridiplantae > Streptophyta > Magnoliopsida > Solanales > Solanaceae > Anisodus > Anisodus acutangulus. The sequence continues at coordinate 41,302,048 of CM056509.1, read as the reverse complement.
TAGAGTTTTCCTTATGCTCAATCTGTTCTAGTATTTCTTTATACATTTTTGGTACTATTATATTCATTTCACTTTGTTTTCTTATATGGTGGTTACCTGTTAAGGCGTATATCATCTTTGTTTCTATACTCATTACTTTACTTCCTGGTGGCATGTTTATTCCGTCTAACTTATAGTATAGTGTTAAAGCTAAATCTTTATTTTCATCTTTTATTGATACGCTAAAGTCTGGTTGTATTGTGAATTTTAACTTTTGATAAATTAAATTTCCTTTAATCACTGATATTAATGCATCTTGTAAATTTCCTAATATTCTGTCATCTAATACGTAAATTTGTATAGGTGTATCAATATTCTTTTGAAAATATGCTTTAATTGTGAATTCTACTCCTCCAAAGTAAATATTTCTGTATTTCTTTGCTTCTTTAGTTGATAGTTTTCCTAATTCTCTTTTTATTACTTCATCGCTTATCAAATTGATCTTAGTTCTTCCATTCGTACTAGTAGTATCTATTATATTCTCATGTTTATGGGCAATATATCTTATCTCCCTATTCCTTTCAAACCATTTTGTTTTAAATATCTTTTTTACTGATACTTCATCTCTTTCTTCTTGAATCTTTTGATATGTATCTGGTCTAAAACTTAATGTTTGATTGGTTCCTCCTTCATAAGTATTCATTTGATAATAAAGATCTTTAGGTTCTAATTTATTCTCCTTATCCATATTTTAGCAAATCGATATATCTGTATTGCTCTTGTATGATTTCTTTTAAATCTCTAATTTCATTTTCATTGCTAATTTCTTTTGCTAAGTTCTGTTCTCTTATTTTTTCGATTTCTTCATCTTTCTGCCTTATTCGTTCTTCTCTTAAGGCTAATAAATTTCTTAAAAACGTTATTTTTTCTTCCTGTTTATTCATTGTTATATGTTGTTCTAATAACTGTTTATCCTTTTCTTCAATTATTTTTATTCCTATTCTACAACTTATAATATGCTGGTTTATATCCCTATTATATGTAAGCGGTTTTTCTGCTATTCTTTCTAACTGCACTTTTTGTTCTTGCTGCTGTATTAATCTAGTTTTATCCATAGTGTTCTATTTCCATCCTTAAATCTGATTTTATACTTTCTATAAAGTCGTTCATCTCATATATACGAGTATTTATTTCTACTAATCTTCTATATGCTTGCCTTTCCACTTGATCTCTTAATTCCAATTGATCATCATTATATGCTAATTTTACCATATCTTCTATCGTTCAGTCTTCCTGGGATTCAATTATTATTATATTCTGTCTTCGCATTTCTAATAAATCTCTTTTCATTTCTCTACATCTCCATAACATCTGATTTAAGAATCTAACTTGTTTAAACGATGGATGTGTTTTCATTTTTTAAACCTTTGTTCTAATTACAAGCTCTGATACCATTTTTCGGGCGGATCTTTTCTTCATCTATATACCCATAGAGGCTAGAACATAGATGGTAATCTGTTTAATCAAACTTCTTTTAAAAGTTTTGTATATTACTCTGTTGTTATGATGTTTAGACGTTGATATTAGATTATGATTATAACTGTTTAGACGATGATAGAAGATTATAATTATGAATGTTTAGACGATTGGTATGGGTTATAGTATGGTTATCTGCCGGATAGATAGAAGATTATAGACGTTTTATTAAAAAATGAAATTGAACCTAAGATTACAACTCAGATTAGTATATGAAAAAAAAGAAGCTCCCGGTAGTTAACGATTACATAATCTTTCATTGGAACCAGTCTCAAATGTTCTTTTATATCTTGATTTTGATTTTGTATGTCAAGATATGATTTGTTGGAAATTTGACTTTGGTGGGGAGGTGCGTCCACCCATATTTAATGAATTAAGCACTAGGGTTTCGCATGTTGGAGGTTTTGTCTCTTCACACGTGCATAATCTACTAAGTGAGTAGATGACTGTAGGGCCAAGAATCGTCAAATTTCGTTGAGAAATAAAAGAGATATTGGTCCATGAAGTAAAGTGTTTGAGCATGGAAATATGGTGTAGGACAAATCTACCACATCGGTGAAAAAATGAAGAATTGCTCTCTTTATAAGTCTTAAAATTGGCTAAGGGTTTGGGACCCCAAGGGGTAACCCATGTGTTTGTAGGAGGGAGGACCTAGATGTGCTTTGGTTCGAGGCTAAGCCCACACACGCGCCGCCGCCCGCCCGTCCGGTCCGGTCTTGGGTCTTCTTCTGATAGACCCCCAAATTATTTAATATTTACAGTTTGATCCTTGAAGTTTCTGAAATTGGGAACGACGGAAGGAAGAAAATTTCTGCCTACCGTTTGGGTTGATTTTTGGAGCGTTATTGCACATTAACCATTAATTGGCTGATTAACTCCCTCCTTCAATGGCCATAAACATCCATTTTCTTGGCAGTTGAGAAGTCTTCCCTTATGCTATATATTGATGCCTTTTGGCTCAATTGTGGGTGACAGAAAAAACGAGACAATACACTAGATACACAGAGACAAACAAAAAGAGAACACTGTCCAAAACGTGAGCAGCAAAAATGTGTGGACAAACAGAAACTCTTCCTTCCTTTTTCATTCTTCAGCAAGTCGTTTCGTATTTGTTTTTTTCGTCAGAATAAACGTATTTGCTTTGTAGTGTTGATTAGTTGTTGTTTTATCTTGGGAGACTATTGCCCGTTAACGTAAAAGCATATATACGGGGCAATCTTGTCTTAAAGACATAGTCATTTCTCGACTCAGCCATAGTTGTAACAATCCAGATTTAGTGTTTCTTGATTTCAGGTTATCAAGATTCAAGACTCAACAAGCTTGCGGTAGTTCTGAATATTGACTATTTGTTTATCCTTTTGAACACCTGTAATATTTATTTACTTCCCGTACTGTTTTCCAATATCCAACATGATTTTCATTTAGTTTTGGCTGAGAATATTTAATCTTTCAGAAAAATTCAGATTTGTACCACTTTGTTAGTGCGTTTGTTTACTGTAGCTAAAGTTTCCATGACTGTCTGTTTGGTTTCTTTTCACCATAGATATTCTCCTGTGATTGAATATAACAAAGAAAACCCTTTAAAAAAAATCTTTCAAGAACTGATATCGAAAAAAATGGAAGAGGTTAAGTCCTCTAAAAATTGAAGAAGAAAGGGAGGGAGGGAGGGTGGGGTGAAGAAGAGGGATTAAATATTCACCATGGCCGTGGCAGGAAGAAGTAGGAGACGGGTGGGGGTGAGATTTAAGAGTAGGTTTTTTCTTTTGTTTATATTTTGAGATATTCTTTTAAATAATAAAGTAATTTTATATATATATATACATGAAGCCTATGTGAACTTTTAAGAGCTTCCTAGTTAACTATCCGTTAGTGTTAAAGGCTATTTTTAACAAATTTATTAATGGGAGGGGCAAATATAAACTGAAACTCTAACCGAGGATAAATTCAAACTATAAATAATTATATAGGGGTAAATTTAACCCTTTTCCCTTTAACTTTAAGAACAATTATGACACAGTAGATAACAAAAAACTCATTGAGATCATCTAAATCTCCATCAATATATAAGATGTGTTGAATATTTCCATTTACGGCATTTCTAGTTGAATATAATTTATAACCTATCTTACAAATATGTTTTTCTCGGTAACAGTTGCCTTGTTTTCCAAATTTACTTCTTTAAATTCTACGGTAAAATTTATAATTTAATCCTAGATGTTAAGAAGTAATATATAAATACACATCACTTAATCATAGTTAAGTAATAAATGTGTATGAAAGATACACATCTTGCCTTTAATTACGAATTTATTGTAAACACAAGAATTTTTTCACTTTATTCTACTAGCCGTTGAGAATTGAGTATTAACGTGTACCACTACTAGATTATATTTCATATATTATGTAATATTTAGTGATGTATAATTATGATAGAAATAAAATTCTTATTGTATTAAGATTGTAGATCGCACACTATACAAGATTGATCAACAGTGGTTGAATAACTTCTTTGCGAGTCCATTATCAAATTTCGTGTCTTTTGATTAATCAGTATATATTTTCCCTTATTGCGATGCAACTTTGCCGTAAATCTTTCGGATCTTCTTTGATGCCTTTACTACTTAATATTTCAGATCTCCTTTAATTGCTCATATCATTCCTTAACTGTTGAGAATCTTCACAGATTCAATCATCAATTCCTTTGATATTATTATTATTGTTATTATTATATCTTACAAGTTACACGTAGTCATCATTCTGTTATTGATTAAAATAAGTTTGTTATCAACAAAACATGAAGCCTTTGAGTTACTCATTTTCTTGCTTTTACCTCGGGGTCTTGTTCAATTTGAATTCAGATATTTTAATCTTAACAAAAATAAATGAGGCTTTAAATCAAGTTAAAAGTTTTGGGCAGCAATTGGACTGTATAGGGCGAAATTTGTAGACACTAAGTGGTCGTATCAAGAGATGACACATGACGATGGTGACAGGTCAGATTCGAGTCAGCAAGGGGCTCCGAGAAACCATACGAAGCTTCAGAAAAGTAATTTGGTAATTCGCTTTCGGAGACAGAAATTATAACGAACCGGGAGAAGCATGTCAACTCACCGGTCAAGCATCACTCAATGTACAACCGTTACAAGAAATCCCAACTCTTCCCAGGGTCTTAAATGTGCATTATTATCCTTTATTATCATTCATTGTCATAGCATTAATATTGTTAGTAAAGAGGGAACTTGTAACCCATAGTTCATGTATAAATAGATCTTTTCATTTCATTGTAAAGGACATCTGAAATCTAATAGAAAACAAATATTCTTAAAGCAATTTCTTTATTCTTGTTCTTGATTGTTCTTGAGAAGGATTTGACGTATAGCTTTCCCGAACTCTAGCTCATCATTTCGTAAAGGCTCGGGCTATTTACATAAATTATTATTTACTTTATTTCAATAATCTTGTTTGTTATTACTAATCTATCTCATAATTTTGGTTACATTAATCCATGTGTCCTTGACCACGTCTACAAATTTAATTGTACCGATTTCACGGGTAAACAGTTTGGCGCCCACCGTGGGCTAGGACAATTGTGGTATCATTGTGACCCTATTAATTACACTAATTCTCTTTAGATCTTGCTATTAGATTCAATTGTTGTAGATATGACAAATACTACGGATGACCAAACTCATCTCACTACCGAAAAGAACGATGGAGCAACTTCCTCGGGAAACAGTCTAAATCAGCGGGTTACGAAGGAATCAACACCTACTGACGAAACCCCCGAAGAAGAAATGCAAATCGTGAAAGAACAACAACTGTTAATGATGGAGGAGATGAAATTCATAAGGCAAACTAGCTCAACACTTTCTGGCAACCCAAACGTCGAAGTCAGAAAGCCCAGAGGGACACATCCGACACCAACTGTCAAAAATAATACACCCAGTAAAGACCGAATGGAGGGTCGAATAATTGGGAATGAAGATGCAACCAGGAGAGAGTCCGTCCCTGATGATCCCTTCCGGGCACAAGTCTTGCAATTTAGGAAGAACATCACTGATAAGATGAACAAAAGCGCTAAGGAAGCGAAAAAGAACACGAAGGAGCTTCATGCCCGTATGGATTGAACCCTCAGGGGCTTCGCCTGTCCTTGAGGGTTCGGATGTGAAAAAGTATATTCAGTTAGCTTACAAACCAAATGTTGCCCCGGAGTTGATCCCGAAGAGATTTGAGATGCCGGACATCTCCAAGTATGACGGAACAACAGATCCGCAAGAGCACATAATGGGCTACACCATGGTTTTCAAGGGAAATGACCTGAAGCTGAATGAGACCGAATTAGTCTTTCAAGAAGTTCGATGAGACATTGGCTAAAGGGGCTTTGGTATTCTCTTTTACCCGAGCACTCTATTGATTCATTTGCTATGCTCACAGATATATTTATTAAAGCACATACTGGAGCCCCGATGGTGCGAACGCGAAAGACAGACATCTTGTAAATTATACGAGAAATAAATAAATAATGCTTGTAAAAATCAATATTTTAAGTTGATAGACTATTAAGTAATATCCTCTTCGCCACAATTTATTTGACACATTTTTATTTTTAGTATGTTCTAAAAAGATTATCATCTTATTATGAATAGACACAACTTAACTTTAAAATTTCTCTTTTACTTCTAATGAAATGATTTATAATAACACAAAAATGGAGGAAATGAGATTTCTTATCACAAATTGAATAGAAAAATGGTTTTTCAGGAGGTTTGTTTTAGACTATAAATTTCAATTTTTTTTTTTTAAAGTTTGTATTCAATCAAACGGTGCTACATAAATTAAATCTGAAGAATTTTCGATTTGATTTCCCACCACAAGATGAAGAAAAGAACAATTTAAAAAAAATCTAGGGGATGAGAGGCCTCATAATCATAACACTTAGATATAATTGGATCAATTACTTGATAAGTTTTCAAGGATTTGAAAAGGCATACAAGTTTTCATTTTATTTTCCCAAAATATTATTATAAGGATTGGCAGTTAAGAATCATCAAGAAATTATATGTTTCTAATATTATTTTGAGGGTCAAATGGTTGTGATAATATGTATGAACAACCATGTCTGTCAACATCTATTTGCTTTCCAAATCCGTTGTACTTTGGTACCTCCAATCCAATCATAACATAATGTGCTAATAATATCTGTATTTTTATGTCTTACGTGTTGGAATGAGACAAATCAAAATTTAAAAGCAATATATTTCATGAAAATCGTTGTGTCTACTCTATATCCGCCACGACCTACAAATAGTTTCAAAAAGTCAACACAATCAAAATGACGCAAGATGCCAATTGATCTTTAATTAAGTTGTCAGCTCAAAAAGCAAGTAAATTTAATAAATAGTCATATAATTTTCTTTTATAAAGTCACATAATTATATTGCTAACAATAAAAATCACTAAAATTTTACGTTGCTAATACAAAAATCGGAATTACCAAAAACTCAACCTACCAATGAGTGATAATATTTTATTCTACATTTAATTTAACTCCTTTTTATTTTTAATCTTATAAATACAAATTCAATCTAAAGAGGATCTAATGGACCCAATTCTTTAAAAGTGTAGTTAATTTATATTAAAAAAAACATTTTGGATAGTAAGAAATTGAATTTGTGGAGTAATAGTTACTACTACTAGTTATTAAGATATCGAAGTAATAATCTTGTGATAAATTCTTTTTAATGCATTACAAATGCATTTTAGTCCTTTAAATGTAATATCTAATTTTATTTTTTTTACATTCTCTAACTTCGCTTTTTAAAAATAAATTCACCCTTCAATTTTAAACAATAGATCTCACTTATCAGTTTTTTATATGCCTATTTTGCCCTCCCTATTTTTAATATTTTTATGGGGATTTTTTTGTTGATGCAGGATTATGTAGGTGAAGATGTTAATGCTGAAATTTTTTTACAATGTTATCCTTGCGAACAAAAGCGGTATAGTTGGGGGAAGTGGGAAAGTTTTGAACAGTGGTCCAAATGACCATATCTTCATCTACTATACTGATCATGGTGGCCCTGGAATTGTTTGTAAGTAGCTTCCTCACATTTTAACCCTCTGTATTCGCATTAATTTTGACATTTTGAAGTTGTTATAATGTCACATTCTAACGAGGAAGGGGTTCTTGATTTCAAAACTGCCAATTGAATGCTAACCTTGGGGTTATAGTTGTGAATGTGCCTAATCAATTAGGGGTCGTTTGGTAGGGTGTATAAGAATAGTACTGAATAGGGTGTATTAGTTATGCTGACATTATTGTTTATCGACTGTTTGGTTTGTTGTATTAAATAACATGCATTACATAATTTCTAAATAGTACTGAATATGGGTGTATTAGAATAGGAATAATACTAGTATTGTTAATGTCTTTGTTTACTATGTATAAGAATAGTATCGAATGCGGTGTATAACTAATATATAAGTTGAAAACACTACAAAACAAGGGACTAAACAATACCAAAGCTAATATCAGTATTATTTCTCTAATACCTCCTACCAAACGATCCCTTACTGTTAGGAACTTGTCACTGAGTGCCACGGTTAGGAAATTGGAAAATTAAGCTAATACTCATTACAAAACAGAAACTTGATTTATAATATTTGTGATTCTGACCTGGTTTTTATCCTACTTCGAAACTGATTAGGATATGCATAATTGGTTTCGTGCTTTTATTGTTATCAGCAATGCCAAATGGAGAAAATGTTTTTGCAAATGATCTAGTTGACGTGTTGAAAAAGAAGCACGCTTCAGGGACGTATGACAGACTGGTAACTCGCTTGTTTTATTTTCTCAGGCTTTCTTTTCCTCTGTACAAGTTTCTGTCTGTGAAATTTGAAGTCTGTATTGTATGTTGGATGATGTTTTTTTTTTATCTTCAGGTGTTTTACCTAGAAGCTTGCGAGTCTGGAAGCATGTTTGATGGTCTTCTCCCTGAAGGTCTTGATATTTATGTCATGACTGCATCAAAACCCGATGAGGACAGTTGGGCTACTTATTGTGGTGAGGGTACTCCTGAAGATCCCTGCTTGGTTGAGTGTCCCCCTCACTGAGTTTCAATGTGTGTGCTTGGGAGACTTGTACAGTGTTGCCTGGATGGAAGATAGGTATAAACAATTTTTGTGGCTTCTTTTCTGATAGTCAAAGAGCAAAAAGTGAGTTGATGCATTTTATTGATATTAAATTTCTTCCCATATGATCTACTTTGTTAATAAGCCAATATATTTTGCTTCATTAAATGCCAACAAATTAAGAAGGTGAGTATGTCAATACCTAAGTTATAAGCTTGTCACATTGTTAGGAAGGAGTATGCCAATTGAATATTCTTCGATAATTTTAGGATGAAGTTTTTAAGATGAAGTTCATATATACTTGGAAGATGACACAGTACTATGTCAATCTTGTAACTGTTTGGATTTGTGAACAGTGATGTACAAGATCGAGATGCTGACAGTGTGCAAGGGCAGCAGAGCCGAGTAAGAGTTTGAACTTATGTTGTGGACAAATATTGCATATGGTTTAAACAATTCAAAAGTTGTAGATCAATAATTAATGCTTCAGATCCAATATGCTACATCTGCGTTTTCTTTTATTTCGTGTTCTCAAAGGACAATTTATGATTTCATTGTGTCGCTCAGGTTGCAAACAGAACTGCAGCCAATATAACATATGGTGACTATGGCTCCCATGTCAAGGAATATGGTGATTTGGTGGTGAGTTTTGATCCTCTTTCCGCATATATGGGTGAAGCTTCCACAAACCGCAGTCATGCCTTTGTGGATACCATGTCATTCTCGACATCATCATCAAGGAATGTGGATCAGTGCAGTACTGAACTTTTCTATTTGTTCACCAAAGTATGTTTTGAAAGAAATAATCCCCTTGATTATTTTCATTAATTGAATAGGTATATATACAAGATACAAAATAGGAGAATCCTATTTATATTCTATTTCTAAAACCTTATTCTACCATAATTCTAACTCTACAATTATGGTAGTGTATATTCCTAATTATGGTAACAAATACATTACAATATACTATACATATATTTTCCAAATATACAATATTCTTGACTACCAAAATAGCCACAAAACCGAGCCCAATAATGGCCATAAATCGTGGCACTTAATATGGCAATATACACTTGTATATTGTGTGTATATTGCCATATTTAACACACCCATGATCATAGCGGGCGGTCTAACACGAGGCTGTCCCTAAAATCTTCAAAGAGTACCGAGGGAAGACCCTTTGTAAAGATGTCTGCAACTTGATATCTTGATGGGACATGACTTACGCGTACCTGCCCCCGAGCAACCTTTTCACGGACAAAGTGAATGTCCATTTCGATATGTTTTGTGCGTTGGTGCTGAACCGGGTTACCTGAGAGGTAGATGACACTAACATTATCACAATATACTAAGGTCGCCTTCTGAATGGGGCAATGTAGTTCTAATAGCAAATTACGTAACCAACACGATTCTGAGACCACATTAGCTGCCCCTCGATATTCTGCCTATGCACTTGAGCGGGATAGAGTCGCCTGACGCTTTGCAGATCAGGAGACCAAGTTGTTGCCAAGGAACATACAATATCCTGACGTAGACCGTCTGGTGTCTAGACAACCACCACAATCCGCATCTGTGTATGAGACCAGTGTGGATGTAGAAGAAGGATACATGTGCAACCCATAGTCCAGTGTCCCCTGAATATACCGAATGATGCGTTTGATTGGATTCATGTGCTCAACTCTAGGATCATGCATGAATAAACGCACCTGCTGAACAACATACGTAATATTCGGTCTGGTAAATGTAAGATACTGGAGTGCCCCTGCAAGACTGCGATAGCGGGTCGGGTCCTCGTATGGTGCACCTGCCGCGGCACTAAGCTTGGGTTTTGCATCAACTGGAGTAGAAGTGGACTTACAGGATGACATCCTAGCCCTCTCGATTATCTCAGCAGCATACTTCCGTTGAGACAAAAACAGACCACCCGGAGCGACGCTTGACAAAGAATCCCCAAAAAATAACTCAAGGGTCCTAAGTCTTTCATAGCGAACTCAGAACTGAGCATGGCCATGATAGACTGGCGCACGGCATCTGAAGAGGCAGTCAAGATGATATCATCCACATACAACAAAATGTAGGCCAATGACGAACCACGACGGTAGATGAACAAAGAATTATCTGACCTGATGTGAGTAAACCTAATAGTCGAAACAAAGTAAGCAAATCGTGTATACCAGGCCCGTGGAGACTGCTTAAGCCCATATAATAACTTCTTCAACAAACAGACATGATGAGGGGGGTTGGGATCCCTGAAACCCAACGGCTGATGCATATAGACTGTTTCCTTGAGATCACCATGTAGAAAAGCATTCTTGACATCCAACTGATGAATTGACCAAGTCTTTGAAAGAGGCAAGCTAAGCACAGTGCGAATGGTAGCCAGTTTGACCACCGGACTAAACGTCTCACCACAATCAATTTCAACCTGCTGAGTCTTACCATCGACCACAAGTCGCGCCTTATGTCGAGCAAATGACCCATCTGAATTCTCCTTATGAGCAAAAATCCATATAGACCTGATAACATTAATACCATATGGACGGGGCACCAACTCCCACCTCTTCTTATCAATAAGAGCATTATATTCATCAGTCATAGCAATTTTCCAATTAGGGTCATTTAATGCGGACACAAGATTGCGGGGCAAGGGGGATTTAGAGACATCAGAATGTAAATTAAAATGTCTTTTAGGTGTAAAAATATCCCGCTGACTTCGAGTGACCGGTCTATGACTCGAGGAAGAATTGAGGGAATTTTGGGAATTTTCTGGGCTCGGGACGGACTGGCCAGTAGGCAGTGGGCCTACTGGCCCAAATCGGTAACTAGAAGCCTCTTACGGGCGGTTCGAGTGGGCTGGGTAGGCCCAATTGCTGGAACCATTCGATCAACGGATTCTTTGGGCTAGGCGGTACTGTGGGTCCAGCGGGCAGTGGGTCCGCTTGAGGATTTTGGGTGCGGGAGATGTCCAAAAAATTCCGAATAATATGCGGGGATATTTGGTCATCCAAAAAATTATACGACTTAGGCTCGGGAGTATGAACTTTCGTAAAAGGAAATTGAGTTTCATCAAAAAAATGACATGACGATTAATTATGATTTTCTTGGAGGATAAATCAAAACACTTATAACCACGATGATTCGACGGATAACCCAAAAATACACACGGGGTAGACCGAGCCTGAAGTTTGTTAATTGTGGTGGATGGGAATAACAGATAACACAAGCACCCAAAAATCCGAAGATGAGAATATGAGGGGTCATTATTATATAGGATTTTGAGGGAGGAGGAATATGTCAGTCCTTTAGAAGGAATTATGTTAAGAAGATATGTGGCCATTTGTAGAGCATGATGCCAAAAATATGGAGGTATGGAGGCATGGATTAAGAGAGTTCGGACAATGTTATTTATGGAACGAATTTTACGTTCGACTTTCTCATTTTGTGAAGACGTATGAGGACACGAAAAACGAAAATTTATTCCATTATTAGCACAAAATTCCCGAAACTCCCTATTGTCATACTCTTTCCCATTATCACATTGAATATTTTTTATTTCTCTTTCGAATTGAGTACGAATGAACGCTCTAAATTTGATGAAGACGGAAAACACCTGTGATTTAGTCGCAATTGGAAACGTCCACAAAAATCTAGAATAATCATCTAAAAAGAGAACATAATAGCGATGACCAAATGAACTAAGAACAGGAGATGTCCATAAGTCGCTATGAATAATGTCAAATGGCATAGACGTATGAGAATTGGAGTCTACAAATGGCAACTTAACAATTTTTCCTAATGAACAAGACTGACAAGTTGGAGTACGACTCGTACCCTTACAAGAAATAAAGCTATTTTTATCTAAAACTGATAAAATAGAAGATCCCAGATGACCCAGGCGAGCATGCCACATGGAAGGAGAGATGGCTGCAAAAGCTGACGGCAAGGCTGGACTCGATGGACTGAAATCGGGCATGATAGGATACAGATCCCCCCTACTATCACACCTTATGAGATGACTCTCCGTCTTGAAATCCTTCACAGAGAAACCGAAAGGATCAAATTCAACAGAAATAGAATTGTCATTTGTGAATTTTCGGACAGACACTAAATGTTAATCAATTTAGGAGCATGTAAAGTATTTTTCAAGAGGAGTGGTGGATTGGGTGGAGACAACGTTTTCTGACCATACCCTAGAATTGGAATAGAACTGCCATTACCAATAATTATCCCCCGAGGGGTGCTCAAATTGGAATAAGATGAGAGAGTACCTGATTCGGAAGTCATGTGAGTAGTGACACCGGTGTCCATATACCAATTTGGGTCCGGTTGAGATAACCCCAGTGTGTGCATTGCGGCCTCGATATCGGTTTGAGTGGGGCTCTTGCATGATGATGGGATTACGGAGGTCGGGGGCCCAGAACTCTGTCAGTGGTGTAGTTGGGCGTAGGCTGCATTGCTACATTGTTGGGCCATTGGCGATGGCGCCACTTGTTTGTTGGGCTTGGACTGTTGGCCAGCCCACTGGAAACTGCTGCTGGATGGTACGGGTTCCACTGCCATGGGCCCCACTGCTGGGCCCAGGGCGGTGGTGGGCCACTGTACCCTGGATGGGACCCACCGCCTGCTTGTTGACCACCAGAACCGCCGCGTTTGCCCCTGCGGTTTTTGTTATTATTTTTGCGATTATTCTTGCCGCCACCATTATTATTGTTTTGGCCCGAATTATTCACAAAACCCGAAGAACTAGGAGAGGATGCCACCATGACGACTGGGCTTGCTCCGGTAGCCGCCTTTTTGGCCAAACCGGCTTCTTCCAACGTAAGCATGGAGCGGGCTTGATAGAAGTCGGGAAGAGGGTTGCTTTGGCGAGAGAGAGTTCCAACACCATTATAGGCCTCCGAAAGACCGGCAACCAACTGTAGAACTAGACGATTATTTGTTATTGGTGCGCCAACATTACAGAGTTGATCTGTTTCGAAAATTCATCCATTCGAACGAGAGAGAACTCCTGATCGAGTGTGACGACACGTGAATGTTGGTTGTCTTGGAATATGTCACGCAATCTATTCCATGCAGCCATAGCCGTGGTATCCGGCTCAATAATCGTCTGTAGAAGGTCCACTGAAATAGTGGCGTAGATCCACCGAAGAACGGTAACATAAAGTGTAATCCATAACTCAGGATCCTCCGCATGAAGGGGTCTAGCGGGAGGAATGATGTGATGAAGAACTTGATAAGAGATAGCGTGAATTTTAAACAACTCCGCCCACGTCGCATATTGGACGTTTTTCATCTCAAGGACAATAGGGATACTGCTCTTGATATTGGACACCGTGAGGGCAGGGTGATAATTGTTCTTAGACATATTGGAAGAACAAAGAAGGAAGGGAAATTTAAGAGAGGTGTTTGTGAGAGCGGAAGACGAATTTTGGAAGAGAAACCCGAGGGGGGGGGGGTGTCTCGGCCACAAGGAAGACAAAAGTTGAGAGAAAAACTTTTGTTTAGACCTAGTCTTTTGATACAATGAAAGAAATAATCCCCTTGATTATTTTCATTAATTGAATATGTATATATACAAGATACAAAATAGGAGAATCCTATTCCTATTCTATTTCTAAAACCTTATTCTACCATAATTTTAACTCTACAATTATGGTAGTGTATATTCCTAATTATGGTAACAAATACATTACAATATACTACACATATATTTTCCAAATATACAATATTCTTGACTACCAAAACAGCCACAAAACCGAGCCCAATAATGGCCATAAATCGTGGCACTTAATATGGCAATATACACTTGTATATTGTGTGTACATTGCCATATTTAACATGTTTCTACCTTTGTTTGCAGCATAATCGGTGTAGAATTCTTCTTCCTACACCACATGATTTCTTCTATTCGTTCGTTCCAAATGTTTGCAGCACCAAAATGCTCCTGAAGGCTCTCATGAGAAATACGAAGCTCACGTGAAACTTAATGAAGTTATATCACAGAGAACTCAAGTGGACAACAATGTAAAACATCTTGGGGAGCTTCTTTTTGGTGTTGAAAAAGGTAAGGAGGTACTACACAGTGTTCGACCTGCTGGACAACCACTTGTTGACAACTGGGATTGCCTTAAGTCCTTTGTAAGTATTTATTTTGGCGATAAAAGCAAAGATTCTTTGTGGTACTTCAATTAAATTTTCGTGTTTTTTGTTCTTTTTTATGAGAACATGACTACTCTTTTCTCGAGAATAGGTGAAGATATTTGAGGCACGTTGTGGAAGATTAACCCCATATGGAAGGAAACACGTACGTGGTATTGCCAACATCTGCAATGCTGGGATTATCTGCACGAGCATGTTCAAGTTAGTAGTGGGTACTCTTGTCAAAGGGATATAAAAGTGTCTTTAGCCAGTGTGTGTCACGGCTGCAAAATTTCACTTCTAGTTGATATCTACACTGAGAAATAATAATGTACTAAAGCTTTACTTTTTTCAATAATAATGTCTTTTGATGTTTTTATTCATACACCAAGTCTTGTTCAGTTACATCCAAAATTCGCTTTTGTCTGATTTTTCATGGAAAATGATGAAGTATTCAGCAGCTACTACATATGTAGATCCCATCAACTCATTAACCTGTCAGCAAATAGAATTTCTCAGGGTATAATTCAAGCCCTTCTTATTTGAACAATTTTGAAGAGTGTTAGCGAAGAGGGCAATTTTATAAGAGTCTACCATTATAACTTTTGCTCTTAGTATAAGTAAAGGTATATGTATATCTATTTTTTAGAAGTAGAGTTTCAAAATTACAAGTGAAAACGCAGGTGTGAGTAATTTCAAAGGAGAGCTAACTCGAAATCGTCTTTCCTTCTTAAATGATGTTTGTATTATAAGAGAAATAACACACAAGGGTCGTTCTCTTCTATGCAAATGGTAAATGACTGTTCAACCATTTCCCTTGACATGATGGCAA